>JAUMHM010000031.1:55165509-55182414 GCA_032362435.1 Melikaiella ostensackeni
CCCTGAAGAAGTGAACTGCAATGTTCACGAAACGTCGGCAAGATTCGTAGTTTTGCACACGATTGAAACCTGAAACATCTCCTTCTTACTATAATGAATCATCGTGAAAGCATTGAATCTATTATTTACTCACAATGTCAATCCAAGGAATTTGATCAAATCAGCCGGTCCTCTCTTCAACGTCGAAGTGAGAACTGCGCGAAAGTGTGTTATAAAAATTGCACAGGCATCTGCGTTCGCCTCAGAAATTGATTTTTTATCACGCAATCAACACTCTGACAAGAAAAGCGAACTTTTAAATCTGAATCCTTTTCTCGACAAAGGAATTCTCGAAGTAGGGGGTAGACTTGCCCATTCCAACCTATCATATGATGAAAGACATCCAACTTTACTGCCTCGTAACCATTCCATTACACGAATGATTATCAGTGATGCGCACCTCGCCTCAAAACATGCGGAAATCCATGGTACATTATATTCAGTCCGAGGAAGATATTGACCGATCGATGTTCGCAACACCGCGCGTAGAATTATTTATAACTGCGTCCAATGCTTCAAAGTCAAACCTCGCGATGCTAGCTATCAGATGGGAAACCTACCCGCAAATCGTTTAGAATATTTGCGACCTTTCTTCAATGTCAGAGTGGACTTTTGTGGCCCTCTGTACATTAATGAAAGAAGATACCAAAATATAAAAAAGGTCGAATCATATGTTGCAATATTCTCATGTCTTGCTAACAAAGCTGTTCACCTTGAGCTGGTCAGCGATGTGAGCCCAAGCTCCTTTATCGGCTGTCTGAAACAATTCATTTCGCGTCGTGGTAACGTTGACACCATCACGTCTGAGAATGGTAAAAACTTTGTTGGTGCTAATCGTTAGTTAAAGGAACTCTACCATATTGCATTAGCATGTTCTGAGAGTCAAACAGTCCAAAATTATTTACAAAAAAGAGGAATAAAGTGGAACTTCATTCCTCCGTCATCACCGCACTTTGGTGGTCTATAGGAGGCAGCAGTAAAGTCCTTTGAAAATCACCTTGTGCGTACAGTCGGTAACTCAGTTTTAACATGCGAACAGCTTGAAACGTACGTTGTTGAAATTGAGGCAATTTTCAACTCCCGACCAATCAGTTCCATGTCCTCTGATCCAAATGATCTCCGTCCCTCAACACCCGGTCACTTCCTGATTGATTGGCCATTAACGAGTTTCCCACAGGAGGATCTTCGTGAAGTCAAACCGGCCAGATTGTTTCTCTGGCAGCACGCTCAACAGATGAGACAACATTTCTGGTGCCGTTGGCACAAAGAATACTTGAACGAACTCAATGTTCGCCACAAGTGGAATTCAACATCGTTCAACATCAAGGTTGGCTCTCTGGCAATCCTCAAAGAAGATAATCTTGTAGAAACCTTGCCTATGTTATGGCCAATGTGTCCTGTCATCGAAGTTCATCCTGGGCCCGATGGCGTTGTGAGAGTAGTCACAGTAGACTGCTTATAGTATCTATAAGCGTTGTGTGAGAAAACTCTGCCCACTTCCACTTGAAGTAGCTGAACTATGTTTCGCATAACCATGTATTAAGCACATTTTAACGGTCAAGTCTTGTTGAACTACATTAGTTCAAATGGGCCGGCATGTCACGTCGTAACGTTCAGAAATTTCTTTCTCTTTTTCTTCGACAGCAAATTTCTAAAATAGGTAATATTTTGTACCCTCTGAGAAAATTATGTTTGCTACCCTTCAAACTGAATCTTTGTCGATCGCACGTTGCAGCAATTTAACGATTGATGAAGTTCCAAATTTCTCTGCCTGCTAAAATTCTTTGTCACGCTCATATTTTTTCCAGACTGCATTTCTACTACTTGAGTCTATTTGCCGAGCCGCCTAAATTCTAATGGGTGACCCTACCATAGACTGGACCGTCGCCTCTCGAATCGCCGCATTCCGTTTACAATGTTTTTTAAAGAAATCTGAGTTGCAGATGTTACTCACTTTAAAAATTTTCTGCGTCACAAATTGGGTGTGTCCAGTCTCCTCCCACCTTCCCTTTCCTCAGCCAATAGACAATGAGCAACCCCTCAGACCCAACATCCCTTCTGCAATTTTTGTACTTCGCCTACGCTCTCTATGTAATATTTCGTCACTAACAATCTGAATTTCACCGTGTAAACTTGAAGCTCTTACTCTTGTCTGCATCAAGGGTAAGAGGTTCAATTTTGTTCCCACTTTATTTACTGAATAAATATTTCATTATTTATTTTGGAATGTGGGTGTCTCAATCATTCCCTGTATTGAAAAATTTACCGAAATATTTTTTTTGTTTTGTGTCCTCCACAAAACATATTGAATTATATGGTACCCAGGGAGTTGGTCTGATTATGAATGAGAGAGCGAAAGAACATGTCGAAAAGTATGAATGTATATCGCCTAGATTACTATTGGTTAGCATGAAAGTGGGAATCAGAAGACTGTTTATCATAGCGGGCTACGCTTCAGTCGATGGTGACAAGAGGGATGTAAAAGATACCTTATTCCACTCGTTAAATGATATATTAGGGATTTGCAATCCTGGAGAAAGAATAACTTTACTCGGAGTTATGAGTAGCTGGTTTGGTGTGCAACGCGAATGTACTGGCAGGGTACCGAGCCATTGCGGAGACCCAAAAACGAACACTAACGGGGAGAAATTGAAAATCCTGTTTTAGGCTTCGACAATTCCATTGTAGGTAGCGGAAGAAGAATCAGTATCGACAACATGATATCTATGATTAAAGCACTAAATAATGGTAAGGCTGCTGGAATAGATAGTATCAACGCTGAAATGCTATATTTATTTGTGTGGCTGAGCGAATTTATGAAAATGTGTGCTGTGCATGGTGAAGTTCCAAATGATTGGAGAGAGGCGATTATCATCCCAGTCTACTGAGTACCGTGGGCAAGATATTTACCAAAATATTTATTGAGAAGGTCATGGGAATAATTAAGGAAAGGATCTGAGAAGCTGCGCATCTGTGGATCTGTGCATTTGTTCATCTGGAAAAAGCTTTCGATGAGGTGAATAAATCTAAACTTTAGGAAGTCCTGAAAGAGTGAATGGTTGACTCCTAAGAGCAATAAAGCAATATATAATGGTAGTAAAGCGAGTGTAAGAGTGATTGGATAATTGAGCGATTGGTTTGATATTGAGCAGGGCGTTAGATGAGGCTGCCTTATGTCCTCCTGGATGTTCAATATATACATGGACGAATGTCTAAGAATGGCTCTCTTAGACGAAAAAGGTGTTGATCTCGGGACAGTGAAAGTACGCGGACTGGTGTTTGCAGATAATGAGATTGTTAAGGCAGAATCAGTTGACGATTTGAAGAGAATGATGAGCAGACTGGATACAAGAATGAAGAGTATGAGTCTAACGATTGACGCAAATAAAACAAAAACTATCGTGTTTGAAAGAAGGAGTGAGGGAACAGTATGCAACATTGACTTGAGCGAAGAGAGGTTCGAACAAGTTGATGAGTTCGTATATCTTCAAAATTTATTTACTGCTGATGGAAAGGTAGATGCAGAGATATCCAGACGTATAAACAAGGGTGGAAAAATTAGCAGCAGTGTACAAGCTATTAGTAGAAGTAATAATGTAACGAGCAAAGCTTAAATTGCAATATATAACTCTGGCCCTGTATCCACAGTGCTATATGGTGGCGAGATATGGACGTTTCAAGAAAATGAGAGGAGCAAAGTGAACGCGATTGGCATGCAGTTCCTGCGGGATATGTGCGGTAAAAGGCTGATGGACGAGGTCAGTGATGAGTGAGTTCTCAAGGAATGTGGTGTGGAAGAAAGATTGTTTGACAAGAGTGAAAGAAATTCGCTGAGGTGGTTAAAATGGTCACCTTGAGAGAATGAATGAAGAACGTTCAACGAATCAAGTGTATTTAGGTCAAATAAGTGGTAGCGTACCCAGTGGTAGACCCAGTGGTAGACAGTGGTAGAAAGGATTGTTGGAATGTGTGAATGGGACTCTATAGCGAAAGGATGTTAGAAATCGTAGAAACATGAAAGGATGTATGGATGTAAGGTGCGCAAAAGATATATGTAAGGATGGGGATGTATGGAGAAAAATTGTTTGTAAGAAAGAGAGTGATGCCTGAATCGAAAGATTTTGGATACTAATGGGTCCGCGTTAAGAGATTTTCTTAGTGAATTAGTATAATGTTGTTGTGAAGTTAGTGTGTCGTTTGGATGAACAACACGCTACTTCTAGATTGATCTAAAACCTATCCCTTCTCCTACACATTCCTCAATTACCCATACCATATACAGGTAAAGTCCTTGATTTCCGGTAGTATAACGAGGCTAGAACCGAAAGAGTTAGGCTTACCCCGAAAGAGATTTGGCTCGATGGTATAATAATAAATAGTAATATTGTTCTCTTCATTTGTGAATTGCTTCTATTACTCTTTAGTAAAAGAAACTGATAGAATCAGAAGTTGGACTTCGAAGTTGAATTCAAAGCCAAATATTCGGTTAATTATTATTTCTTGAACATGAATATGAGCAATATTACCTGTATTATTTAAATTTCGTTTTCGCATCTAAAATCGATCTCAATTTATTGCTATTGGTTGTATTAAACTAGCTATCTCTAATTTGGAAGCTTATTACCACCAGCAATTGTCGCAATATCACAAATAGCATCTGCGAATAAAAGAGCTATATTTTTGAATACAAAAGAACATTATGCAGATATATTTTATACACAAATTTTTCAACATAATTTCTATGATAATAATATGAATTTGAAATAAATTAATGTTGTAGCTAAATTATTGTAACTCCGATAGTTTAGAATGCGTATCACCGAATAATATATATTTTTTTAATTCCCAGATAATATCACAAGCCGTTTTGTTCATTTGACAAATTTTTCATTCTTTAGTCACATTAAAAATAATTTTTTGCTTTTACAAAGTAAAAAATGATTAAAACTTTTGAATAGTTACTTATTATTTCGTTACATATATTTCCATATCCGTTGGAATTAAAATGTAATGCTCTCTTCACAAAATAAATTCTTTTAAAATAAAATCCATTACAGAGACCTTAAAATTAAAATGTACTCTGTTTCACGTAAAGATAGAAATTCAAAACTAGATCTGGAAACCAATTAAGTACATGAATTTTATACGCTTATAAGTTTCCAAGATGAATGAAAATTTCACGTCTGACTTCGATGTCAATTTATACAATGTGTAGCCATTTTACCCGTCACTAGCAATTTCATTTCACCAGAAATAAATTTATTTGCGTATCACAAAGTCAGACTTTGTAGTTGAACTTTAAAAAACAGACTCATGAAATTTTTTATCCATACTAATGTATCTGCACACACCAAGGATAAATGTAGTTTGAAACGAGTAAGCGATGTCAATTTATATATCTTATCGTCAATAGACCTATTTTCTCTTACAATTTCCTCTCGTAAGTTTAACATATTACTATATTTTGCTGCGGTAAATATAATCGTAAACGTATCAAACTATAAAAATGCTCTCCCTTTTTACGAAAGGAAACTCTTGCATAATCAACTTCATTCTTTGAACAACTACGCTTCAGTACGAACGAACAATCCTAGGATTATTTCAGAGTGAAACGAGAAATTAAGATTCTCCCAAAATGAATTTCACTTCATTTCTCATAAATTGCTTGTTAATAACTCTAACGTTACAATGTCTCGCAGTTGAAGTAAACTCTACCTGGCTAACTCACCTGGTGGAATATATAAGAGAAAATTCCGCAACGTATCAAGCAATTTTGATTGTGGAAGACAAACAAGATCCAAGAATTGATATGATCACGGGTGAAATTATGAGAAGTGTTCCAAGTCGAAAAATCAGTTTTAGTAAAGCGAGGGTTGAAAATGCAAGAGATGTTACCACTAATCCACTTTTCAAATCACCTCGACCAACTATTTTCATACTGATTCAGTTCTCGAAGGACAATTTGTATTCTCCTCGTTTAACTGACCAGCTAGCTTTCATCAGTGAAATATCACCTGCGCGAACTCGACCAAAATGTTTGTTGTTTGTTCTACATCAGGAAAACAGTGTACTTCGAAAAGAATTACTTCGCTCCCTGTGGTCCAAACATTTCTTGAACTTCACGATTCTGGAACTGGTACAAAAAAATAAAATATCTGATCATCTTCTTCTTCGAAATCATCGAATCATGGTAATGGTTCATTATTATAATCCATTTACAGAAACTTATGTAAGGCAGATATACTCCCCAAAATTTCATCTCTTGCCTAATAAGCTGCTCGACATGAACGGATTTGAGATGCTTGTGGCCTCACTTGAAGACCCACCGTATATTTACTTGACGAGAAATTTAACTGGACATCGAATTGATGCTTCCGGGCCAAGCATACGTATAAGAAATGCTTTCGAAAAAGCAATTAACTTCAAAGTAAATGATATTCCGCATAATGGAACTGCTTGGGGGAACTTTGATTGCGATAAGAGCAAAACTACTGAAATCATACGCATGATTGCTTACAACCAGATTCGATTTGTAACTAATCTAGGTCTATCGTACGCTGACTGTGAGGATATAAGTGAAGGAAGTTATCCACTTGAAGTTTCACGAATCTGTCCGGTGCTACCAGTCCTCTTCGAAGAGTCACCTTCGATTTCAATTGGAACACTGTTTTTCAGGACAATTATTATCATCGGCTCGATAATCGTTCTGAATTGGCTTCTCCTTCACGCTTTGAAATTTGAGGCAAATTTATGGACTCTATCGCATATGTTCCAAATTGCTGTAGCCGTCCCAGTCCTTCAATCCCCTCAAAGATCCACTGAAAGAATTGTTTTTGGTTCCTTTCTCATCGCATCACTCTTTTTCAGTTCTACCTTATTTCTCTTGCTGACTGACGTGGAGTTGACCAAAAATTCAGAGGTAAAGGTAAAAAGTTTCGAGGATCTACAAAAAGCGAATCTTCAACTATGGATGACAAGATTTATTCGAGTACTTTTGACTGATGAAACTGAAGAAAACAAGAGCCTCAAAAATTTGTTGAGGCAGTCCGATTTCGTGGAAAGTAATGAGAAATGTATAAACTATTTAGGGGCACACAGAAACATCATCTGTATGATCCCAATGGCTCGCGCGCAATTTCTGATAGGGGAAAACTATATTGAGAAAAAGGAACGTATTATGAAGATTGGTGAAGTATGTTTTGGTGATCATTATCTAACTATAAGGTTCGAGCCTCGTTCACCATATGTTGAACGTTTTGATCAAGTGCTCTTGAGGTTGGCTCAAGCCGGATTAACTAATTATTTACATGCTCCTACAACTTTCCGGGATGTTAACAGTTTTGCAGGAAGTTGAGAAGGAAATGGTAACAAATATCAAGACACCACTCTTCCTTATTGCCTGCAACGGTTTCTTTTTTTCAATCGTCGTCTTTACTTGTGAGTTGCTTCTGTCATTCTTTAGTAACAAAAACTGAAAACATGAGTAGTTGAACTAAGAAGCTTGTTAGTTAACACGTTATTAATGCCAATTTTATTGGAATATATAATTAATTCTTAGATGTAGAACCGATCTTAGTTTATTGCCTTTGGATCGATCACACTGACTACCTCCAGTTTACCAGCTTATCACTATTACCACCTGTAGTTGTCGTAATATCACAAAGAGCATCTGTCAACAAAAAAGTTATATTTTTAATAAAAAGAAACACAGTACAGATATATATTTCACACATATTTTTCATTTAGATTTCCCCTGTTAATATCACATATTTGAAATCATTTTTTGTATAGCCAAGTTATTGGAGTTCCCATAGATTATATAGTAATGCGTATCAGCAAATAATATTTCTATTGTAGGTACCAGATGATATCACAAGATATTTGAATCATGTGACGACTTTCACTTTCGTTACCCACATTAGAAAGTATTTTTTGGTTATACTGAATAAAATATTTTGAAGAATTTCACACAGTTACTGATCATTTCATTACAAGTATTTTCATATCCGCTAAGATCAAAATGTAATACTCTTTTCATAAGTGCAATCTTTTAAAACAAATTCCATTACAGTGACTATAAAGTTTATATGTACTTTATTTAGGGCAAAGGTAGACAACTGAACCTGAAAAAAAATCAAGTGAATGAATATCATACGCCTATATATTCTGAGGATGAAATGTAAGTTTCACACAAGGAACCGATATGAGTTTATTCATTGTAGAGTCATTTGACCTATCGCTAGCGAATTTAATTCATCAGCAATAACTTTATTCGCGTATCACAAACTAAATATTTATAGTTGAAAATTAGAAAATACGCACATGAAATTTGTTATTCATACCATTGTAACTGTTCATAACAAGAATATATATAGTTTGAAACCAGTAAACAATAACATATTCTAGATTTTATCGTCATTTTACTTATTTCTCGTGCAATTTTCTTTCTAGTTTGAAAAATTACTATATTTTGATACAGTAAATGTAATAATAAAAGTATCAAACTATAAAACTGTTGTTTTTTTATGAGAGGAAACTCTTGCAGAATTGGGTTTATTCTTCGATTAACTATGTGTCCGTTCAAAGGGACAATCCTAGCTTTGTATGAAGGCGAAATTAAAAACTAAAATTCTTTCTAAATGAATTTGGCTTCATTTCTTATGAATTGTTTGTCAATAATTATAATATTACAATATCTCGAAATTGAACAAAACTCAAATTGGCTAATTGATCTAGTAGAATATGTTAAAAAATATTCCGCAATTTATCAGGTAATGTAGATTGTATAAAACAACCAAGATCCAGGAATAAATAACATCACTGGTGAAATTCGGAGAAGTGTTCCAAGTAAAAAAATATGTTTCAGCGAAGTGAGTGTTGCATTCAAAAGACTGTAAAAACCGATCTTCTTCTTGAAAATCATCGAATCATAATAATGGTACATTATTAGATTTCATTCACAGAAACTTATGTAAGTAAGAAGTACTAGCCAAAATCTGATTTCTTACCTATTGAGCTGATCGACATGAATGGATTTGAAATGCTCGTGACTTCAGTCAATGACTCACCGTATATTTACATGACGAGAAATTCAACTGGAGATCCGGTTGATGCTTCTGAACCAGATACACGTATAAGGAATGCTTTCGCAAAAACAATGAACTCTAAGACGAAGGACATTCCGTACAATGATACTGACTGGGGTACGTCTGATTGCGATAAGAGCAAATTACTGGACTTGACCGCAATGCTGCACACAATTAGATTCGATTTATAGCTAACCTGAGTGTTTTGCTATATGCGAGGCTATTACTGAAGGAAGTTATTCATTTGACTTTTCAGGAATCAGGCCGGTGCTATCAGTCCTCTTCGAGAAATTACCTTTGACTTCAATTCGAAAAATGTTCTGCAGGACAATTATTATCATCGGCTCACTAATCGTTCTGAATTGGCTTCTCCTTCACGCCTAAAGAGTTGAGGCAAATTCGTGAACTCTGCGGCATATGTTCCAAACTGCTGTGTCCGTCTCAGTCCTTCAGTCCCCTCGCATATCCGCAGAAAGTATTTTTTTTGGATCCTTCCTCATCGCATTACTCTTTTTCAATTCTATCCTATTCTTCCTGTTGACTGACGTGAAGTTGACCCAAAATTCCGAGGTGAAGGTAGAAAGCTTCGAGGATCTACAAAATGTGAATCTGTAACTATGGATGACAAGATTTATTCGAGTACTTTTGACTGATGGAGCTGTAGACAACAAGGTCCTTAAAAATTTGTTGAAGGAGTCCGACTTCGTGGAAAGTAATGAGAAATGTATAAGCTATTTAAGGGTGCACAAAAACATCACCTGTGTTATTCACAAGACTAGAGCGCAATTTCTGTTAGGGAAACACAATATCGAAAGAAAGCATGTTATAAAGATTGATGAACAATGTTTCAGCGATAATCACTACTTCTCTTTATTGCTTGCAATGGTTTTCTTCTCCAATTGTCGTCTTTATTTGCAAATTGCTTCTATCATTCTTTAGTAACAGAAGCTGCAAAGATAAGTAGTTGGACGAAGTATTTTGTTAGTTAACACGTCATTTATGCCAATTTGTATTGGAATATAGATATTGATTTTTACCTGTACAACGATATATCGAACAAGGACTGGTCAAAGGTGTTCTTTTGGATCATTTACCGTATACAAAAAATTCAATTTTCTGAATGAGAGATATTTTTCAAAATTTCTTTTCGATGCAAAATCTGTAAGTTTGAACCTAAAAACGAAAACAACACATTAGAATAAAATCAGAACTGTCTGAGGCGGGCAATGCTAAGCGGTGCTAATTTCAGTCATCCACATTTTACAGGAGAGACAAAAAAACCCCTCTAGAGGAGCAATTTACAACCGATTGAGTTAGTCATGTTTTTAGGGTTTTGTAGCCTCAGGCAAGACCCTTATGGTTTCGGTCATGTGTGTGTCCGTTGTAGATAAAAGGAGAATTGAAGGAAGGGAAATGGAGGAAAATGAGAGGAAGTTGTTTGAAGTAAGGGGTAATTAGAGGGGGTATAAGGGGAAATTGTGGGAAGTAGGGGTGGTGAGGGGCAACCAGAGGAATTGAGGGGGAGTGATTGTAGGGGAAATAAGCGTTGTTAGGGGTAAAAAGGGTTGATGAGGGGAAATGAGGAGAGGGAGTGGGTAGTATGGGTAAATGAAGGTGAGGGAGGGAAATGATTAGACGGGTGGGGAAGGAAGTCGTGGCTAGGGAAAATTAGAGGATGGGTGGGGAAATGAAGGAGGGAGTAGCCGGGGAAGTGCGGGGGGAGGGATAGGTTTGAACGACTTTATTAACAACTCAATAGGCTACGAAATCCTTCTTTGTAGGCTGCCTACTTCAACTAATTTCTTGGGTTGATGAATGAATCTGTTTAATACCTATTGTATGAAAAATTTATGGTGCTACATGTGCATGTAGAAATCTAATGAAAATGCCGATAGAATTAGCACCGTTCTGCTCTCCCTGATATTATAAATAAATACTACATAAATCAGTAAATAAATTATACGAAATACATTTCGTATTTATTTCATAAACATAAATAACAGTATTCAACAAAAGCATTCCATTAAAATTATGATAATAATATTTCAAATTGTTAAGTACTCGTTAAAATCCTATAATAACCGTAGAATTGTTAAGAAAATTCAAAATTTTAGTATGCTTCATTCATTCAGTTTGAATTCTTTGAAATTTGAAAATATTTGAGTAAATATAAATATTAAATTCTAAGGTGAAAAATTGTAAAAACTTAATTTTTTACTGAAGCAGGTGTAACAAAGCGAGTAAGTATGATTCTTTGTATTACTCAAATTTAATTATTACACCTAAAATCGATCTCAATTTATTGTCTTTTCATTTATCACATTAGATATCTTCATTTACTAGCTTATCAAGTAACAAACTATTACCACCTGCATTTCTAGCAAAATCCCAAATTGCATCTGTCGAAATAACCTTTGATTTTTGTCAGAATTTAAAAATATATCCAGGGTTCCCCTGAGTGGCCGCTTATGAATAAAATGTTTATTTCATTTAAAGAATAGCCATTTGTTTATTTTTACTTTTGTGTGCGTACAGTATACCCTTTCGAGTGAAATAGATCATTCAGATCTTTGAAGAAATTTTTAAAATGTATTCAGGGGTCCCTCAAGGCGTTTCTAAACATAAAATGCTTATTTTTTTCGAATAATCGCTTCTAATGAAATTTTTTACTTCAACAGGGATACAATGCACTCGTTTTACTCGAATACATTACTCAGATTTTTGGCAGATTATGAAAAAAATGCATTTTTTTTTCAAAAGCCAGCTTCAGGTACACCTCAATACTTTTTTAAAACTCTGCCGAAACTCTGAGTAATGTTCTTCACTAAAAGGAGTATACTTTACGCATGCCGAAGTAAATATACACAAACAGCGATTATTTCAATAAATAAACATTTCACTTACAAAAGCCGACTTGGTTGAACTATTTTGGTTGAAAATTGGTTAAAATATTTTTGTTAAATTCCCTAAAAAATCAGGGGTTATTTTGACACCAAAAGAAATACTTTGAGGGACGCAATTTGAGAAAAAAAAATCTTTCTGTGGACCACTCTAAGTTATAAATTGCATTAATCAGAAAGAAGTGGATGGTGGACTTGACTATCTCCTTGACCATTTTTCTTTTCATTAGCCTTTTTCAATTTTTGTTTTAATAAATCAATTGGCCATCCAAGACAGCCAGTCTACTACTTCAGAAGCCGACGGGGAGCTTCGACCTCGCGACCCAGTTTGGCTCATATGACGTCACCTTCAGCGTCATTGCCCGGGCGAAACTGGGTCATGCAGACCCGAGAGACTGGCTAGTTTATTGAGAAATTCCCAGCTAAATTCGGCGTACCTGCCAGGAAATAGTCTGCCGGAAATAACATATTTCACTACGGGAAGTGCTGGTCAACGTAGTTCCACTTCCAGCAAATTACGTTTGCTAGCCTTTGCTGAGACGCGCCCTTATCTTCAAAGACGTTCTTCCTCATCAAGCCAAAAAATTTCGAAATGATTTTTTTCTCTTAGATGATGGCTCCAAATTGCGTGATTCATTCGTGCCTGTCTTAGGCTATTCATAGAGGATATAGAATACAAATTGGATTAAGATTGAATCATTTTTTGGGGAAGATAGGGCCACCAGCTGTGTTGACACGGAGGTAAAAAAATATTTTCCTGAAAAGTTTTCAGAATATAATTTTCTAATTCCCACGCCAAAAACTCGCATGATCAAAAACTATCCTTATATTAATTCTACTTTAAAGAGCACATTAAAAACAGTTTATAAATAGTTTTCAGAAATCTATTATTATTTTAACGAGAAAGGTATCATTCTCTACGCAGCAATCAAGATTGTTTAAGTAGAAAAAGAAGTTTATAGACAGGCGTGTTTTAATACAATACAAAGTTTTTGTTTCTTCAAAACAGGAGTGGTGTCTAAACAAAAAAAGCGCAGCTCAACTTCAGTTTTCGGATGAGAAGCTTGAACAATTAGGGGAAACTAGTACGAGGTGAACAGAAAAAATTTTCAAGTCATAATATTGATAAAAGATGAACAAGTGGGGGAACTATAACACAGCGCAACAAAATTGTAACATTCATTTTAAAATGAGAAATCCGATCATATGAATTATATTAACCCTTTATTCTACATTTTATACTTCTTTGACACGTTGCAATTTTATTGTGATGATACTCTCCTGGTATGAAGAGGATATTCACATTTTAAGCGTTTCCGATCAGTTGTGGAAAGACGTAGTGTATGAATTCATGAAACAATGATCTAGAACTGTTATTGAAAGACATGTTTTCACTTATACAGTAATCATTTTTAATATGATATAGGAATTATAGGAGCTCCGAACCGTGTAGTATTGAACATGCAATCATGACAGTCATTGCTATCAAATATCATAGGTAAGAAAATATTGATAATTTTATTTGGTTATGTTGGTAAAGTGCATGAACTTACTTAATAATTTGAAAGTTGTTTGGTTGGTAGCACTTACTTGTTTGTACTTACAAACCGAAAGAAAATAAAATACTCTTATACCCAAACCTAACCTGTCAACAATTTATTTACCTTGTAATGAATGACACTTCTCATGAAATTTCGTAAAATATATTTTAGATGGAAATTGAGAAAACTAATCATTAGACAGTTTTGATGCCAAGAGTTTGACGACTCGAAGGAACCAGTGAAAGAATATTGAAAGCAATTTAATTCCTTAAAAAATGATCATCTGTCAGAGGGAAAAATTTTCATCGCCATGTCAAAAACATATCTATCAATTACTCAATTATTGAATAGCAAGTTAGTGGTAAAAAAAAATGAATATTAGACTCATTTTAATATTGATACTCATAAACAAATACTGCAGAACTTTTATTTTAAAACCCAGTCACTTTTTCCCATTATTCAGTTCGTACTCGTATTCACCTCGTACTGGTTTCCCTTACATGGATTCGAGCGGAAAATTTCCACGTAAAAAGTACATTCGTAGCTTCCTAAATAAATTTTCAACCAAAAATTTCTCTGAAATTCAGTGAGAGATATAGTGATAATAAAATAGAATCGAAACTAAAATATAAAATTAGTAAAGAAAAAGTTTATTTTCTGTTTTATTATTAATAATGAAATTATTTTGTCAAATGTATTACTAAATATACTTCCCAAGGCTATTCATACAGAGTTCAAGTTTGATTAAAATTGAATCATTTTTGGGGAAGATAGGACTGCTATCTGTTTCGTCAGGAAGGTAAATAAATATTTTTTTCTGGAAGGTTTTCAGAATATAATTTTCTAATTCTTACACGAAAAGACTCATGTGATCAATAACCATCCTCATATCAATTCTACTCAATAAAAGCCTCCATCAAAAATTAAATTAATTTTCAACCTAAAACTCCTACTGATATTTAGTAAAAAGTTTAGGAATAATAAAGGCTGCGTCTAGCTTTCCCGAAGAATTGGCGGAGCAGGAAAGGGGTTTTCGGGAAAGCGTAAGAGAAATGAAAGTAACAGGAAGAAGTTACAAGTAATAGAAAAGTAATAATAGTAATAGTTCATTTTTTGGAGTGTCCCAGGAATTAGGGATAAGGACAGCGATTTTTCAAATTTTGGAGAAAAATTTGATGTGGTTGGGTTCACGGAAACTTGGATCGATGAGGATGAGTGGACAAGTATATAAAGTAATTGAGCGAGTAGTTTTAGATGGAAATTATGAGGGGCCACAAGGGAAAAGAAAAAAGATAGGGCAAGTGAAGGAATCTTGACGGGAATCTAAACGAATCTAGAAGAAGAAGAAGTGTTGAAAGCAGTTACGACTAACGGACAGAGAAGGAAGGTTGAAATAAAGGGAAAGTGGTACAGAATAATGACAATACACAATGGAAAAGGAATGAAAGAGTTGAAAAAGACATAAAGAAGTTGATTAAGAATGAGGAAGAAGAAATATTGATAATAGGGGGAATTTTTAATCAAGAATAGGAAGGAAAGGTAAAACTTACTTGGGTGGAATGGAGGGCTTAAGCGACACGAAAGATCAGGCAATGAATAGCGAGGGAAAGCAACTATTAGAGATAATAGAAAATATGAGGTGGCATATGCTTAATAGAAACAAGAAATGAGACGGAAAAAGGGACTTCACATTTGTATAAAGCAACGCGTCAATATAGACTACGTTAAGAAATAATAACGGCGAATTGATTGAAAAAGAAGTGGGGACAGAGGATGCAAAGAGAGATTATACAGAAAAACGGAAAAGCTAGATTTTGAGAAGATCATATTGAGTGAAGTATAGAAAGAGTTAAAAGAAAAGGTCAAAAATACTATCATCACAAGGAAATTAAACAATGGAACGGAGAAATATGAAAATTGTACAAAAATTTGGTAGGAAAATGACTGTAAGAAGAATAAAAGGCAGATTAAAAATGATTAATATTGGAAGAGGGGAAAAAAGAGAAAGAAGGATTATGACATAGCCAGGAAGAGATATAGAGAGTTATGTTAACAGAAAGAGGAGAAGAAAAAAAAGGAATTCGATAAGGGGATAAGTGGAACTAAAACAGGAGGGGAGGCATGGAAGTTCATTAATAAAATGAGGAAGAAAAAAGGAGGAATGAGGGATGATTAGCATGGGCGAATGGGAGGAATATTTCAAAGAAATGTTTAAAGGCCGGAGTAAAAAAGTAAAAAAAATGGCAGAGAAGTAAATTAGGAGAAGACAAGAAAGACTTGGAGGATGAGGAGGAAGAAGCACAGATTAAAACATTAAAGAAAGTCAAAGCAGTAGGCAGCGGCGGATTAGGCAACGAAACGTGGTATTACAGTAGCGGGAAACTAGAAGGAAGCTAAAAGAAGTGGTGAAAAGAGTATGGAAAGGTGAGGGATTCACTGAAGAGTGGAGAGTGAGGTTGATCTCGCCAATTCTTAAGAAAAGAGAATAAGCAGCATTCCCATCGGTAAATAAGTAAAAGTTGTTGAAAGTAATGGAGAGAAGAGAAATAAAGATAAGATTGATAGAGAGAGTAAGGGAAATTCACAAAAAAACGAGAGATATGGTAAAAGTGGAGACTGTAACTTTAGAGGAATTCTGGGCAGAGATAGGATTAAGAAAATGATGCCCACCGAGTCCGCCGTGCACTTCTTGCAGTGTTCATAGCGTAGAAGAAGAATTCAAGAAAGGGTGAAAGGGAGGATTGGTAGCAGAAGGGGACAGATTCTGGACCTTGGAATACGCGGAGGCATAGTGATAGTAGCTCAAAAAGAAGAGATTCTGGAAAATGTAATGAAAAGATTAGACAAGTATTTACTCTCTGATTTCTTCATGATCCGGTCAATTTGAGCGTAGATATTTCGGAGGCGAAGAGCGGTATAAAAAAAACTGTAAACTGCATCTTAATATGCCTTTATTTCTGCGTCGAGTACATATTCTGCGGTTATTGTGCAAGAATCTGGTGAGGAACTGTCATCGTTTGTTTGCCGAAAAACACTGAAATAAGGCGCTTCGAGTCATGTAAAAATGTTCGATCAAAAATTACGCAATAGAGGTGTCTGCTTCATTAAAGTATAGCGGTACATTCAAAAAGCAGCGTGGGCTTTGAAGACCAGTAGCACGCAGCTTCTAAGTCCTTAGTTCAGGGCTGTACAGCGCGCAGATAACACAGGCCGACAAAATTCGCACAAATTTCAGAACTAGAAACCAGAGTATACTTTTCCAAAGGTTTTTGATGCGCTGAACAAGAATCTGGCCTCAGAATTGCTCCATCACGTCAGGTTTTCGAGATATCCTAAGCT
>JAUMHM010000031.1:55185403-55201800 GCA_032362435.1 Melikaiella ostensackeni
CCTGACGTGATGGAGCAATTCTGAGGCCAGATTCTTGTTCAGCGCACCAAAAACCTTCGGAAAAGTATACTCTGGTTCTGAAATCTTGTCGGCCTTTGTAATACATCTGCACCCTGCCGTACAGGCACTGATATTTATTACTTTGCATTGTTCTTGATGATGATATTTTTTTGGAGAAAATTTTTTGTTTAGAACAAATACTCCAAAGATATGAATCTGACTTTGCGAAAAATTAGTTATTATCCATTTTTGTTTTTTGAATGAGTATAACTTGTGCACGCTACGCGCGTACTCAATATCCTTTCCTTAAAAAAAACTTGGTTCATTTTCCAACATTTTGTTGTAGACTTAACAGGAAATCTTATATGATTTGAAAACATTGTACATGATTTACAGAAGTTTCTAAATTATAGCGAGAAAAATGCAGCAAATTAAATATGAATGACACAATTTTTTTCATGTACTTACAATTCTTTAGAATTCGTAGATTATTTTTCACATTAACAAAATACGTCCCGCCGCGTGCGCAATTATCTGACACCGTACTTTTAATCTTTTTCTTAACATTTGCAAACATAAAAAATACATCTTCAACTTACTTGAAAGTGGAACTAGTTCGTGCGAATCTTTTCCTTGTTGCATAAAATATGATCGTTCATGCACTTAATTTGTTACTTGTATTATTCGAAATACGATTTTAATTTCACGCTTCCCCTATGCATCCTTTTTTCATCCTTGCCACAGAAATTCTCAAACAATTATAATAATTATAATAATAATAATAATAATAATAACAATAGTATATGTTTAATACACGCATAAATTAATATGCGCAATTCCGGTCTTATATTCGCAGGGTGGTTTACAGCGGGCACAGTTCGAGTGCGCTTAAAGTAGCTACGACCCTGCTTTCAGAACCCCGCTGAGTGGCAAACAGAAGAGGCGGCACTATCGCTTACACGAAGGAGCATTGTATTTAATTCACCAACTCCAGGCCTTGAAATGTTTATTATTTCTCATAAACATTCTTTTCATATAATCTATTTATATGGTGTTAATACATTCCCTTTTTCAAACATTAAAAGCTTTGGCTCGTTGACGTAGGTGCAGTGGTACGGGAGATAATTTTTTCCTTGTAAACTACTTTATAGTCACGTTTAAAAAAATATTTTATTTTTTGAAACACATATATGCTCTTAAGGCTTTGAAAAATGAACGACAATTTTTTTCAAAATTTTTGAGGCAAAATTGACAATGCAGGAGCTTCTCACATTTGACCTGGGTACTCGAAGCGCCTTATTTCGGTGTTTTTCGGCAAATAAACGATGATAGTTCCTCCCCAGATTTTTGCGCAATGACCGAAAAACCTGTAATCGACGTAGAAATGAAAAGACATTTACATGCAGTTCACAGTTTTTTATACCGCTCTTCATCTCCGAGATATTTACGCCCAAAGTGACCAGACTACATGAAAGAATCAGAGAGTAGAAGAAAAGAAACCGGTTTTAAATGTAGCTTAGTCAATGGTTTTGGTTTTCGGGCGAAAACAAAGTAGAAAGAGAGGGAGAATAAAATGGAAGTTGAAAGAGGAAAGGATTGACGAAGTCAAGGTGCTCACGTACCCAGGTTTTTTCATTTTAAAAAAATGGGAATGTAAGGGACCACGTCAAGGAAAGATTAAAAGAGCAGACGTAGTAATGAAACTGGTATGGGGCATAGAGGAGAAATTAGTTAAAAAAGACTACAAAAGAAGAATGAGAATATTCGCGGCGCTAGTACTGAGTTTCTAATGTATGGAGTGGAGATATATGATTGAAAAAAATATGAGGAGGTGGGAACGTTGCATGGAAGATACATTCGATGGCGCTGAGATTGGACAGATGGACGCCATGGTATATAGTATCAAAAGTGGTAGTAAGGAAAGAATAAAATAAGAACCCGAAAATAAGAAGCTTGTTAATACGAAGAAAGACTACTGGAGAACGATGGCAGAACTACAGTAAAAGCATGCTTGAAGGAAAGGGAAAATGGAAGAGGGGAGGATAATGAAGTGAAAGGAAGAGAAAGGTACTTGAAAAAGTGTGGATCGTCAAAGGAATGGGTCAAGGAAATGCATGGAGGCGGAGTAAGATGCAAGAAGAGTTGATAAAAAAAGATTAAGAAGTTTTTAAGGAAGAAAAAGAAAATGAAATAAGAGAAACTGAATATGAAGAGTAATATGAATGGATGAATGTAGAGGAAATAGCAAAATTTTAGGAGAAAAGTGGAGATAAAGGATCTCGAATATTTATTGCGCGTGTGAGATGTGGAAACGCAGAACAGTGGAAGAAGTACTGGGATAAAGACGAAGAAAGAAGGTGCATGTTATGTTAAAGAGACAGAGCAACATTAAAGCATTGGCTAAGTGATTGCAAAGAAATAGATAGAGGAAGCATGACAATGGGAAAGATCCTACATGGAAAAGGGAAGAGAGACAGTTGGTTGAGGATATTGGAAAGAAGGAAGAAGGATGAAAGACGAGAGAAAGAGAGGAGAATGAGTAGTCTTATTGGTAATATAAATGAAGAAAAATGTAAAATGGATGATGCGTATGATGAAAAGTTATATGATCAAAAGGCAGGAATGGAGGACACAAATAAGAAAAATAAAGCGAGAAATAATCAGAAGACACGGCGTAAAGAGTATAAGTTAAGATGAAGAGTTAAGGCCCGAACTGTCGAAAATGAAAAATGTTGTATAAAATTAGTGTTTATTTTCTTTTTTAAATTCTCATCTTAATGAGAAGTTATTATTTTTATGCAAAATTTGACTTCATCGATTTTCATCAAACTTCCACGTTTTGAGACCCCCTGAGTCGGGCAAAACGGTTCTTACGAAGGTGCCTGTCAATCTGTCTGTCTACCTGTCTGTAGTATCGTGTAGGCACGATAACTTTTGAAAGATTGATCAGATTGAATTGAACTTTAGCATACTTCTTTAAGGCCTAAAAAGAAAAGACGAGTTCGTTAAACAACTATTTTTGACTAACAGTTCTGGTTTCATCCATCGAAAATAGTTACAAAAAAATTTTAAATTGAAATTTTTGGCCAAAATATGTGAGACATGAAAAAACATTGAAAGGTTAAATTGCTCATCTTAAAAAGATCTAAAAATTTACAACGTGCAATTTTTCTATTAGATGTATAGTTTTTGTTTGAATCGTGAAAAATTATATTAAGAATGAGACGCGCCTCCTAGGCGCTCTAGGCGCGCTCAAACTTGCGAGCGAAGCGCGCGATGAGAATGTGTCCGTGCAGCAGGCAGATTTTTATTGTTGAAAATGAATTAATTTTGTCGAATGTTTTACTAAACAAGTTACAACTGCGATAAAAGTGATAAATTCCTTTTGGTTTCTTTATATTTCATAATCTAATATTGCTAAGTCGACAGGTGAGTCTTGAAGTAACGAGATTAGTATGTCAATTTCCTAATTAGGGGAGGCCGGGGCGAGATGAGCATAGTTATCACTTTCAGTGAAATGTTTGCAATCTACAGTTGTATTTTGAATTGTAAGTGGTTTTCCACAATCTGTGAACCCCCATGTACCGATTTCATGTAAGACGAAGCGTTCCAAAAATATTAGTTACAATAAAAATATGAAAATTATAAGTTTTGCACATGTCTCATTTCGCCCCATTCTTCAGGGCGAGACAAGATACGTATTGAGGCGAGATGAGACACGATACCTATTTATTACTTTTTATTAACAGAAGATTATTTTTCGAGTTCTTGGAACACATTAAAGATTATTTATAGTATTCTGCAAATAGAAATCAGTATCACGATGAGACATCGTTGAAATTCACGGTTGAGCAGTAGCGACTGCTATCCAGGAAAATGACACTGGCTCCCAGTAGAACCGCGGTAAATCACGCCTATGTTCGCGCCTTACAACCGTGAGATAGGTGACCACATGGTACGGTGAAATCACGATGAAGGGCCGGCAAAACCCTTTTGAGTCTTAAGGGCACGGAGCGACCCAAGAATGACAGCTCTTTGCATCCATCTCGCAAGTGCCTTGGCATTTTTCTGGCCCTGTTCTCAAAAATTGGCTCGTACGACTTCTTTCTGTTTCCCAACCTGAAGACCTGGCTCGGTGTGGAGAGATTCTTGTCCGATCAAGAAGTAATCGATGTAGTAAATGCGTATTTTGCAGACCTCGAGGAATCTTACTTTTCTCAAGGGATGAAAGAATTGTAATCTCGTTGCACTTAGCGTGTAGCCCTCGAAGGACACTATGTTGAGAAATAAAGTCAAACTTTTCACAAAAAAGAAATTTTACTTGCTTTTTTACCATATTATCAAACGACCCTCGTAAGTCATGATCCAGGTACTAAAAATAATGTCAGATAATGAGGAGGCTTAGATTTGTCAAGGAAATTAATAGGCTTTAAGTACCTTATGTACCTTATATACAAATTTTCAATTTAGTTTCTTAAATCTCTTCCCTACATTATTGAACGAGGTGAAGTTTACGGCTAGATAATTCAGCCAGCCCAGTATTGTACTACTATTCCATTTGAACATAGATTCGAGTCGTCCAATTTGTCGAGTCCATTCGTCCTGTCTTGCATTTTGCAAGGACGTGCACCTGTTACGGAGTGTATTTTCAATCAATGCAGCGGATTAATATTCTAGGCGCAATCGGTGTTGCAGTCGATAACCTCCACTGACGTAATGGCCGAATCAGGGTCTATTGGTGGGGAAAGGCGTTGAGGGTTTAAGGGGTGACGCTAAAGTAGGTCACTGGAGCTTCATTCACATTACGCGACCATTCATGAGATCTACTAAGCGTTCGACTTCCGAACCTTCACATCCTCAAGAGATATTTTTCCTTAGGACCATCCTTCCTTTTTGTTATATTTTTTATTACATTATCACAATGCTAGATTTTTCTCATGCTTCCCAAAAATATGATCTACCTGTAAGTTCTATTTCAGGAAAAACTTAGAACAATCGAAGCTTTGGTATCATTCAAGATTGGAAGCAATCCATATTAGAGCTCAGTGGAAATATTGAAATCAATCGAAGCATTTGGAAATAATGATGAAAAATAAATAAATCTCGGGTTTTTCCACTTTGTACTTATAACTGTATGTTACTCATTCGATGATCACTTTCCATGTGGAAAGTCGACTGGGGTCAGACTGGGTTCCGACAAGATTGCCCAATTAATAATGAGGCACCAACTGTTACCCCAATCATTGCCGAATTGTGCTTATCTCTGGGTTGTAACGATCAGACCAGCCAATGCCCATATTCTAAGAGTTCTAAGATTTGATATTTAAAGAGTTCTTAATTTTAATATAATTCTCCTGTATATATGCGTATTGCGTATAGTGCATCCTTTTATACGCTCCGGAAAAACTCTCTATCTCTTCTTTCTTTTCCACAACTGAGCTAAATCGAAAGTGATGAGGATTTCCACCTCAGAATAGGGTGTCTTCATATAGTAAATTTAGTAAAAATTTGTATCTTTCTGCAATCTGTAATTCACTCAAGGCCTGAAAGGAATCTGGAAATCCATATCTTCATCTTCAGAATTCGCATACACGTCCATCTTGAAGTCGAAAATTTCAATCTTAACGTATATAAACAATTATTTCTAAAATTATATATATATATATATATATTTAAATAGGAAATTGGATCTATTTACTTTTTATTTCTCAGAATATCCGGTTGACTCAAAATTACAGAAGTCTAGTATAAAATGGCGCGTGCGGCTGCTGACAGTTGACTATAGAACCATAGGGAGAAGATGAGCTTGCGCAGTGGGTTTGGACTGAGGCAGCCAATAGAAGTTAGGCGGGAAATTTGAAAACACTAAACATTAAACCTTCTGCTTCCTCATGAGAGAGCTTTGTTATGGCAAAAATTTCGAAAATTTTTAAATTCGTCAAATTAAACGTTCCTCAATTGAAAAATGTCTAATAAAATGTTCGAGGCAATTGTTCGGATATATGTGTGTGTGCGCGGATGTGTCTGTGGATGTCACACTTTCTGGTGAACACGATAACTTGAAGACGATTGTAGATAAATTAATAAAATTTGGGGTGCTTATTTTCACAAAAATATCTCAAAACCGACGGAAGAATTTCTAAAAATAATTATTACAATTTTTTTAGCACTTTAGAATATTCTAAAAATGAATTTTTCATAGTAGAACATTTTTCATTACCATAACTTGAAGTTGATACAACAATATAAAAGATTCCATGCCTTGAGACGAATCGATTGGCCTATAATATAATGAACTTTTACTGAAGAGTAAGAAAGCTATGGTCATTTATAATATGTTTTGAATTTTGTTCATGGTGAAACTTTTTTTATTAATATAATTCAAAGTTGATACATGAATAGAAAATACTTTTTTATTCGAGACAAAGTGATTGACCTATATTTTTGTATAATTATACATATAACAGAAAAATATATACTAATTTCAAAAAGATGCACAGATAAATTTTAAAATTTTCCAAATAAATCATAAATTTTTTAAATAAATAACTCTGATAGAGATTTTCTGATGAGAATTCTTCTGATAGAGATTGTGATAGTATACTGATAGTTACAAATTTTTTTATACCTGAAAATAATAATCTATTCAATGCCTATTTACTTATAGAATACCAACTGTCTAGCGTTACGGAATTTTGTGTAGGACTTATTCATTTCCAACTCAATTAGGGCTAGTGTCAGTCACTTAAACATTTTTTCTGACAAAAATATTTGTATTTCAATTTAAATTTGTATTTAACGCAAAAAAAATCAAACATTTGAAAAAAAATTTGTTTCTTTTTCAAATAAAATTTCAGAAGAAAACATTGTATAAGAAGAACTTTATTGCAATGAAAAAAAATGTGAAACGATCAAAAATTTCATTAATGTTGAATATTTATAGCTCTGAATCACTTTAATGAATCCCGCTAATTTATTAATTAATTTAAGTACTTAACAGTTGACTAATTTGAGATATTTGAATAGTGGAAATTAACAATTGATATAATTAAAATTAAAATCATAATTTTAAATGAATTTTGTTTCATTAATAAAGTATAAGTGAGTATAATTTTTTTCATTCAAAATGGTAGTTTTTCAAGCTGAAAAAGGGCAGGAAAAAGTTTGGTCACATCCTACCCCTTTTCCAACTCGAAAAATTATGAATAATTCCTATTTTGGACAATTTCATAACTATTTTTTCGAACTGTCTTTGGAGATGGCATTTGCGAATATTTTAGAAGTTATATCTGTAACCAGCACCTTAAAATATATTAATATGCTTAGTTTTACAGAACAAGATTAGAATTATATGAACGTGATTTGTACAGATTTTTGATTTTTTGTATTTTTTGGCGGAAAATATTAAACTTGTTGGATCTTCCTAGACTGATGTTCTATTTGTGAACTAGAAAGAAGATTTTCTAAAAGGTTTTCAAACATTCACTCCAAAATTCGGAAGAGTCATCAAAGTAAATTATTACCCATATTTGTACGAATAAAGATTTCAATATTCACTTCGTGAAAGTATATGATTACATTTACATTATTATTTTTATAATGATATTACATGACCTAATTAGATTAGTATATTACATTAATTATGTTTTCAATGAGATTGGCTGAGTATCAAGCATATATAAATATTTGAAAATATTTAAAATCAAACTTTTTAATTAATATTTATTTTGATTTCCATTTAAGGGTTATATTTTTGATGGAAATGACAGCAAAAATTTATAAAAATGTCGAAGAACGTATGAAATCGCCAATGATACAATTCCGTTATCAATCGTTATCTACCAAACTAAAAGGATGTAAAAATTATGAACAAAAAAAGCAAAAGAAGCAAAAGAAGGATTTTAAAATTTTTTTGCTATTGAGTTTGATTTTACTCGAAGTTTCAGTCGGACTAGTTGTAAATTTGTGAATTTTGTGTGAGCTTTTATTTTGAAATTAAGAAAAAGAAAGTTTAAAATTTATAAAAATAAAGTTTTTAGTTTTTTATAATGGTAAAAAGAACAACAATGACGATGAACATTTATTTCAAAATGCTTGTAACTATAGTAATGTATAGAAATATAATAATGCTTCTTCTATGAGGAAGCGAATGCATTTGCTACCAGGAATCAAAGTGCCCATGAAATGCACCATACAATTATAAATAAAAACAAAGTGGACACACTGGAGATAGAATTCGCAGCCACTCTTGTAGGTGTTGACTAAAATATAATATTTGTATTTTAGTATTTCAAATTGCCTTCCTCACATTTCAATTTATGTTTGAGGTTATTAATTTTAATGAGGCATTATACAGTACATGCTTCTACATTTGGAGCATTTGCAAGATCTTAATCCTGCTTCGTATTAGTTTCATCCTCGGAACTCTCCTGTTTGGGAATTTCTAAAATGCTGTCGGTGTTGACATCCTGAGCATGTTCTGAAATAAACAATAATTAAGTATATAAATATTATATTTTCATGTATTGGAATAAGATACTATAATAACTATATTAATATATTTTTCTTAATTAAGTTTTGACCTTGTCGTAGTACATATAATGAGGATTAAATTTCCATTCTTAACTTTTACTGATTATGATAATTATTATTTTGATTTAAAATAACTCACCATCGTCATCAGCACTCGAGTTTTCTACAAATGTTTCTTTACCTCCTGCCCCAATCGCTCGATATTCTTTAACCAGTAGACGCAATTCATCATTCTTGAGGCTTTTTTTATCAAAATTATCCCGATACATATTTATTTCTGATGTGATGCAGTTCACAATCAATTCACCGGCTCCAGTTGGCGCCCAATTATAAATTGGGCTAGGTTAGGCCGATTTCCATGCGAGTTTGCTTCCTCATTATGATTAATTAACAAATGTATTTGCTCCCTCATAGAGGAAACATAAATAATTCTTCTAGTCTCCAGTTAAGGAGTATTTATATTCTTGCATCAAATTTCAATTATGTTAATGAAAAACGTTTTACTATACAAAACCGATTCTTCAAACATTATAAATGACCATAACTTCCTTGCTCTCCATTAAAATGAATTAATATTGAAGAACCATCGATTTGACTCAAATTAATAGGTTTTTTATATTCTTACATCTAGTTTATTTATGATAATGAAAAAAGTTTCATTACAAAAGACCGATTTTTTAAATATTTCAAAGTACAGAATGAATGTAAAATTCAATATTTTGAAGAAATTTTTTGTCAGTTTTCAGATATCAGTCGTGAAAATAAGCCCTCCAAGTTTCATCAATTTATCTACAACCATTTATAAAGCACCGCGTTAACAAAAAAGGGCAACATCTACACATGAACACACATACACACATCGCATGCAGACAATTGCCTACAGTTTTGTATTCGACATTTTTCAGGTGAAAAACGTTTGACTAAATCATTTGAAAATGATTTAGAATGCTTACGACTACAAAGCTCCCTCTATAAGGAAGCAAAAGTTAGAAATTAAAATCAAATTCTTGTCCAATTTACAACTTCTTGAAAATATACAAAAGACATGTTTTTGGGATTGAGTTGAATGCACAGTTTTTTGGAACAAGTTGAATTCTTCGAACGAAATTTCTTCAGCTCTAATCAAAAAAGTTTGCTATTATTTTTCTTTCATGCAAACTTTTTTTTTTGAGACCATGAAATTTTTTTTTATAAAATAAAAATGATAGTATAATTATTTGAGAAAAGCTAAAGAAATTTCAGGTACGGCATATTTCTCTTTTTCCAAAAAAGTGTCAATTTAACTCAATGTAAAAAAATATGGCCAAGGCGATTCGAATAATTTTAGCGTTTTTACTCCGCCCTATCCATATAAGATTTTTTTTCTAATTTTTTGGTAATCTACAGTTTTTCAGTATTCAGAGTTGCTAGCAATCCAAGCTTAGAAACACCATAATAAGAAGCAGTTTTACAATTTTCAAAAAGTTGTCACAAAAATTCTTCTTGACAGCTGTGTCAAGATTAAAATGGATTGTATGACAATCCTTCGATTGTTAACAAATTAGCAATCTTATTAAAACGTAGTGTTTGTGCATTTGTGGAGCACGCAGTCTTATAATCGCACAAACCACAGATTTGATGAGTTAACCACCAGTAATTACAATTGAAGCCTTATCGCAAAATCTTATATGTGTTATTAAAAAGAGTCTTGCATCACGAGTTCATTTTGAGATAAACAACTTTATTCGATTCTTAAAAAACAATTTTTTTTCAAATTGTTTCTTCAATGACCATTTTTTGATGAAATACAATCACGTATTAAAAATATATTACTTTCATTAAAATTTTTGGGTCAAGCCCTTTTTTTAAATAGGTTGTGTTTTCATTTTCTCCCATAAACTTATAAAAGCAGTAGCTACATTCAAGTATAATCATTAATGTACATCTGAATACAAAACGCAGAAAAATACCGCAGTATAAAAACGAAGAGAAATCTTAGTTTGCACGAAATGATTAGTTTTATTTACAATGCTAAACATCGCGTGATTTAATCATTTATGTGCAACCAAATCAACCCTCGTGCCATTAATTATACATACATAAACAATAAACCTCATTCTGAAAATTCGTGCAATAACAGTGGTCAAGAATATGCAGTTTAATATATATTTTCAACTTAATTTTTTAATACAAAAATTGTTACCATTTCCTTATGAACTAAGCCGAAAATTTTGAGGGCATTCTTCAGGTCATTTCGATGCACTTTTTGATGTACATTTTAAATATCTCCTCTTTTTACAATTGCTTTAACGGTTCTTGAAATGGGGTTGAGTCGGCTATGGTCGCGGTTCAGAGCACGGTGGATGTTAGACATAACCACCGTGTTTTCTCATTTTTGTATTAATTTTTCACATGTAATGGTTTTTTTTTGTTTGGGGAAAAAGTGATGTAATGCAATTTCTGTTTTAAAATATGAGTCAGAAGAGTAATTATGAAAAAAACTGTTTTGGCGGAAACAGATGGAAAAGTTTTTGGCAGAAATTGAGAGTACTTATAGCATATTTTGAGAGACTTGAAGCATGCAAATGTAGTTTTCATAGTTGAAGTATTTTCCTTAAGCTTCTGATATCTTAAATTGGTTCTATAAAAGTTCTAAATATATTAAAATTAATTAAATCTTAAACCATCACATACGGGGCATGACGGCGCACTATGTGTTTATTAAGAGGTTATAACTGTGTTTTGCCATATATTTTACTTTGATTGATGAGAAAACATTTATTCCGTGTTGAAAATGTCTGGAGAAGTCTTTTTCCTCACATAACACTCTTAAAAATTATTATATTGTATACTTTTTATTCTACAATGTTCATACTGTTCAAATAAACAGACAGTAATATGACGTCCGCCGTACCCCAGTGTATGGGGAACGTCGGTCGAAATGCAAACTCCTTCAAATTAATTGAATGCCAAATAATAATGTAGTTAAAAAGGAGCTTTGAGTGATAACATACGTTTACTGATAATGTGAGCTCCACCTCAAAAATACACACATCAAAATCACCTTTCAATCATAATTTAGAGGACATTTAAGTCAAAGCGCGCCACTATACCACATTCTCCCCTGATAAGAAAAATGAAATAATTATCACTTAAAATTACTAACTCTGGGTTTTTTGAGTAGCTGATACCGAATCTGAACTTAGATATTCATGATTTCAAATGGCTGATCCAGTATCATGAAATCAAAAAGCCTTTTTTACGTATGATCCGCCATATTGGTTCAGCCACTTAGAAGTTCAAATTTTTCACTTCAGATTCTTAATCAGCGACCCAAAACACCCTAGAGTTAGTGGTTCTATATTATCAAATCCAACAGAAAAGGATAGAGTTGTTGGTATAAGGAATTAGACAAAACTGTTTAGAATAGGAATAATAAATTCTATCCCTTTTCATCCCATCTTATTGAATTTTATTCTATCATTCCTTTTACCAAAAATTTTATCCAGTTCTATTCTGTTTCCCTTATCATTTTTATCCTTCTTCTCTTTTTAATAATTCTATCATTTTCAACCCCGTCTTATCACTTATCCTATTCCAATAGCTCTATCCTTTTCTATTGGATCTGATAATTTTGTTCATCTAATTTCTCGTTACGATAACCGTATTCTTTTCTGCCTCACTTATTGAATTTGTATTTCTCTATTCAAGAATGGTATTATATTTCTTTTCCGTTCTCTCCCTTTTCATCTTCTTCCTTCTCCAAATATTCCCAGCTCTTCCCTCGGTTCTTCCAAATCCGTTTTATCGCGCGACTCTACTTGTCTTTCGAACAAAAATTGGACAAAAAGTGATGAAACGCATTGGAAAGAGATATTTTTGATAAAACAAAAATGTGATAGAGTTATACGGCGAAAAGAAAAAGGATAAAAATATTGGAAAGAGAAACAGGATCGAATATGTTTAAAAAATTTGATAAAAATGGATATAATTTTTGTATAGAGGAAGAACAGGATAGAAAGTGATAAAACGGCCTCGAAAGGAATATAATTGAAGGAAATAAGAATGGAATAAAATTATAAAACAGGAAGGAAAAGGACAAAGTTATTGAAATGAGAAGAATGATAAAAAGCAATCAAAAAAGGTGATAGGGATGGATCAAATTTTTAGAAATGAGAATGGGATAGAGTCATACAACGGGAAGAAAAATTATAAAAATATTGAAAAGAGGAAAAGAATCGAAAGTGATAACAATGAAAGATAACAATCTATACAATTACTGAAAGGAGTAACAATAGGATATAAAGCGATTAAACGCATTTTAATGGGTAGGATTTTTGGGAAAAAAATCAGATATAGTTATACAACGGAAGGAAAAGTATAAAAATATTGAAAAGAAAGAAAGGATCGAAAATAATACAAGAATGGGATAGAAATGAATATAATTTTTTGAAAGAGGTGTGACAGGATAAAATATGATAAAACAGGATGGAATGAGGTATATTTGCAGGAAATAATAATGGGATAAAGTTGTAAAATAGGAAGGCAAAGGAGAAAATTATTGAAAAGAAAGAAGGATCAAAAGTGATGGAAAAAGGGCATAGGAATAGATAGACTTTTTGGAAAGAGGAATAATAAGATAAAAAGTAATAAAACGGAATGGAAAGAAGTAGAGAATGGCAGGGAATAAGAATGATATAGAGCTACACAACGGGAAGGAAAAGTATGGAGGTATTGAAAAGAGGAAAAGGATTGAAAGTGACAAAGAATGGCATAGAAATGGGATAGGAATGGATACAATTTTTGGAAAGAGGAATAATAGGCCAAAAAGTAATAAGACTCATTGCAAGGGAAAAGAGTTTTCGGAAAAACGAATGGGATAGAGTTATACAGCGGTCAGGAAAAGTATAGAAATATTGAAAAGGGAAAGAGGATCGAAAGTGAAGCGGAAATGGGATAGAAATGGGATAGAAATGGATATAATTTTTGGAAGAAGGTAAAACAGGATAGAAAGTGATCAAACGGGATGGAATGAGTATATCTGCAGGAAATAAGAATAGGATAAAGTTCTAAAATAGGAAATCAAAGGATAAAATTATTGAATAGGAGGAAGGATCAAAAGTAGTGGAAAAACGGGATAGGAATGCACGCAATGTTTGGAAAAGGAATAATAGGATAAAAAGTGATGGAACGAGATGCAGTGGAATAGAGAATGGCAGGAAGAGGAAATGATATAGAGTGATACAACGGGAAGGAAAAGTATAAAAGTATTGAAAAGAGAAAGAGGGTATAAAGAGAAAGAATATAATTTTTGGATAGATGAATAACAGGATAGAAAGTAATAGAACGGGATAAAAAGAAATATAATTGCAGAAAACCAGAATGAGATAAAGTTATAAGGCAGGAAGGAATAGGATAAAGCTACTGAAGTGAGAAGAAGGGTCAAGAGCAATGGGATAGGAATGGATAGAATTTTTGGAAATAGGAGAGGGATAGAGTTATACAACTGGAAGAAAAATTATTAAAAAATTGAAAAGAGTAAAAGGATTGGAAATGATAATAAGGGGAGATAGAAATGGATGAAGTTATTGAAAGGAGTAACAATATGACAAAAAGTGATAAAACGCATTGGAAAGGAATAGAATTTTTGGAAAAAAATGAGATAGAGTTATACAACGGAAAAAAAGTATAAAAATATTGAAAAGAGAAAAAGGATCGAAATTGATGCAAACATGTAATTAAAATGGGATAGAAATGGATACAATTTTCGGAAAGGGGTGAAATAAAATAAGAAGTGATAAAACGGGATGGAATGGGGTATATTCGCAGGAAATAAGAATGGGATGAGGTCATGAAATAGGAAGGGTAAGGTCCATGTGATTGCAAAGAGAAAAAAGATGAAAAGTGATGAAGAAGGGGATACGAATAGATACAATTTTTGGAAAGAGGAATAGTAGGATAAAAAGTTATGAAACGCTTCAGAAAGGGAAAGAATTTTTGAAAATGAGGATGGGATAAATTTATACAACAGAATAAAAAGTAATAAAATTCTTGAGAGAGAATAAGGATCGAAAGTGATAACGAAGGGTGATAGAAATGCATACAGATTTTGAAACGAGTAACAGTGAGATAAAAATTAATAAAACTGAAAGGAAAAGGCTCATATTGGCTCAGCCATTTAGCTGACACAATATGGCGGACGATACGTAAAAAATTGTTCTAATTTTCATAATATTGGATCAGTTATCTGAAAATTTGAATACCCTTTGAAGTACTTTGAATTACTTCGAAGTAAATGGAACACCCTTGGCTAAGTAATATATCTAATATAAAATATGAAATATGAAAGCAACTCCGTAATAATATTAACTAACACACGGATAATTTTGCAAACAGAATTTTCGGAATGATTTTCGAATGAGGAGTAGTTTGCCCCTAGTGTCACCCCTAAACGTTAACCAAATTAAAATTAAGCATCGTAAAGGGATTGAATCCGTCTAAAATAAATATATGGTGCAAATATTGTTAAATATATAAAATGGGTTAAAAAGGATCTCAGAGTTAAAAAGCGAAAATTGTTTGTCAAACAAAGCGTGAAGGGGTGGAGGGGTAGGTTCGTGCGTCAAGAGTGAAAAAGCGGAAACTCGCGAGAGGATGATAAGTCAGAATCGTTTACCCAAAGACTCGCCAATTAGGAGGAATTGGGTGGTGGCGTCGTCCCGCTTTTCGAAATTCACCCCCGACCTATGGTGAGCACGACGCGAACCCTGACGGCGCGGCGCTCACACTCTTCATATTTGCAGCACGAGAGAGGAGTAGAAAAGGGGTGGATGGGGGAAGAAGGGGGATAGTGTAACTGACTGACGTCATTGGTGGCAGGACGTCGAACCCTGATTGCAAGGAGCAGCGACCTCAAACCCCAGTTGCAGTTGCCTGGCTAGGCGTCCCGGCCTCGCAGCATCCCTTCCTCCGAGAAATGTGTGCCGAGGACGCCTGGAGAATGACTGAGAGGACTTTGCAGGCTCTCCTCTGACCTCCTACCCTCCTACCTCAATAACCCGAACCCCCAACCCTCAAAACCTCATTCTACCCTAGAGAGTTATTCAAGCATCCGTAGAGGAGTAGGACAGAAAACTGGGTGAATGAGGCATCGCGTGGGGCTGCTGATTCTCTTGGTGAGGCTCCCTGATATTTTTGGACGCATGGTATCAAAAATTACGGTTTGTTCTGATAGATCACCCCAAGAGATATTAAAAAGTTTTCGGCAGTGCAATAAAAGCGAGCAAAGTTTTAAACTCGGAGACGATCTTTGAAGGGAGGTTTGGTAATGAGCTTTTTTATTGTAAAGAAGTTGGGGGTTTTTTGAAACAGGGTTCTATTTCGAGGAATGGAGTACTGATCTGTTGCGAACATGTGAATGTATTCTAGAATAATAAGGGACCAGATTGGAATGAAATATAGAAATTTTATTCCTCTGTCCTGTTTTCTTTGTTCCAGTCTATTCCATTTTCATTCCACGTATCTAAGATTATAATCCAATAGTACAAATGGAAACTTTATCTCTTTTTATCGCTGAAATTCCTATAAATTATATTTAAATTGGTTAAAGGGCTCAGTACAGAAAATGATAAAATTGACTCTGTCAAAGAATCCCCTAGAGCAAAGGAATATCAACGGATATTCCATTTATGTTCCAAGATATCCTCTGGATTCTCTAGAGATATTTTGTGAATAACTTCGGGATATCCACACAAGGCGAGGAACCGATTAGACGTACGCCGAACCGCCGATTAAATACGCTTACTGTATAAAAACAACTGCATAAAAATTCATTCGGACTGCGTAATCTGAAAGAGGGACGTTGATTTGATCTAAAACGATCATAA
>JAUMHM010000031.1:55201900-55223320 GCA_032362435.1 Melikaiella ostensackeni
TGCGTAATCTGAAAGAGGGACGTTGATTTGATCTAAAACGATCATAATCAGAAAAATGATTTTTGGACGCTTAGGTGGTTTTTTTCGTAGCGCGTTACGTATATAGGAAGTTAAAATATTATCACGTTGGACATTCGAATCTCCCAGAAACGTCCAAAAAAATATCAGAATCGTATGGATTTCTCAGCAATACAGAAATTTCCGTCTTGTAGGATTATTCAGCAGATATCTCTAGTACATCTACTCGATATCATGAAACATAAGTATAATATTTCAAGATATCCTGTTTATGGCGGAATATGTCCTGTCAATATCCTAGGAATTTTCATAGGATATTCATTGTTTATATGTAGATTATCTTAAAAGGCGTGGAAGAGGCATATCGAAAAAGAGGAAAAAGGAGAATGTTTCGATATCCCTGGAATATCTATAAGATATTCTGAGATATCTTTAGGGTATCTTTGGAATATGTAAAAGTCCCATATGGAATATACTACTGACAAAAAATTACAGTTGTCGCACGTCGGACGTTTGAATGCCCCAAATGTGTCTTCTAAGATATCCTTTTTATTCTTCAATACTTCCTGGATATCCTGGGACATGAAGAGGATATCCTCTAATATTATTTCGTTTCGACGAAATAAAAAGAAGAATAGTGTAAAGAATAACAAAAACGAAATTGAAAAGGATAGAATTAATAGGAGGAGAATTAAGATACAAAATTATAAGACGGGATAAAAGAGGGCAGAGGGAGAGGAATAAAGCGAGTCAAAAAAGGACAGCATTCTAGGGAAGTGGAACAGGATAAAAAGTAATAAAATGCGATAGGAAAGATGGAATTGTTCAAAAGACAAATAGCATCGAGTGATAAAACGGGATTAGAAGAGCTGAAATCATTCAAAATAGGAACAAGATAGAAAGCGATAAGACAAGATAGAAATATAATACCATTCTTGAATAAAGAAATGCCAATTTTTTAAATGTGGGAGAAAAGGATAGGATTCTTCAAACAAAAGCGTAGAATTTCTGGAATAAAATAACTGCTGAAGCGGGGTTGAAAATAATAGAATTATTGAAAAGAGGGAGGATGACAAGTGATATAAGAGAGAGGAACAAAATTTGATAGGAATAAATACAATTTTCGGTATGAGGAATAGTAGGATAAGAGAGTGATGAAATGTATTAAAGAGGAATGGAATTTTTGAAAATAAGAATATTAGGATAAAATATGCTGAGATGGGATAGAAAGGGATAGAACTGTCAACAATAAGCATAGGATAAAGTTATAAAATAGAAAGGAATACGATAATATTATTGAAAAGAAAATAAGTATCAAAAGTAATAAAGGAAGAGGATAGGAATGAATACAATTCTTGGAAAGAGAAATAATAAGATGAAAAAGTGATAAAATGTGTCAGAAGCGGATAGAATTTTTGAATTGAAAGTGATAAAAGAATGGTATAGAAATGGATACAATTTCTGGAAAGAAGAATAATAGGATAAGAAGGGATATGATGAGATAGAAAGGAATGAAATTACAGAAAATAGCAATAGAATGAACTTACAACACAGGAAGGAAAAGGATCAAGTTATTGAAAGGAGAAGAATGATAAAAAGTGATGAAAAAAAGGGATAGGAATGGATACAATTTTCAGGAAGAGCAATAATAGGATAGAAGAGTAATGATATGCATTGGAAAGGGAAAGAATTTTTGGAAACAAGGTTGAAATTGAGTTCTGCGAAGGGGAAAAGAGTATAAAAATATTGAGAAGAGAGAATGGATCGAGAGTGATCTAAAATGGAAAAAAAATGGACACAACTTTTGGAAAGAGGAATAATAGGATAAAGAGTGATAAAACGGGATGAAAAAGGATGGAATTGCAAGGAATAACAATAAAATAAAGTTATACAATGAGGTTTGAAAACGATAGAATTATTAAAAAGAGAAAAAGACAAATGCGTAAAAATGGGTATAGTTTTTGGAAATAGGAATTATGGGATAAAAAGTGATAAGACGGGATGGAAAGGGATAGAATTTTGGGAAATAACAATAAACAAAAGTTATAAAACGAGTTCTGAAAATGATAGAATTATTGAAAGAGAAAAAATGATGGAAAAGAGATAAAGTGATAAGATGCGTTGAAATGGAATAGAATTTTTCAGAATAAGAATGGGATAAGGTTATAAAATTGGAAGGCAAAGGACGAAATTGTTGAAACAAGGCGAAGTGATAGAATGCATTGGAATGGAAGATCATTTTTTAAAATACGAACGACATAAAGTTATAAAACAGATTGCAGAAGGATAGAATGATTCAAAGGAGAAGAAGGTTCGATAGTGATAATAAAGGACGATAGGAATGGCTATAATTTCTGTGAAGTAGAATAAAAGTATGAAAAGTGATAGAAAGTGATAAAACATATTAGAAAGGAACAGAATTTTAGGAAATAAGAAGGGTAAAGTTATAAAACAAGATGGAGAAGAATAATATTATTGGAAAGTGAAGAAGGACCAAAATTGATAACAAAGGAGGATAGAAATTGTAACAATTTTTGAAACAAGTCACAGTAGGATAAGAAGTGATGAAGCGGGATGGAAAACTATATAATTTTAGAAAATAACAATAAAATAAAGTTATTAAACGAGTTAGGAAAATAATAGAGTTATTAAAAAGAGAAAAAAGAATCAAAAGTGATAGAGAGAAGAGAATAGAAAATGGTACAATTTTTGGGAACAGGAGGAATAGGATAAAATGTGATGAAACGGGATGAAAGAGGATAGAATTCTTCTAAATGAAAATGGGATAAGGTTATAAAGTTGGAAGGCAAAGGACGAAATTGTTAAAAGAAGACGAAGTGATAGAATGCGTTAAAGAGGAAGATAATTTTTTGAAATAAGAATGACATTAAGTTATACAATACGATGGAGAAGAATAAAATGATTGAAAAGAGAAGAAGGTTCGAAAGTGATAATAAAGGGCGATAGAAATGGATATAATTTCTGGAAAATGGAGGAATAGGATAGAACGTGATAAAATGTGATAAAAAGTGATAAAAGATATTGGAAAGGAATAGAATTTTAGGAAATGAGAACGATCAAGTTATGGAACAGGATAGAGAAGAGTAAAATTATTGAAAAGAGAAAAAGGACCAAAATTGATAACAAAGGTGGATGGGAAGCAACACCATTTTTAGAATGAAGGATGTCCAGATAAAATATGGCAAACGGGGTAGAAGAAAATGGACACAAAAGGAAACAATTGTTGAAAATAAGAATCAACATTTTGAATAAAGTACTATTGAATAACACTCAAGCAATAAAAGAAATAATTCTTCTATCATTTGACAAATTTGAAAATATTCCAAAAGCCGAATAAATATCCATTCAACCTTCCGGAACAATCCTACCATTCTATAGAAATTGCTGGCCTAGGCCGTGGCCTGGTTCCGAATGAATCCTTGCTAAACAGAACCGCGTAATTCGTGACGTAAATATAAAAAAAATTGATTCAGAAGCTGAGGCTGACGCTGAACGTCACTCGTCATATAAGAGAAGAATAGGGATACTCAAGTGATTTCCCCTTCTTGCTGGTCATAAAAAAGACGATGGGAGGAAAGTGGAAACTCTGATTATATATCCAGTGGCCTCCATCCTGTGAGTCGCTCGGTCAGAGAAAAATAGCCAGCAGAGTGTCGATCTCGACCCCAGCAGCGGTCCCGAGACCCCGTCCCATCCAGAGGACCACGTGCTGCGGTGCGCGCGGAGTAATCAATGCAATGACGTCATCTCGGCTCCAGCCAATCATCGACCAGCTCCATTCAACCCGCCAACCTTTCTCTCAGTGAAAACTCTCCGAGTTCCGTCAGGCTTTGCCTGACTGCAGTTCACCCTCGACTACTGAAACCATCGCACCGTTGCCTCACGAGTCGCGATTTCTTCTGTTTCATCATTTTTCACTGAAAATCGTTCTCAAATTTTTTTAAATTTGTCATAAGTTCCAGTAGGGTCATCCCTAGTTCTAAAGGTGAGAGCGCTCATTCTCAAGTTCAGATTAATACACAAAAAAACTAATCCAAAATCTAATCTCATTCTGCTTTCAATAAATAATAGTTTCATTTTGGAAAAATCTCTAAAAACATAACTCGAAAATAGCCATCTTATGCAAGAGAATTCCACAATAAGTCTTGAAGCGAAAAAAGTATAGTTCCAAAAATCGGTGTGATCGGCTCATTGAAGAAAATTATATAACCATCGCACCGCTGCTTCACGAGTTGCGCCTCACGAGTCACGATTTCATTTCTTTGCTGAAAATCATTCTCAAATTTTTTTTAATTTGCCGTAACTTCTACTAGGGTCGTCCTTAATTCTAAAGATGAGAGCACTCATTCTGAAGTTTAGATTATTACAAGGAAAAACTAATCCAAAATCCAATCTCAATCCGCTTCTAATAAATAAGAGTTTCATTGTAAAACAATCTTTGAAAACGTAAACTCAAAGTCATTTCATGCAACTGAATTGCACAGAAAGCCTTAAAACGATCAAAATATGATTACGAAAATCAGTGATTGGCTCATTAGAGACAATTATATAACCATCGCAGCGCTGCCTCACCAGTCACGATTTTTTTTATTTCATCATTTTTTCACTAGAAACCATTCTCAATTTTTTTTAAATTTGATATAAGTTCCCTTAGGGTCATCCCTAATTCTAAAGGTGAGAGCGCTCATTCTAAAGCTCAGATTAATACTAGAAAAACTAATCCAAGATCAAATCTCAATCTGCTTCCAGTTTTATAAGAGTTTCATTTTGAAAAAATCTTTAAAAACGTCAAATCAAAGTCACCTTGTGCAACAGAATTGCATGAGAAGTCTATAAACGAGAAAAGTATGGTTTCGAAAATCAGTGTGATTGGCTCATTAAAGGCAATTATATAACCATTACACCGCTGCCTTACGAGTCGCGATTTCTTCTAGTTCATCATTTTTACACTGCAAATCATTCTTGATTTTTTTTCAATTGGACACAAGTTCTAACTGGGTCGTCCCTCATTCTGAAGATTTGTCTGTCATCGTTCCTAGAAAAAAGAGAGATTTGTTGATCAATTTCTTACGGTTAATCGTCGACTCTTATTTAAATCTACAAGAAGTATCAAGATATTGACAATTTAGAACTAAATTAGAATAAATCATTTCGGATTCTTCATTGTAAATAAACCTGAGTACTAATCTTGATCATTCTCTTTTAAAAATCGGAATAAAAAAGTGAGTTTAAATGTCTAAGGTTCCAATTTCCGGCAATCAGTAATGAAGATTGTTATAATCAACCGATGGCTTCTTCTATGATGTGAACTTAGTCCTGATTGAAGTGATCCTTCCCTTTCCATAAAAGACGCGAGACTCCAGTTTGATCCTCTCACGCCATCCAGACTATTACGTTTTGATTTTTTTTTTGGCCTTGAGTGGGAAACTCTGTCATCGAGAGATTTTTATCCACAGTGTCGTGCTCGGGATTGATTACAGAAAAGGAACTCTGTCAAGAAGATGCCTTCCGGAGAACCCAGTATGCAATTCCTGCAGTGGTGAGTTAATTTCCTCTCCTCTCAAAGATTGGATCTAGCAAGTAGATTTTAATTCAAGATAATCTTCAGATTAAGAAGAAATTGAAAATATTACACATTTCAGTTTGAACATTAAACCAAATTTAAGTACAAAATTCATTGAAATTAAAAGAAAAACGAAATCTTCTTTCAAATTTGGACAACACCCTCTCAAATGTCTCCATGTAAATAAGAAATAACAGAATGAAGAGAGAAGGAAGGAAAAAAGACAAAATCCCCTTTTTTCTTTTTTCTTTTTATTTCTTCAGATCACAATCAAAAAAAAAAAAATTACAAAAAATCTACCAAGTCAAGATTGAATGTTGGACGTTAAAGACAAATTTGAATTTTGATTAATTCTGAACTTAATTTCTTCAATTTTAATTGAGCAAAATTTTTGTTGCAATATAGAAAGTTATAAAATTAAAATAATTTAGATTTGACTGTTGGCAATAAAATTCTTAATTATTGACCATAATGATGATATCTTCCTAGTTTTCGAAAGGGTTTGCATTCCACCAAGTTTTTTTCGTGATTTACGGTGGACGACTAAGGTCACCCCTGATCGATTCTCCAAGAATTTACTTTCGATCCTCTGACGGATGCAACTTCTTTAAATTATTGAAGAATCAGGATTTTTTTCTTTCAACCTTTATCGTTCTTTTTTTAGTCATTAGGCTATTTCAACCAAACCTCAGGGCAATGACATCAATTTAATTTCGAGCGAAGTCAAAAGTACTCTCAAATTAATAATAGTATATTGTGCGTCAAGTTGGAAAAGCGAGAGATTTGAGACGAGTGTGAAGTTAGCCACCCGAGCGGAGCAAGGATGGCTATCACACGAGTTTTAAATCGTCGCTTTTTCAACATGTGGGACACGATACTTTTTCTGTAATTTCTTTAAAAAGTGCTAGTTTTTCTACCTGTTTTTTGTTGAAAAAGGAGGCGATTTGTCGTCGATTGACGCAGCAATAACAATGGAAATTGTCAAAACCATTGCAATAATATGGCCATAACAGTAAGTTGGTAGCAATGTTTGGTCAAAAAGGTTAGGAGTGGTGGAATAAGATACAACGCAATAGTTGTGAGTTCACCTTCACATCAGGGTTCGTTCAGTAGTTCGCGCTTTATTTTTTTTTTTCACTGTGCGTCACTTTTTTCGCTGCGTCCGTCTACTTTTTTCACTGTGTCCGTCTACTTTTTTCACTTTTGCCCAGAAAGGTCGACACTGCGCATGCGCCACGTCATCGACACCAAGTCGGTCACTTTTTACACGGAAAACTGGTGGAAAAACCAGCACTTTTTCGCGAATTACAGAAAAAATAAATGATTCTGAAATTTGAAAAAAAAAATGTTTTTTTTCACGATCATTCAGTGGTTTTAAATTCATTTATCATATTATCTATTAATGAGATTAGAGAAGCAAACCCCATGGATTGAACGGACTCAAATAGACGCCCACGTAAAATTCTTGAAAGAATCAAACACGCTTAAGAAACCGGTTACTTTTCAAAGTAATCGAAAGTCAGTTCTGGAATAGTTGAATTCGGATAAAGTAGGGTTTTTTGTCCAACTTTATTCTATTCAACAAAATATAAATAAAAAAATTGTTTTACATGTTTTAGACCATGTATTTATGTATAAAAAATATAAGCAATGTTGCAGTTCAATTTAATATGCAGCATCAAAAATGAAAACGAATTTCATGAAAAATCTGATTTCATTCAAAGTGAATTACTCAGGGATAATTTTGATCCAATATCATGTTTTCTGCTACATTTATTTTTGAATGACAAAAAAATAGCAGTGTAAATTAGAGAAAAATCAGAAACTTGGGGTGTCTCCTGGGTGCAATTTCACTTTGAAAAGTGGTCAATTTTTCGTGAAATCAGTTTCAATTACTTCAATTGGGTGAAAATATGCTGAACCCTCTGACCACGTTTTCAATTCAAAACAGCAAACTCAAATTTAACACACTGCATTTTGGGCAAAAATAATCCCAGCGTGTTAAATTTTTAAGGGAATAAAGCTCTTATAAATGTTAATGTTTGCTTCATCTCAAATTCAATTTTTTCGAGTCCTTCAAAGAGACACAAAACAGTTTAATTTGACATGCATCATCCAAAATAAAATCAAGTTTTAAAATAATGTGAGTTTGTCCAAAGTGAACCAACCAGGGAAAATTGTGATCCAAAATGAGGTTCATTGTCAATGAAATCGGGATTTGGATTGAAACAAACCACCCAGGAATAATTTTGATGTCAAATCGGGTTCATTTTTAATAAATTTGGTGTCTTACGTCAAACTGAATTTTTTCTAGCCATGTTATTATATGAAATTCGTGGTATCTCAGGGGTGCAATTTTTCCTGGGAAAGTGGTCAGTTTTTCCTAAAATTAGTTTTAATTCCGTTGAGTGGGTCAAAATATGCCGAACCATGATTTAGATTAAAATAAACCACCAAGGAATAATTTCGATGCAAAATCAGGTTCATTTTCAATGAAATCGGGGTCTCACGTGAAACTAAATTTCTTCTAGTCATGTTATTATGTAAGATTCGTGGTGTTTCAGGGGCGCAATTTTTCCTGGAAAAGTGGTCAGTCTATCGTAAAATCAGTTTTGGTTATGTTAATTGGGTCAAAATATAGCTAACCCTGATTTGGTTCAAAATGAACCATCTAGGTATAATTTTGATCTAAAATCAGGTTCGATGTCAACAAAATCAAAGTATTAAGTCAAATTGAATTTTTTCGGTTCAAGTTATTATACAAAATTCGTGGTATCTCAGTGGAGCAATTTTTCCCTGAAAAATAGTCAATTTTTCGTGAAATCAGCTTTCATACTGTCAATTAGGTCAAATAAAACTAAATCCTGATTTTGTTCGAAATGAACCACCCAAGGATAATTTTGATCCAAAAATCAGCTTCATCGTCAACAGAATCGAAATCTTACGTTAAATTCAATTTTTTCTGGTTAAGTTATGATATAAAATTCGTGATGTTTCAGGGGTGCGATTTTGACTGGAAAAGTGGTCAGTTTTTCGTAAAATCAATTTCAATTCCCTTAATTGGATCCTAACATTCTGAACCCTGATTTCGTTCAAAATGAACCACCCAAGTATAATTTTGATCCAAAATCAGGTTCATTGTCAAGAAAATCAAGGTCTCAAGTAACCTTAATTTTTTTCTGGTCAAGTTATTGTATACAATTAGTTTTGTCTCAGTGGTGCAAATTTTCCAAAAAAGTGGTCAATTTTTTGTAAAATTAATTTTAATTCCATTATTTGGTTCAAAATATGCCGAACCCTGATTTCGTTCAAAATTAACCACCCAGGGATAATTTCGATCCAAAATCAGGCTCATTGTCGAGGAAATGGAGGTCTTACGTCAAATTAAACAGTTTCTTGTCAAGCTATTATATGAAATTCGTGTTGTTTCCGGGATGAAATTTTTTCTAGAGAAGTAGTCCGTCTTTCGTGAAATCAGTTTTATAAGCGTTAATTGGGTAAAAATATAGCGAACCCCGATTTATTACAAAATTAGCCATCCAGGGATAATTTTTCTGCAAAATAAGGTTCATTGTCAACGAAATCGGGGTCTTACGTCAAACTGAGTTTTTTGTGATCAAGTTATAATATCAAATTTGTGGTGTCTCAGTGGTGAAATTTTTTCCGGAAAAGTGGTCAATTTTCCGTGGAATCAGTTTTCATTCTGTTAATTAGGTCAAATAATGCCTAACCCCGATTTCGTTCAAAATGAACCACCCAGGGATAATTTTGATTCACATTCACGTTCATTAACAACAAAATCAGGATCTTACGTCAAATTGATTTTTTTTCTCCTGAAGTTATTAAATAAAATTCGTGGCATCCCGTGCGTACAATTTTCCCTGGAAAAGTTGGTCAACTTTTCGTGGAATCCGTTTTCATTCTGTTAATTACGTCAAATAATGCCAAACCCCGACTTCGTTGAAAATGAACCACCTAGGGATAATTTTCATCCAAACTCAGGTTCATTATCAGCGAAATCCAGATCTTACGTCAAATTGAATTTTTTCTGAATAAATTATAAAACGAAATTCGCGGTATCCCAGTGGTGCAATTTTTCTCGGAAATGTGGTCAATTTTTTGTGAAATCAGTTTTCATTCTGTTAATAGGGACAAATAAAGCCTAACCTTGATTTAGTTCAAAATGACCAATCCAGGGATAATTTTGATCTAAAATTAGGTTCATTTTCAACAAAATCGGGATCTTACGTTGAATTCATTTTTTTCTGCTCATGTTATTATATAGAATCCGTGATGTCCCGGTGGTGCAATTTTTTCTAGAAAAGTGGTCAATTTTTCGTGAAATCAGTTTTAATTCCGTTAATTGGGTCAAAATATGCCGAAACCCCTGTCTCCTGTTTAAGCAACGCACCCCATCCCACCAAGTAAAATGTACGTCACACGAGGGGTGGTAGCACGTCAGAGAAATTCTAAAACATGATTGGTCGATCGCACTATGACGTCACTGGTAAGTCAGTACGTGAAATGTATATGTGTGTGCAATAGGCAACACAGGGAGTACATTGGGGTTCAAAGTCCCAGTTTTCCAAGGCTGCTCGATCCGAGAGGTCGCCGTGCTTTGTCGTAGAAAAATTCAACCATTTTATATTTTTTTCTTTTATTATCAGTACATCCTCTTTTTCAATATCCTCCCTCAAAAATTAATATTTTTCAAGAAAAAAGACATCTTTTTTCAGTTTCGATTCGAGAGTATTTCTTTAAGGAAATTTTGAGAAGTCTTAGCATTCTTCCAATCCTTATTTCTCACAAGCTCTAAAGCATTATTATTTACAATAAGAAAGTTAAAAGTATGACTCCTTCGAATGAGTGTTAACTGTGTGAAAATATTTTTCTCAAATTGCTGAAAAGGAATTAAAATATAAGAAATTAAATTCAGAATAAATCAAAATTTAAATTCTTCATTAACGTATATTCAAATTTTACTACGAAATCCTTGGAGATTAAAAAGAAACATGAATCCAAAGATCAAATTCAAGCAATACGCTCTCAAATATGTCTATTAAAATCTAAATGAACTGAAATAAAAGAATCTGAAAGAAAATGAAGGCGAGCTCAAAATCCCTCTTCTTCTTCTTCTCTATCGCCTGTTTCTTATTTTTTTTTTTTTAACACAATTGAAAAACATTAACAAACATCTACAATCGTTTCGGTGTTCATCTAATGCCCTTTTCGAGACAATCAAAACGAATTTTGCAACAAATGGTAACATATGAGGAAATCAGGATGTTCTCCCCATGAGATCTGACTGAATCTGTACCTGACATCCTGGTTTCCTTGTGGCTTTTATTGTGTTGTAAAATTTGTTTTTTGCCTTGTGATGAGTGCTGAATGAACGCCAAAACGTTCGTAATTTTTGTAGATGTTTCTTCATTGTGTTAAAAAAGAACAAGAAATACGAGAGAAAAATAGGAGAAAGGGAATTTTGAGGTTATGTCTTTTTTCTTTGCTCTTTTCATTTTTTTTTAATTTGACTGGGGACATTTAAGGTAAATGTTCCAGTAATGTTGACGATCTTAATAATCTTGAAACTTGGTTTTAATTTGAATATATTGTGCAAAAAATATGATGAAATTAACATTTAATGATAAAAATTCATTGATATTTAGCTTCTTACAGTATCGAATAGAATTTTAATTAATTCAAATTAGATAAAAAGCAAGAAAATCGGCGTCACGATTACTCGGTTTTGAGGTCACTATTACTGGGTGGCTTACCTCAAGGGCGTTAGAACCAGGCCGTAACCTCAAAATTTATTTGCCTCATTTTACTCCTTAAACACTAGAATTAAATCTTTGCTAGATACTTGAAGCCTACTCATGCTTTGAATCAAGTCTGTTTCAGGAGTAAAAAATTGGCTAATGTCCATGCTTTTTATGTAAAACGATTTTTTTTAATACTTGGGTTAAAATCCAAGAAAAATCTTTCTACACAAAGAGTATTAAAATTTGCCAATTTTCCACTCTCAATGCAGACTTCATTCAAAACAAGGGAAGGCCCTGAGCATCTAACAAAGTTTGATTCTAGTATTTATGGAGTAAAATAAGGCAAGTTAATTTTTAGGTTAGTGCCTGTTTCCAGCGCCCTTAAATGTTCGTTTTTCCAATTTGATCGCTTAATTTTTTTTCAATTTCCGAAAATTTCGTATTCAAAAAGGAGTTGTTACATTTCTCTGGACATTCTTTTTATATTGTTAGGATAAAAATTAACTTTATTTCAAGAAGAGTTCTCTGTTCTCTGTTTTATATTTTCATTCATTAAACTTATTGTTGATTTACTTTACAAAGCGATGATTTGGGATCATCTCTTTTATTTAAATTGAGGGAATATTAAACTTTTGTTATTAAAAGAGTAAAATTATTGTTAATCGTTGGAATTTATATGGTAAGGGTAAGTAAAGGGTGTGTACGAGAAGGGATAGGATTTAAATCGATCTAGAAGTCATCGCGTGTTTTTCATTGAAACGATGCACTCGTCACACAACACCGCCCTGACATGGGTTGCTAATTAATCTCTCTAGCAATCACCCCGGGTGAAGAGCTTCACAAAGCCGTTATACTAATTAATTAAGAGAATATCTTCACGCGGGCTCATTAGTATTTAAAATCTTTCGTTTCAGGCATTAATCTTCTTCTTATAAACAATTGTTCTCCATACATCCCTATCCTTGCATACATCTTTTGCTTCCATTACATCCATACATCGTTTCATGCACGCTCTTTTATTTCTACGACTCCTTATATCTCTTCGCTTCAGAGTCTCATGCACACATTTCAACCATTCCTTCTTCGGTCTACCTTTGGGTACGCTACCACCCTACCTAAATACACTTATTCATTAAACTTTCTTCATTTATTCTCTCAAAATAACCAAACCATCTCAAAAAATATCTTTTTCTCTTGTCACACAATGTTTCTTATACTCGTACGCCACATTTTTTGAGAACACAATATTTTATGATTTTATCCATTAGCGTTTTATTTTCCTACTCCACTCATTTGGAACATCACCATTCACAGCACACATATTTATCAATTTGCTCAGCCACACAAATATCCGCCAGCGCTCTTAAACATTTCAGCTGTGATGCCATCCACACCAGTAGCCTTACCATTCTTTAGTTTTCGAATCACGGATATAATGTCGTCGATATCGATTCTTTCTGCGCTGCCTACAACGGGTATGTCTAACGTATCCTCTCCAGTGTCACGGTTGTTATGCTCAATAGCTTGACCTTCATACAATTTCTTGAAAAAATCACTCATACAGTCTTTCACTTTGTCCAAATCCCATACAATTTCACCGTCAGCATTCTTAATTCCGACTGACTCAGTGCTAGTACTTCCTTTCCTAATCTTCTCAACACATTTTCAAAATAATTTCTCATTTCCTTTGAAATTATTTAGCATTTTTCATCTCCTTCCGCTTTGATTTAATCCTTGATTCCAGCCTTTCTTCCTACAGCCGCAGTACCGCACACTTCAGGTTCACTCTTGAGGATGCTATCCTGTTGTATTCTGCCGGCCCAAATTCGAAAGTCGTATCTGCATTTTGGATGAATCACCTGTCACTTTACCAAACTTTATAAGAAAATCATGAACACCTTTCTTGTCGTTTGTGTTTATGAAGGTGTATTTTATGCATCATACTCCAAAATGTTTGTTCATAAATCTAAACAGCAAGAAAGGCGTTTATGATATTTTTCTAAAGCTTGGTAAAGTGACAGGTGACTCATCCAAAACGCCGATACGACTTTTAAATTTGGGACGGCAATATTATCTGTGCACCCTCTACATTCTTATTGCATAATTCCGTTTTCCATTCTTCTTTATGATGTCCTAAATATTTATTCAGCTTTTCGCGATATACCAATTGTATTTAAAGTCCTCAATATAACTTTTCAAAGTTTAGTGATTCTAGAATCAGGGGTAAATTTTATGTATCCATTAGGAATAGCACCTCGTTCCATAAATAAAGCCCCATTGAGGAGAACGACGATGGGGAATGGAGTAGCATGACCTGGTAACCCACATTCAAGTTTGCGTCATTCACAATCTCTCCCCACTACGCGAAACGATAGTGCTCTCAAAAAATGAATCAAGCGACATTTAAATTTCGATTTATTTTTCAATATTTAAATAATTTAATACAGAAAAAAATAAATACAAAATAAGTTTCGAAACCTTCTTTCATTTCTAATATCAAACCTTCTTTCATTTTTCATCAATTTTGTTGAAAGTATATCTTTGTGCAGCAAAGAAAACTCTTATATACTTATCAATGTTTGTTATCTAAGAGAAATTTTACATGTCCAGAAAAATTCATCGTTGTCTTCATCAATTATTATTAAAATTTTTTGGAAAAATATCATCCAAACGCTATGCATCACTTTTAAGAAACTGTAAAACTTCAACATTACCATTACTGGAATTCGCTGCTTCTTCAATTAGAAAAATTAATAAATAATTTACATTTATGAAGAACTAAAGAAGTGTATTTGGTAATTTTCAACTCTTTCATGTTTTTAAACATTTAGGAATTTTCGTTATTTGAAAAAGATAAGTCTAAAAAAGTTCAAGGCGAATTCAAAAGAATTGACAGAAAAAACCGAATGTAAGGTGAATCCAAATGACGTCAAGTGAATTTGAGAGCATTTAATTACGTTCAAAATTAATGGAAGTAATTTTAATTGAAATCAAGTGTTCTACTAAATTCACGATGAATACAAACAAATTCAAAACTATTAAATATAATTCACGTATAATGGATTTGACTTTTAATTAGATTCCGGTCAATTAATGTGCAATTCAAGGTCAACTCAAATAGCTTCAGGTGAATTTACAGTGCGTTCTAGTGAATTGAGTTGAAATAAAGCCTTTTAACAAGAGAAGAATTAATTTCGCCGTATTAACATTTACCCGCGTGGAAAAATGGAGTGGCTTATGAGGGGCCCATGAGGGTAATCCAGGCGTAGCCCCTCATGGAAATGACATGCTAATCCATAAGGATCCAATATGGTTTCGCTCATCGTCGTCCCGATGGCTGCCCTCGTGAGGCCCTCGTGGGCCTTCCGCAGTTGCCCCGACGGTAAATTTTCAATTTTTCATAATAAGTTTAATAATTGTCTCCTCATGATTTTTGAGCATATTTCAATGAATATATATGTATTGTTAATATCTATGAGAATTTTTAAAATAAGAAAAATAAAAGTATTAGCGCTTTGACCAGGACTTGCACTCACGACCCGCATCTTATCAGACTTTCGTTTTTTCTTTCGACCAGCTTATCACAATGTTTATAACTTTTTGCCAGTCAGACACTGCGCACGAGCAACAAAATTAATTGGAATTATCTTTATTTTCAATAACTGCACATTTGAATGAGATATTGTTACTATTTGACACAAAAGACAAATTTTTACAACAGAAGAATTTTTTGATTTTTGTAAACTGGGTAGTAGAAAGGGACGAAATATTTGGGTAAAAATCAAAAAGTTGACAATATCATGTCCCCGGAATATTAGATACTTGTGTTTGAGGAATGAATTTTTTACCTACGGGGTTTTATTAAGCTTTTTTCCACAATACCCCATTTCCAAATTATTTTCAATTCTGTCAAGATCGAAAATTTGGGTAAATATGTGTAAATGTCGGTAAAACATATTTTCATATTTATGGCGATATATCTCACAAGGCAAAGTTCAAGATCATATTATAAATTAACTTGTAACCTGAAAGTTAATTGCGAGATTCGAAAATAATTTTTTTGTAATTATATTTGCAGGGTTCAATATACTTTATAAATGTCCCTGATTTTTGATGTCATCTATTAACAAAAAAGTTTTTCATTGATTTCATAATTTAAGTGTTAAATTTTCTCACTTAAGTAAATTAACGATTGAAGATTATCGAATATACTTCAAGGTCTGAAAATTGCAAATAAAAACAAAAATAACTCTATATATACCTTTATAAAGGCTATAAAAGCAGATCTAATTATTACTTCTACGTAAAGAAATTTTCAATAATTTGAATTAGAGGGGTGAGTACACGTACTGAAAAAATTGATCTAATCGTTTAGAAATTTCGGTACACAAAGACACGGCCTTAAATTAAATATTTGTCATTAAATTCTAAAAAATTGAAATTTCAAATGGCGACCTTCTTCTTCATCTCGCTTATTATTATTTTAACACTTACTATGATTAATATGAAGAGAAAAAAGGATTTATTTTCTTTGAAAATACTTTTTTCCCAAATAGTTTAAAATTGAATGTTTCAAACTTTTCGATTTACACCCGTTTAATCACGGTTATTAATGAATATACACTTTAAGGGCATAGGAATCAGGCCCTAACCTCAAAATTTATTTGCTTTATTTTACTCCATGAATACAGAATTACATCTTTGTTACATAACAACGGCCTACTCCCGTTTCAAAACAAGTCTGTATTCAGAGTGAAAAATTAGCTCATTTCAATAATTTTTGTGTTGAATGATTTTTTCGAATGCTAGGGTTGGAAACCAAACAAATCGTTTTTCACAAAAAATATTTAGATTAGCCAATTTTTCACTCCGAATACAGACTTGATTCAAAACACAGGAGGGCTTGAGTATCTAACAAAGATTTAATTCCAGTATTCCTGAAGTAAAATGAGACAATTCAGTTTTAAGGTTAGGGCCTGGTTCCAACACCCTTGAAGGAACGCCTTCATTTTTGAAGTTATTGTTTAAATTTTGAATGAGTTTTTTTGCAAATGGATTAGATTCATTTTTAGAAGATTTAAAAATTAGATAATTGAAACTGTGAAGTATTAATCGGTTTAAAAACAAAAGGATATTCCAAAAAGTGACATTTCTGTAATCAATGCGTCCTTGGTTCATATTCATGGTTTGCCTAGTGACCTGAATATCTATATATAGGGGCAGAATGTTATTTATAGAGTCACCCCGACGCACGACCTACGGCAAAAGGGGTGAAAACTTACTACATTAACTAGGGTGGTGTTAAAAGAAGATTTATTTCTTTTAAATAAAATGCGTTCCTAAAAATTATTTCTTTTGGTTTGAAACTGTCCCCTGGAATTTGGTAGAATTTAACGAAAATATTTAGAGGTATTTCAAGCTCATTTTTGTCGAAAAGAGCTTTTTTGATTTTAATTGTCATTGTTAATGAATTATTTTACTTTGATATACATCCATTGTTTTATTTTCATTGATGTACATCACCTACATTTTTGGAAGAATTTTTTTTTAATATTTAGGGGTCTCTTGCAAAAAATTGCTAAGTTTAGATTAACTGCCATTATTAATGAATTGTTTCACTTTAGAGTACATCCGTTGTTTCATTTTTATCGAAATACATCACCAGATTCTTGATAGAATTTAAAAAGACATTTAGAGGTCTCCCAACTCCTTTTTGCGAAAAATTGATTATTTTACTTCGAAATACATGCATTGTTTTATTTTTATTGAAATATATCACCCAGATTTTTGAAAGGATTTGAAAAAATATTAAGGGGTCTCTTGCAAGAAATTGCTTATTTTAGTTTAATTGTCATTGTTAATCAATTGTTTCACTCCAGGATACACACGTTGTTTTATTTTTATTAAAACACATCATGCAGATTTTCGAAAGGACTCAAAAAAATATTTAGGGGTCTCTCAAGTCCATTTTTGAAAAAAATAGCTTATTTTATTCTCATTGCCATCTTTAACCGATTATTACATTTTAAAATACATACATTGTTTTTTTTTATTGAAATACATCACCCAAATCTTGAAAACAATTTCAAAAATATATTTAGAGGTCTCACAAACCCATTTTTACAGAAAATTTTTAATATTTTGGGTTCTCTTACAAGAAATTTCTTATTTTAATTTGATTGCCATTGTTAATGGATTTGTTTTACTTTAGAATACATCCATTGTTTTATTTTTACTAAAAAGCATTGCCCAGATTTCCGAAAGAACTTAAAAAAATATTCAGGAGTCTCTGAAGCCGATTTATGCAAAAAAAGCTTATTTTACATCATTGACATTGCTGATGTATTATTTTACTTTAGAATACATCAATTGTTTCATTTTTATTGATGTATATCACCTAGATTTCTGAAAGAATTTAAAAAAATATTTAAGTGTCTCTCAAGCCCATTTTTTTCCAAAAATAGCTTTTTTTATTCTCATTGACATTTTTAATGGATTATTTCATTTTAATTATTATTGTAATGGATTATTTCACTTTTGATACATCCATTTTATTATTTCCATTGAAATACATTACCTAGATTTCTGAAAGAATTAAAAAAATATATTTAGGTGTCTCTCAAGCCCATTTTTTCCAAAAATAGCTTATTTTATTCTCATTGACATTTTTAATTGATTATTTCACTTTAATTGTTATTGTAATGGATCATTTCACTTTTGATACATCCATTGTATTATTTCCATTGAAATACATCACCTAGATTTTTGAAAGAATTAACAAAAATACTTAGAGGTCTCTGAACCCCATTTTTGCAAAAAATAGCTCATTTTATTTTAATTGGCATTTTTAATGGATTATTTTATTTTGATTGCCATTATAATAGACTATTCAACTTTTGAATACATTTAGCGTATTATTTTAATTGAAATACATCACCCAGATTGTTGACAGAATTTAAAAGAATATTAATGTGTCTCTCAAGCCCATTTCTTAGGAAAATAGCTCATTTTATTTTAATTTCCATTGATAATGTATTATTTCACTTTAAAATACATTCATTGTTTAATTTCTATTGAAATACATCACCTAGATTCTTGAAAGGATTTAAAAAAATATTTAGGGGTCCCTCAAGCCCATTTTCACAAAAAGTATCATATTTTATTCTAATTGCCATTGTTAATGATTTTTTTTAAAACGGAATCATTGTTTTATTCTTATTGAAATATATCACCCAGATTTACAAAAAAAATATATATATATATATATTCAGAGGTGTTTCAAGCCCATTTTTGAGAAAAATAGCTTAATTTATTTCACTTGCCATCATTAATTAATTAATTTACATCGGAATACATCCGTTGCTTTATTTTCATTGATGTACATCACACACATTTTCGAAACAATTTTAAAGAATATTTAGGGGTCTCTCAAGCCCATTTTTGCAAGAAATATCTTATTTTTATATTAATTGTCATTGTTAATGGATTATTATACTTTGAAATACACCCAATGTTTCATTTTTATTGATATACATCACCCAGGTTCTCAAAAGAATTTTTAAAAATATTCAGGAGTCTTTCGAGCCCATTTTTGTCAAAAATAGCTCATTTTATTTCAACTGCCATGCTTAGTGGATTATTTTACTTTGAAATACATCCATTGTTCTATTTTTCTTGAAGTACGTCACCCAAATTTTCGAAAGAATTCCAACAAATATTTAGGGGTCTCTCAAACCCATTTTTGTAGAAAATAGCTTTTTTGCCGCTGTTGATGAATTATTTTACTTCGGTGTATAAAATACTGAAAATTTATGTATGCCAGAGCAAAATAATCCATTAACGGCGGCAAATTGGAAGAATAAGCAATTTTTTGAACAAATTTGGTTGAGGGAACCCTACATTTTTTTTAGTTCTATCAAAAATCTGAGTGATGTATTTCACTGAAAATGAAACAATGGATCTATTCCAAAGTAGAATACATAATACATTAACAATGGCAATTAAAATAATTGAAAAATCTTCTGCAAGCATAAGCTTGAAAGACCCCTATATAGTTTTTTAAATTCTGCCAAAATTCAGGGAACATTTTAACACTAAAAGGAACAATTTTTAGGGAAGCCATTTTAGATAAAAAAAAAACTAGGCTTGTTTTTGGACCACCATAATATTCACTCTGCCAGTAAAACTTTTGAACTCCTAATGAGTGAATTTTCTAATTTTATACTTCAAAATTTCTTACAAATTTTATATTCGAATTTTGAAGAATTATCAAAAATTTGTAAAAAATAAATATTTAGAGAACTCTACTCAGTCTCTTCAATTCCTTTATATAAAATAAAGATGCGGTTATTTCTGAATGATTAATCAAAACTGGCCTTCAAACTATTCAAACGTACATTTGAAGAGTCAAGTTTAAGAGTTGATAAGTGCTGATAAATACGACGGCCCCCATCCGACTATAACTGAGCCAAGTCTTGTTTAAGGGAGTTTGAACCAGGCCCTAGCCTCAAAACTAAATTTCGTCATATTACTCCATAAACACTAGAATTACATCTTTGTTAGATACTCAGGGACAACTCCTGTTTTGATACAAGTCTGTATTCGCAGTCAAAACTTGGCTCATTTCAATACATTTTGTGTAAAACGATTTTTTTGAATGCTCGGCTTAGAATCTAAAAATAAACGTTTTATTTAAAAAGCATCAGAATTAGCCAATTTTCCCCTCCTAATACAGACTTAATTCAAAACAGGCGTGGGCCCTAAGTATCTAGCAAAGATGTAATTCTAGTATTTATGGAGTAAAAGGAGGCAATTCACTTTTGAGGTTAGGGCCTGGTTCCAAAATTCGTTGATCGAACGAGAAGCCTTGAACAATGCCATGTTCTCAGACGAACACAATAAGAATGTATTATATTTATCAAAATGAGACTAAAAAATGCTTTCTTAGTAAAAATTATTCTCAATCTCTCACGGTGATATTAAAATTTGATAAAATCATAATAGGGGTGAAATTTTGTGATCAAGAAAAAAAGTGTATATATTTTCATTGTTCCTGAAGTGTCGATCTTCAAATGTAATTTAGGGATTCGCGTTTTCAGGAAGTCGATAACCTTCCTCCTCGAGAAGCACCAGGAGTTCAGTGGCCTGGCGCAGGCGTGCTTCCGTCTGACGTCATCAACGACCCACGTCATCGAACCGCGACTTTGCCATCGTAAGCAACGGCGATCATAGAAGTCACTTTTTTCAATGATTTCCAGATAAAACTTTTTCCTTGACCTAAAAAATTTCGGGACACATGAATTTATTTTATGTTATGCATTATTTCATGATATTCTATAGGTCGTTGCATACTTATTATGCATCAAACTTATATTAACATAATATGTAAATGTACTAACAGAACATTTTTTATTATTAATTTTTGATGTTAAATTGTCTTTCTTTTATTTTTGGCAAAACTAGAAAAAATAATAAACTAATAATAATAAATAAATAATAATAAATAAATCATAAAATAATATACCAGTAAATCTACACAATTTAACATAAGAAATTAATGAGTTATCCTCTTTGACATAAAATAAAATCAATATTTTAATTGTTTTCATTATTTCTTATTCTGAAGTTAATCATTGTTACATTAAAATACACGTGTAAATTGAATTACCATCTCTCTTAAAATCATGATAATTGACCAAGAGGAAGTTAGAAGTAAAACATTTTTCTGTTAAACCAAAGCCTCCTAAAAATGAAATAATTGTATGCTTGGAAAATTCAAACTGAATTCATTTCAAAGTAAAGTGCTCAATTTTTCGAAATTTTTAATTAATATCTTCAAAATGAAGCCGCTGGTAATCAAAAACGTTGAAAATTCAACTATTTTCCAGTTTGAAGCTTCAAATTAAACAATTCGAAAGAATTTAAGCATGTTTAACATTTAAACTTTTTCAACTAAAAAAAAAATTAAGGGATAAAAGAATGAATGGGTGAAGTTTACAATAAACTATCCGGTAGGCCAGTTCATTTTCAAACTTTTTTCTGATCAAATATTAATAC
>JAUMHM010000031.1:55231520-55252130 GCA_032362435.1 Melikaiella ostensackeni
CTTCGTAAAAACAACAATTTTGATATCACAGCTTTTTTTCGTATCTTGCGTTATTTGGCTCAAAATTTGAATTTTCGTTTTTTTTTTGAAAATTCCAAAATTTGTTACGATAGTTTTTTAGGGCTTTCATGAAGCAACGTTTTTCTACTCTTGACTTTTTTTCATATCGTGCATTGTTTGGCTTGAAAATTTCATTTTCTTTTCTATTTTTGAATTTTGAAAATGCTATAACTCTCATAATTTTTTTATATCGAAAAAAGTCATAATGATCAGGGTTCAGGGGGTCTCAAAACGTGGACATTTGACAAAAACGGGGGGAGTGTCAAATTTTACACAAATCTAATACCTTCTCTGATGAGAATGTAAAAATGGTCAGAGGAAATTTAGTAGGTCTCTTTGAGGTGAGAAGTTTTTCTGTTGGAGTTTTTACTGTATTTTGCATTTTCTAGTTATGAATTAAATTTTTCAATTTCCTTATGGCATTTTCCACATCTAAAACGAAAACTATTATTCCTATTGAAAAATAGTCTGAGGGAATTTTGTAGAACTTTCATAAATAGATCATTTTGGTATCTTGTTTATTTATCATATCTAGCGTTGTTTCGTGGAAAAGTTGAATTTTTACTTTTATTAATTTTATTTATCATGGCTAAAACCATAAATATTGGCAGTAGAATTCTAGGAAAAGAACTTGACCTGTCTTTTTGGACTACAAAATAGTGTGCAAGAGTAAATTCAAATCAGAAAAATCCTTCGAAAGTTATCGCATCCTCAGACAACAGACAGACCGACATTGTCGTGAAAATCATTTTTTCTGACTCAGGGGGTCTCAAAACGTCGCGAATTGACAAAGACTCCAAATTCATCTGAATCTAATACCTTCCATCATAAGTGATGAGAATGTGAACATTTCTAGAACAGTTTAAAAAATATATGCTTCGTTGTAACGATGCAGAATCTCACAAGCTTTTATTTTAAAAAATTGCAAATCGAATGAAAATTGTGGTCTTAAAATTGATATTTCCACAGGCACCTTTTTGGATTTACTTTGCGTTAGACACTTCGCCGTGATTTAGGAAAAATGCAGTGATAGATTATTATTAATTATTCAGCGATGATTTAGATTGAGACCGTAAGTCGTTATCAAAAAAGTAGTAAATAAAACGTGGATTCGGGCAGTGGAAAAGGTGCGTGTATGGGCAGACAGACGAGAAGCCTAAAGTAGGAGAGTTAAGCTGAATCCTGCCAAGTGTCAGAGAGCTTACTTGGCTAGTGTTACCCTAGAGAAAAGGAGACTTTGTGGGTGGATAAGGAAGGGTGAGGGGCTCCGTTCCCTTTTCTCTGATGAGCTGTGCTCGCATTCCACCCTTATTAGATTCAATCCTAGCATCGTCTCATTACCTATCGATATTCCGAGACTAGTGTCTGAAAATGAATCTATTCCTAATTATAGAAATTCTAAAAAAACAGCCAAAATTTCTATTTTTTTGTAGTCGCAGATTATCAAAACTCGATTAGTGGATACTGTAAGTTGGCGCTGAGCGGCGCATGCGGAGGAAGGCGACACACCCTTGATTCTGCATATCTGGATGCAATATTTGCTTCTTCTAGGTGAAAAATATAAAGGATTGCAAATAACAATTGTACGACTTCAACTGAAAAAAGTCTAAGAAGCAATATCGCGTTCTAAATACAGAATTAATGGTGCGTCACTTGTCCCCCACACATGCGCCGTTTAGCCTCAATTCGCGATAATCAAAGTTACATTTTTCTAGGAACTAGAATATTTTTCTGGGGAGTAGAAAAATGTTGTGCCAACTTTATATAAAAGAAAGGCTTAAGAATGAAGAAATTAGATTCTTTTTGTAGAGAGGTGAGATGTTTGCGTAGCTTTTGTCTTACTGCAGTCTGAGGAAAGAAAATGTAGGCCTTAGGCAAGTGTTTTTTCAAGAGGAGACTTTCAGTTCCTTGCACCCTTGTACCAGAACAATGTGCTTACCTTCTTTACGAAATTTATTTACTCATTCAAATATATTGTTAATATTTTAATTAGGAAAAATTATCTATGAAATTCAAATTCAAAATCAGAGCTTCTATGGAAGCTTTAAAAACATTAAAAGTTACAAAAATGAAAGTTTAGAGCTTTCAATTCAAAAGCTTTCCAGTTTAAAGAACCTTCTGGCTTGAAATTATTCACATTCGAAAACCTTAGTTTCAAAATATGGAAAAATATCTTATCTAACTGTTTCTTAACAACTTTTTTCAGCCGATGCTTATTCATTTTCAAGCTTAATCAATAAGGAAGCAGCATCAAAAATATTTCGCTAAGTGAGGAATTATTCACAATTTTGGCAGTCTTATTCTGAGCCTCACAGGTTCCTCCTTTCCCACTTTATTATTCGAACAGCAACGATTATTTCGGCCTGGTGAGTAGGCCGTCCTCAGGCAATGGAAGATCTCTTGACGGTGTTTTCGGCCATCTTAAAACAAATGTCGTTTCCTTAGCGACCGTATAAATAAATAAACAGTCATTCTGTGGCCTCACGGGTCCCTCTTTCTCCACTTTATTATTTAAACAGCAGTGTCCGAATCGGCCCTGTAAATGGGCCCTCCTGAGGCATTGGCAGATTTCTCATGGGGGTTTTTGGCCATCTTAAAACATATGTGGTTTCCCTAGCGACCGTCTAAGTAAATAAGCAGTTTTATTCTGTGGCCTCACAGGCCTCTCCTTCACCACTCACAACATTCCTATTAATTTACACAGTTACTATTGAAGCTACTCTTCTTCACGATTTCTTCATTCAATAAAATATTATGCAAAACATCTAATAATCTGATTCGAAATAATCGGCTTATTACCTTCCTAATTTCAAATTAATAATATGTTTATCTACCTTCCACTCATAATCAGGTTATCTTAGAATCCCGTTATTAACTGATCAATGTACTTGCTTGGCGACGATATGTATTCGAGGTTCTCTTTTAAGGATTCTTTTCTTCGCAATATCATTAAAGGCTATTGCAGAGACAGAAGGGCATAAAACATTAAGTAACAGTTACATAACTCTCAATGTATTTTTGCAATGAATACAGAAGTACATCCATAGTAATAGCAATAAAAAATTTAAAAATAGAATGAAAAGTTGTATCAAATATTTTAAGAAATGTGGACTGTGAATAGGTCAGTAACCATATTATCTTTCACCTCTCATTCCGAAGGGTCTACACTTTGCACCCTACAGAAATGACTGAAACTAAACTAAAACTTCGAGACTCTTGAAAACTAGAACAATTAGATCATTACTGCGACACAAGATTTTAGCACACCTATATTGAATAAAACGGGTGTCCTTATTTCCAAAGAAACACGTGTCTCAGTCCGTTAATACAAGCGACTCATTGGTCCCTTTGAACCTAATACCACCCTCCATTGGTTACTGGATTAAATGACCACGTGGGGTTCCGGTATATAACAGAGGGTGGAGTAAGAAACTGACAGCAGTTGTTCTAAGACAGTGAACGAATTGATTGTGAAGCCTTTTCCTTACGTGTATTATCAAGTTTTTTTACTCAATTTTTTACTTCTTTATTCATAAATTTCTTGATTTTTTTGTACTATGGTTGGCAGTGAATGAATCTGGATCGTGGCAAAGAAGTAATGCACCGGAATCTTCAAATTCATCAGTTTTGATTCTGCCAGTGAATACTAAAAATTCTGCTTGAACTCTGATAAGAGTGCTTTTTTGTGATATCTATTTCTTCTTTTTCTTCTTATTTAATTAAGAAGAAGTATTGAAAATAGACGCTTTCTGGGACGGAAACGAACCTCGACTCGCGCTGGATTTTGTTTCATTTTGTGAATGGTTTGATTTTACTTATTTATTTAAAAAGAAATTCGTTACATATAGAGAATCCGATGAATTATATTTGGGAGATTCATAGTGAGTGTGAATTATTAAGTTTAGTTGAAAGTTTAAGATTTATGTAAACCGAATCTTTACTTTCGAATAAAGGAAAGTAATGAAGAAATACTGAAAAAATAGTTTCTTTCAAAAGAGTTCGACTTGAATATTTCAGTACTATTTATTCATTCCTTTTTTAAATAATCGAAGAACATAACTCCAAATTTAGGCATTCATCAGACATATATTTGAGGAGTGAATATCTTTAGAATCAATTCATTGTTTATACAAGCAAACTCAAACCAAATTAACTTTTAACTTTCTTGTAAATTGTGACTTTTGATGCTGAAAATAAGTGTCAACACTCCGATATTTAAAAATATCTCGAACATCCAGATTTTTTTCTCATTCATATAAAATGAGCAGTAAACATTTTAACATCAAGTACTTTCATTTAAAACTAGGTGTTGTGAAAAGTGTTTGGAATTACTAGTTGAATAGAGAACTTTTCTCTTCTAAGAATTTGTAATCGCTGGATTAAAATATTTTCCTGAGGAAAGTAGATATTTTTACTTTTGTTTATCATTTCTTACGACAAGAATGGAAAATTTATTGAATTATAAGTTCAATCAAATTCAAAATTACTGACACTCGTGGAGAGTAGTTATTGAAGAAAGGCTATCAATTGAAGGAAGGACAAATCTAATTTGCTGTTACTCGCTTACCAAAGTATAGTTTCAAAGCAATAGTAGGTTGAGCTTCTTTTTCCAGAATGTGTTTCGTGAAACACATTCACACAAAAAAATTAAGTTCAAATTGATGGAAAAATACAAATTGAGCCTCATTACTTCCAAAATTCTTTCAACATGAAGAGAAAGGATCGTTTTGAACTTAACATCGAGTGACAGGTTCATTTCAAAGTTAATGAAGAATAAACCAATTTTCCGATGAAAATGATCAAATATTTGCCTATTTGTAACTTTTTCAATCCAATTAACTAAAAATTTAAAACATCGTCATTTTCAATGTCAAAAAATTGTTGGTCGTATCATAGTTCCCTAATTTCACAGTTTCGCGTACAGAATACATAAATTAATTAAAATGAGATATATTCATAACATTAAAATAATAAATAAGAGTGGCAAATATAGCAAAATATCTTAATATTTTTCATATTCTTGAAGTGGAGATTTACAAGGGCAGTTCAAATTTGAAGAGCCATATGAAATAATATTTTTTTAGGGGATGAAATCTGGGGTATTAGGGAATGAAATTAATCAACACTTAGAAAAATTGTTGTTTGAATAAAACAAATTCTTTTTCTAAAAAAAGGGACAAACAAAAATTTGATTGATCTAAAAAAATATTTTCTTGATTCAAACAAAATGTATTTGATCCGGACACACCATTGCTTAACTAAAACAAATTTTATTCGAATCAAATAAATTGTATATTTGATAAAGGATCAAAAAAATGTTTGTTTGATTAAGAAAAAAAAAACATTTTTCTGAGTGAAATATAGTTACTTCGAGAAGGTTTTTAGTGGTCAGCATATTGCGACAAAACGGCAATAGGTATGTAGTGTAGCTATACTGAGATCGAAGATACTGAATTTTGTATTCGAGCTCAATTGCCCTTTCTATAGAGTTACCAGATGTCTTGTCCCCACAGCTCAGCTTATGCACCTACTGCTCTACTTGCACAATCCATATTAAGTTGAATTGCCAAAAAAAATTCTCTTAGTTTTCTATTTTTATCGAATAAATCTTATTTATACCCTAGAAAGTAGATCAATTTAATTACACAATGAGGCCATGAGGCGCCCATAAGGGAAATCCAGGTGTGGCCCCTCACTGAAACGGCATGCTTATTTTTAATTTTTAAAAATACCTTAAATGACAGTCCCCTCATCATTTTCAAGATCGTTTTTTCTAATCTCATTTTTTTGATACCCACGATCATTTCGAGACCAGAAAGAAAAAATCCTGAGGGGGATTATTGGATAATCTTGATTTTTTTTTGTATAGAGGTTATTGTTTATAACTTCATGGAAATATCTCCAATCTGGAGCTTCTTTGCTTCGAAGTCTGTAATTTGATATCTAAAAAGGACCCCTAATGTTCAAGACTTTTAGATCCCTTGAACTTATTAAAATTATTTGAATCAGGTGGATAATGTCAGTTTTAATCAGTTTTCTAGAAGGTTCTCCTTGTCAGAGCATCCTCTGCCTAATGTAGCCCGGATAAGAATTGAAGTATGTGAAATTTCCCATAAAACTGAAATAAATTGAATGCTCTATCTTTTATACTTTGAGAGATATGAACTTCAGAAATTAATTTTTAATGAAAAAGTCTAAAATAAATTTTTATTTTTATTTTCGTAAATTAACTCATGTTCTGTGCATCGTAGATGAAAATTGTACCGAAATCAGTTAAGGTACACTTAATTTACGCCAAATCTAAAAAAATAGAGTATTCTATCTCTCATACGTCCGAAGTTACAGCGTCCTGACAAATGCCATTTCTTATGAAATTTTGTCAGGCATTGAATCTTTTCGAAATAACCTGTTTCTGGTGCAATTCACGCAAAAAGATGCTCTTGTGATAATAAATATATGTACAATTACCTGTAAAACTAAAAAAAAAATCAATTTCAATCGATTTGAGATCTTTTTTTTAACAATATTGTGAAAATTTCATCGCATTGACACACACTGTCAGTAAATATGACAAAACCAAGAAAGCACGATGAAAAGTCATTATGAAATTTGTCTATTGTGCTTCGGAAAAACGAAAAAAATTGCAACACAAACAAGTTATTTCGAAAAAACACAATGCTTGACAATATTTCATAAAAAATTGCATTTTTCGGCACGCTGTAACTTCGAACGTATGAAAGATAGAACTTTCATTCAGATTTGTTGTTAATTAGGTGTATTTCAACTTACTCCAAAATAACTTTCATCTACGATGCACAAAAAAATGAGTTGCTTTAACAAATTACAAAATTTAGAAAATTTTCAGACAAATTTTTTATTAAAAAATAATTTCTGAAGGCCACATTCCCCAAACTATAAGAGATAGAACACTCAAATTTTTTTTTACTTGTACGTGAAATTTTAGAGGCCCTAATTCTCATCCAGGCCACTCTACATAGAGGTCGATCTGAAAAAGAGAAATTTCCAAAAAGCTGATTAGAACTGACCTTGAGCACCTTTGTTGTGTTGTGCAAATTTGTCGTGTCAAAAAAATATTAACCGTTTGAACATAAAAATTTCAACCGATCGACCGTGAGGACAAACGAGCCGGGCCCCTGTGTGGGCCCTCGCGGGCTTTCCCCTATGGATTGTTCACGTGGTCCCCTGACTTGAGCCAACATTCCAAAAAGGTCAAAATTCTCTCATTTTATCTATTCATCGTTCCATAAATAGTACGAAAAAGTATTTTCTTCCTTTAAATATATTTTTTTTGCAGTAATTGTTTTTAAATTTAAAATGTTTCCAAATTTGGAGCGCATTTAATATTTTGAAATATATCAGAGATCAGGATTCTTCCAATTTCAAAACGCTTTTGATCTAAGCCCACACTGAAACATTGAAAAAGTAAATATTAAGTTTAAATATTTTATTATAATTTCGTATTGAGTTCTATATAAGTCAGATAAATTCTGGCATTAGATGCAGATGAGGTGGTAAATTCAAATAAATTCTATAGATGCTCTTAGAAAAATAGTATTGGGTCAACGAACGGTTCTCTTTCGATGGTGATGGTAGGAAAACTTTCCGTACCTGAATATTTCATAAGCAGACAATGGAAACGAAGCTCTATGCCAAATGAGGGTAAAACTTTCTCGTTTTACTAGAACACAGCTTTTTTATAATACATTTTTATTTAACCTTCGCAAGTACCTGTCTTGAATTTCGTCGATAGATGTATATCCAACTTAATTATTCTAATTATTGCATATCATCATCATCATCCAAAAATACATTCTTCCCGTTGAGTAAACTTTACTAGTTAAGTAAACAGTATAAGTAAGACTTATTCCTACCAGTAGTATAATAATAAATAATAAATAGTTATAAAAAAATATACATGAAGAGTTGAATATAAAACTGGAATTAAATCTACAGGTCTAAACGATAACCTATTATCTCGGGACACCAGCGCAGAAAATTCCATCTTGGTGGAAAAATCGGAAAAGTTGATAATTCCCATGTTACAGTCAATGTCGGAAATCAGTCAATATCGGCAATGCCTGCTGGCGTCGGTCATTGTCGACAGTGGCTGAGCAATGTCTATTCCAGAAACTAAAATTCTGAAATTTCTAACATTAACCGGTCATTATCGACAATGTTATTATACTCCTCGAACAGAGCATTTGTAGAGCATTTGAGACAATTTGAAGTTTTGATTGTTTAAACAGATATATATCATGATTCATCCAAATGCTCTTTGCAAAAACGCTCTAAAGTAAATTAAACATATACTTGTCTTAAATTATTTACTGTTTGATGCAAAAAATATGTTTTCTATTCCTTTAACTTCTTTGATCATTTGAATTTAGCGCCCTTCCTAATTTGAGGCGATACATTTTCCCGCGAAATTTAGATTATGCAATTATTATTTGAATATTTTTTGATGAATTCAGTTGTTTCAGAGAATACAATTTGAAAAAAAACCGTTAAATGTAAACAGAAAGACATTCTTGCTATACAAATTAATACAAATAGAAGATACGATTTTTTAAATCCTAATTCGAAATGCTCATAAATTTTCATTAAATTCTCAAATCGAATAAAGGTCAAGCATATTCTCATTCTCTTGAGAATTTCTCCGAGCACTGAAACTCTTTAGAACACTAATCGCGGCTTTCTAGGCATATACTTTTCTACGTTTATCGGGTTTAGAGACTATAAATGCGGTCCTGAGTGTTTACTCATTCGTCGCTTCAAATCGGGTTCAACCTAGATTTTAAAATACCCCGTTACTGTGCCGACCAGACTCGATGCTGGCACAGTAACAAGAGATGAGTGTAATTATCATAGCAAAGATTCATTAGAAAGACTTTCTTGGTTGATTCCATCCAAAATTGAGCCTCTTGATTGGAGAATATTCAGTTGAAAAATTTGTTCATAGCAATTTTCTTAAACACTCAAAAATTGTTGTCAATTTGTCATCGAGAACACATTTGTAGTTGGTTCCGTAAACAGTCATAGAGCGCATCGACTGAAAAAGAGTCCATCATGCAAAATTAGTCAAATTCTGCATTTTTTAATATAAATTGTTCATACGACTGTCGAATAGCATGTATTTTTCAACCAGTAGTGATGAAATATTGATTTTTCTTATACTAAACAACAAACCTATAGAGTTGAATGAATGAAGAAAGTGAAAAAAACATGTTTTGACCTTGAAAATCCACGTTGAAGTTAGCCTTTATTGCCAAAAAAATCGTTTACTGAATACCACGGATGTCTAGATTTTACATTTTATGTGCTATACACGTTTTTATATAGATTTTTTCATGCTGAATTCGAACCTGATACGTAAATTAATGTAGGTTCGAATTCAAAATGACGGATCCAATATGGCAGACTGCAATTGTAAAACAAATAACAAACAAATTAAAAAGCGGATTAGACTGACAATGGTTCCTAGGGCGTTTTTCGGTTCGCCGATTCCAAATCCAAAGTCAAAATTTTAAAATTCAAAATGGTGATTACAATATGGCTGCTCGAAATTATAGAGCAAAGCCGATTTGACTAAAAATTTATACTCATGGGTTTTTCGGATCGCTGATTTCAAATCCATTGTAAAATTTCGAAATTCAAAATGGCGGATCCGATATGGTAGAATACAGTTGTAAAACAAAACGGATTAGACTAAAAATGGCTCCTCGCGGGTTTTTCGATTCGCTGATTCCAAACCAAAGTCAAAATTCAAAAATTGAAAATGGCGGATACAATATGACCGCTCAAAATGGTAAGACGAAGCCGATTTGACTAAAAATTTCTACTCATGGGTTTTTAGGAGAGCTGATTTCAAATTCATAGTAAAATTTCGAAATTCAATGTGGCGGATTCAATGAGGCAGGCTAGAATTGTTAAACAAAACAGATTAGACTAAAAATGGCTCCTCGGGGGATTTTCCGTTCGCTGAGCTCAAATCCAATGTAAAAATTTGAAAATTCAAAATGGCGAATACAATATGACAGCTCAAAATTATCGAGCGAAACCAATTTGACTCAAATTTTCTACTCAGAAGCTTTTTGGGTCGCTGATTTCAAATCCACATTAATATTTTTCAATTCAAAATGACAGATTCAATATGGCAGACTACAGTTGAAAACAAAACAGATTAGACTAAAAATGGCCCCTCGGGGGTTTCTCGGTTCACTAATTCCAAATCCAAAGTCAAAATTTGAAAGTTAAAAATGGCTGATACGATACGACTGCTCGAAATTGTAGAACAAAGCCGATTTGACTAAGAATTTCTCCTCAGGGACTTTTTGGGTCGCTGTTTTCAAATGCATAGTAAGATTTTTAAATTCAAAATGGCGGATTCAACATGGCAGATTACAATTGTAAAATGAAACAGATTAGACTAAAAATTGCTTCTTAGGGATTTTTCGGTTCGCTGATTCCAAATTCGAAGTCAAAATTTTTTAATTCAAAATAGCAGATACAATAAGGTTGCACAAAATTGTAGAACAAAGCCGATTTAACTAAAACTTTCTACCCGGTGGTTTTTCGGGTCGCTGATTTCAAAACCGTAGTAAAATTTCAAAATTCAAAATGGCGGATTCAATTTGGTGGACTAAAATTGTAAAACAAAGCATATTAGACTAAAAATGGTTCCTAGGGGTTTTTTTGGTTCGTTGATTCCGAATCCAAAGTCAAAATTTGAAAATTCAAAATGGCGGATACAATAAGACTGCTGGAAATTGTAGAACAAAGCCGATTTGACTAGAAATTTCTACTCGGGGGTTTCTCGGGTCGCTGATTCCAAATCCGTAGTAAAATTTGAAAATTTAAGATGGCAGATCCGATATGTAAACAACAATTGTAAAACAGAACAGATTAGACAGAAATCCAAAGTCAAAATTTCAAAATCCAAATGATGGATACAATATGGCTGATCCAAATTGTAGAATGAAGCCGAATTGACTAATGATTTCTACTCAAGGGGTTTTCGGGTCGTTGATTTCAAATCCATAGTATAATTTCAAAATTTTAAATTTTGGATCCAATTTCGCAGGCTACAAGTGTAAAATAAAACAGATTAGACTAGAAATGGTTTCTAAAGGGGTTTTTCGGTTCGCTGATTCTGAATTCAAAGTAAAAATTTATAAATTCAAAATGGCAGATACAATACGGTTGTTCAAAATTGTAGAACAAAGCCGATTTCATTAAAAATTTCTACTCAGGGTTTTTCAGATCGCTGATCTAAAATCCATAATAAAATTTCAAAATTCAAAATTTCAGATGCAATATGGCAAACTGCAATCGTGAAGCAAAACAGATAAAACTGGAAATAGTATCTAGGGAGTTTTTCTGTTTGCTGATTTCGAATCCGAAGTCAAAATTAAAAAATTAAAAATGGTGGAACAATACGACTGCTCAAAATTGTAGCACAAAGCCGATTGGACTGGAAATTTCTAGTCGGGGGTTTTTCGAGTCGCTGGTTTAAAATTCATAGTAAAATTTTGAAATTCAAAATGGCGGATCCGATACGACAGGCTACAATTGTAAGACAAAATAGATTAGACTAAAAATGGCTCCTCGGGGGTTCTTCGCTTCGCTGATTCCAAATCTAAAGACAAAATCTGAAAATTAAAAATTGCGGTTATAAGATGACTGCTTAAAATTCTAGAACAAAGCCGATTTGGCTAAAAATTTCCACTTATGGGTTTTCCGAGTCGCTGATTTCAAATCGATAGTAAAATTTCAAAATTCGAAATGGCGTATTCCATATGGCAGACTACAACTGTACAACAAAATAAATTAGGCTAAAAATGACTTCTCGAGGGTCTTTCGGTTCGCTGATTCCAAACCCAATGTCAAAATTTCAAAATTCAGAATAGCGGATACAATATGACTGCTCAAAATTGTAAAACGAAGCCGATTTTATTTAAAATGTATACTCATGGGTTCTTCGGAGAGCTGATTTCAAATGCATAGTAAAATTTCAAAATTCAGTATGGCGGATTCAATATGGCAGACTACAACTGTAAAAAAAACAGATTTGACTAAAAATGGCTCTTCGATGGTTTTCCGGTTCGCTAATTGCATTTTGGATTTTGACCTACATTAATTTTCATGCGAGATTTGGATTAGGAATGGACAAATCTATATAAAAACATGAATTGTATATAAAATTTAAGATCGAAGCTTCCGTGGTATTCAATAAACGATTTTCATGGCCAAGAATGCCAACATCAACATATGTTCTCAAGGTCAAAACATTTTTTTCACACTTTTTTCATCATTTTCCTATAGTCAGTAAGGATTCGTCTTCAATTTTCCCAAAAAATTCATTCATCGAGGCCATTTCGATCTAAAGTTCTACAATTTTGAGACAGAATTTCACAAAACCTCCCACTGTGATTTTCGCCGGGCACTGTCGACATTGACTAGGCATTGTCGACAATGACAGATTTCCTACATCGACTGTAACACCCATATGAATTAAATGGACAAATCAGCGCTATCAAGTCCAAAGCCTTTCGCTTGAGACTCCCGAGATAGGACATTGTTTGAAACGCCGAAATTGAAGAATATATAACAATATTAATATTTTTAATTTGAAAACGAAATGTTGTTGAAATTTTATTGTAAATAACATATTTTCCAGGTAAAAGGGCATCAGGGCGAGTATCGGACCCCAGTGCAGCTGCTGGCCACTGCACAAGATTAGACATAAGACTCTTGTGCGTGTGACAGCGGCTATAATGGGGCTTCCATAAGGCAGCTTGAAATTTAAAGAAGAAACGAGATATGTCTGGAAGTGAAAGAAGAAGGAACTTTTAACGGAAACTACATAAGTACATTTTGTGAAGAAGCAAGACTCACGAAGACCCACACCCATATCGCTTACGGAAATCGATTAATTCTATACCTTCTCAAACAGAGATTATTTTAACTACGTAATTATAAACATTGATTTGGGTCTTGTGGCTTTTGAAAATATTCATGTTGTGTATCACGTATACTATAAGATATGCATTAAAAAAATTCTTGCATTTAAGAGGGTGAAGGGGGGGTGAGTTTAAGCACTATAAAATGTAAACTTATTACACCTGGCACCTATATATGGTTTTTTTTTCTTACAAATATGTACATCTTTTGAAAGAGCATTCACGCAGCCAAAACAAGTTCAAAAAATTGGTTCTTCTCAGGGTTTTGTTACAATCGCCAATGTTGATTTTAATTCGCGATCTACGTAATTCCTATGCCTAATTTCAATCAGTTTTTCTTCATTTGTAGTTTTGATTTATCTAGAGGGCCATCAATAAATTACGTAACACAATTCCTGCGAATTGTTAATCCCTTCTCTCCCACATGTAACAAGAAATAACAAAATGGTTTGGAATCCCCCCCCCCCTTCCAACCTATGTTACGTAATTTTTTCAAATATTTTCAGCTATGTCTTATTAAATAAAATTTAGTGTCACCTGAATTACTAAATAATTAGAAGTTATGAAAATCACTTTTCAGTCACTTCTTAAAGATAAAGTCACTATAGTCCCTTTTTAAATGATAAGATCACCTTTGTCACTTTTCTGTCAATAAATTAAAACAACTCAAGGATTAACCACTATTCAATTCAAGTCAGTACCCATTTCTGAATTTTCTTAAAATCGTCTGCATTTTTTTGAATTCATCCTGAATTATTTGTAATTCCCTTTAAATCTACAGAATATAATGGATTTTTTTGGATTTTTAATTTCTTTTTTCAATTCACCCCGAACACTTATACATTCTTCTTGAATTCTCATGAATTTTATCAGATACGTATTCACTTATTCTATTCACTCGCATTTATCTGAATTCAATGGAATTATTTGGATTAAAAAATTTTGTTCCATTTGGTTGGATTATTTTAAATTCACCTTGAATTCATATGAATCTCATCGAACTCTAAATTCACTCCAATTTTACAGGAATGAATGGCATGTTTTGTATTTTATATATTTTTTTGCTTCATTCAAATTCCTTTGAGATACACCCTGAATTCTTTTAAATTTTTTGGAATTCTCTCGATTTTTTAAATTCTCTACGGATTCTCTTGAATTCACTTTAATTCCTTTAATCCATAATTTTCTCAGATACTATTTAAACTCTTGAATTCCCTTGAAGTTTTTTTTTAATTCTCGATAAATTCTTTTAAATTCACTTGAATTCTACTCAATTCAATGGATTTTTTGGATTATCTTTAACTCTTTCACCCTGAAGACTTTCAAACTCGCTTTGAATCCTTAGGCATATCATGAAATCCTATTAAATTCCTCTGAATTGTTATTCACTTGAATTTTCTATAAATTCACCTATAATTTTCATGAACTTCAACGAGTTTTCCTCATTTCTCTTAAATTCTTCTAAATTTACTCAAATTTCACTCAATTCAATATTCTTTTGAACTTTATTTTTTTATGCTTCAATTCACTTGAATTGTGTTAAATTGACCTGGAATTGTGTTCACTTCCAATTCATTCAATTCGGTGGAAATTTTGAAATTTTTTTCAACCTATGCAAATTCTTATGTTGTTATGATGTTATGATATTAATGAAAGTCCCTTGAATTCTTCTTAATTCACTCCGATTGACTGAAATCAATGGAATTACTCAGGATTTTTTTCTGTTCATGTGAATTCTTTCGATTTTAACATGAATTGTATTAAATTCATTCTGAATTCTTGTGAATCTATCCTGACTCCGTTAAAATTCACCTGGAATTCTTATAAATTTTATCGAATTCCTTTATATTCAAAAGAACATTGCTCACATTATTCATGCACATTCGTCACTCTTAGTCAATTTAAATCACTTTTCAGGTTAGAAATTAGTCACTTTTTCACTTTCATTAAGTAAATTAGGCTGATCGGATTTCTTATAGATTTGCTAAAAATATTACGTAGCAGTATCTACTTACCCCCCTCCCCCCTAATAACAGTTTGTAATAATTTTTCCGAGCACCCTCTCCCCACAAAAACTATTACTTAATTTATGGATGTATCCTAGCATAAAATCTTACTTTCTCGAAACTTATAAAACTTAAATAAATTTTGGAAGATCTGCAAATAAGCTTAACATTTTTTTGAGATTCTGGACACTTTTTCGCACTTAAAATGTGTTACTTACAAAAAATTAACGTTTTTTATTTGCCCTTTAATCCACATACACTTTCAGTGTACTGAAAATCGTATAATGAAAAGTATAAAAAATTCCATACTTATTTGTATGATTTTGACCTAGAATAGATTATAGTTATTTGATTTTACGGTCCTAATAATTGTTAGGTAACGAGCGCTGTAGCTCACGCATATTTTTAATCGAAAGCGTTAACAATTAAAAAAACTTTAATACATAACAAAAAAAGGAAATAATATCAAATAGAAACTTTCAAAATGCTAAAGTTTAAAATTGATCAATTTCAAGTTCTTTTCACGTGAGTACTTTCAGATTGTACGATTTCAAATTGACCTTCTCGAAAAAAAAAACAGTTTGAAATTCCAATATTAAAAATTGCAGGACAATTTCATTTTCAAATCCGTAAATATTTGAGGTCGACAACCTTAAACAACATTTTTCTGTTTGGAGCATTCGAAATTAAAAATTCTTCGAAATTAAAATATGTTTATAATTAATTGATTTCAATTTTTAATCATTCAAAATGCTACAACAATCGTAATTTTATGATTTCAAATTTAAGCTCTTCAAAATTGAGAAAATAAATTTGAAAGCTTTAATAGTAGTCACAATTACCGGTCTGAAGCGCTTGGAATTTTGAAATTTTTGATTGAAGCCTTACAATCTGAAAATGAGAAACATTCAGCATTGTACACCGTCAAATTATAATACATAAAAATTGAACAATTTCGATTTTTAGACATTAGGACTTAAATAGTTTTAACAATTAAGACGTTTTTAAATCTTCAGCTTTTGGTCCTGAACAATGAAAAATTAATCAATGCACGTCTTAAAAATAGGCATTCGAAATTCAATTATTTTGTATTGTATAATGTACCAAGCTGAAGATTTTGTATACAGTGACAACTCAATTCGAAAATATTTAATTTTGTGGAAGTTATATTGAGAGATTTCAATATGGAATCATAGCAACCTTGTTTTCTCTTTTCATTTTGAAATATTGTCAACGCAATGTTTCCCGTGGATTTTGATTGGTCTTTAGAAATCTTTTTTTTTTGGAAAACCACTAGATCTTAAGTAACAATGTAGAGAATCTGTAGTAACAAATGATGTTCCTGGCGCAAAGTTGGGCATGTGTCCAATAGAGAAACACAGTGTAGCTCAATTGAAACGATAGTTAAGTTGTCGGAAGCAACCTGATACTAGGAATAAAGCAGAACTTGTAGAAAGGTTTGCTGGTTAAGTTTCTCATATTTTTACATTTTAATTATATTATTGCAATAAATATTGAAAGTAAAAGACAGGATTCAAGTATGTGTTATCATTTTAAAGTGAAATTTGTGGTATTTTGACAAGAAAATTGGAAAAAATGGTTATTGTATAGTTTGTTGTTTCAAGGCCGAAATGTTTTAAAAATGCAAAATCTATTACAAGAGGATATATAATTTGGAAGCATATTCTTATATTTTTAAATTTCGGTCAAGAATATGAATTAAATTAAATTAAAAATTGACAATATTCAAAAATATTGCAAATAAACAAAGTCTAGAATACGTTGAAAACGTATTAACAAAATGCACACTTCGTGCATGAATGCAACATTATTATTCTTACTGTAATTTATTATTATGAGTTGTCATTATATAATTTAATATATATATTTAACATTGTAATTTCAGAGTAAAGGAATGTATAGAATAAGCAAGGAACATCAACCAAAATTTGATTTTCATTATAATTGATTGTAATTTTCAACAAAATACACTAATTTTCAACTGAATAGTCGACTTTTCAACAAAGGAACAACAAATTTACAACAAAAACATAAGAAAAGATTTTTACTACATTACCCCCCCCCCCCCCCATCTAAGACAGCATAAAAAACCCACCTAAAACACATTACGTAAATTATGCACGGATAAACTAACTCGACAGGCAGACTATCTCACTTCAAGGGATTACCAGTTTTTTTTTCGCTTCACATTTACCTCTGAAATATCCTCAAATTTTTCGTCCAATTTGTCCCATTTGCCATTTTCCTGCTAACATAAAAACGTGATATAAATATATGCATATCAATTCATTGCTGCTATTTGAAAAAATTGGGCATCTTTTAAATTAATTAGTACATACACTTTCGCTGTTATGCGTTAATAAATTGACGAAATTTTCATCACGATTTTGTATTTCTTCTTCAGAAATTTTCTTTCCATTTTGGTATTTCTTTTGCAAACTTCTTTGTATTTTTTTTTGCTTTATGTACATAATAAATATTTCAGAGCAAATGTTGATTACAAAAAATAATGCACAAACCTATTTAAATATATTATACGAAATCTACAGATATACACCTCCATTCTACAAAATCTTCACATCTGAAAATTCAACAAGATACAGTTTAATAAATAATATAATTAGCAATATATTCCACACTTTTCTTATCATCGATTTTGAAACTTTTTCCGAAAACTTGATAGAATTTGGAAATTCGTCACAAGGTCCACTTTCACCCACGAAATATAAAAAACAAATGTAATTTCTTCCAGTAACTTTATCAACAGAGTTGAACTTGGCATCTATACGGCCACGTGATTCGATCCAAGTTTTGTATTTTAAGCAATTATCACACTCTTCGAAATGTTTCTTGATTTCTTCTTTCCTAATACGACCACTTCTCTATTGTGAATGAGGTTTTGGGAAACGTATTGAATAGAAAGGGTTATGTTCCTTGTACGCTTTGGCACGACTATCACTTTTGCACAAACCGCACTTACATCGCATACACGCTCCCTTACTTCCTTTTTCATTTGAATTCATTTTTACTCCAAATATTTGTTTCGATACCCTGTCACATTCATTTATCCATTAAACAAAACTGTTTACACTGTGTTCAGCGAGCAAAAATGATTGCAACGACAGGGTACGACAGAAATTACATTGCACATGCGCAGTAAGATTTCCGATAGGTAAAATAGTCTATCGTGTTAAAAGGATTTGATCGAAATCTCATTTTTTATGGTAGCAATGAGAGGTTGGTTTGCAAGAAGAAGTAAATGATATTGTGCACTTGACTCCCATTGGTTTGCACGTGCGCAGTGCCGCCAAGTTGCTCGGTGTCGTATGCCGTGACTCGTGCTCGCATCGAGAACAATCTAAGCCTAAGACCGTTTCCTATTTACATTCCTGTTCCCCGACTTTAATGTCTGCCCAAAATAAGCACCACCTTAGTGTCTGAACATCAAAATCAATTGTCATAATATTTCACTCATTATTCTGTGAAGTCGAGTACATGTAAAATCCTAACCTTAGAAATACCTTCTCATATTTATTGAGAATAACGTTTTGCGATAAAACTTTTTTTAAAAAATTCATGTAAAACATATTTTAGTACCTTCATGTCTCAACAACAAAAATTTTTTAATTTTATTATTTTATCATTACCTAAAAACAGAAAATCGTCTCTCACACTGTGACAACGTCTTATTGAACATTGATTTTTCTGCTCAAAATACCGAATAGAAAACAAATGAGAATCGGATAGCAGTGAGTTCTACTCAGTCCTATCCGAAATCTATCCGTGTTTTGTGTCCGCCGTATGGTCGATCTTATCCGAAACACATCATCGATTTGGAGTAATATTACATTTGTTCCTTATCCGCTTCCATCCGAAATGTATCCGAAAGTGTATCGATACGTACCCGCCTTCTATCCGAACTCTATCCTATGACAATAATCGGATGAAAGTGAGTTCTACCCAGTCCTGCCCGAAAACTATCCGTGTTTTCTATCCGTTTTATAGTCGATCTTATCCGAAACCTATCCTTAATTTGGAGTAATATTAGATGTGTTTCTTCTCCGGTTCTATCCGAATTGTATCTTAAAGTGTATCGTTACGTACCCGCTTTCTTTCTGAACTCTATCCTACGACAGTAGTCGGATGGCAGTAAGTTCTACCCAGACCTATCCGAAATATATCCGTGTTTTGTGTCCGTTTTATAGTCGATCGCACGTTTTGTGTCCGCTTTATATTCAATATTGTACGAATATTATCCTCAATTTGGAGTAATAATAGATTTGTTTCTTAACCGATTCTATCTGAAGTGTATCCGAAAGTGTATGATTACGTACCCGCTTTCTACGCAAACTCTTACCTACGACAATAATCGGATAGTAGTGAGTTCTATCCAGTCCTATACGAAATCTATTCGTGTTTTGTGTCCGCTTTATATTCAATATTGTATGAAACGTATCCTCAATTTGGAGTAATAATGGACTTGTTTCCTATCCGATTCTATCTGAAGTGTATCCGAAAGTGTATGATTACGTACCAGCCTTCTACCCAAACTCTAACCTACGACAATAATCGGATAGTAGTGAGTTCTACCCAGTCCCATCCGAAATCTATCTGTGTTTTCTACCCAATTCTATCTGAAGTGTATCCGAAAGAGTATGATTACGTACCCGCCTTCCACCGAAACTCTATTCTACGACAAGAATCGGATAGCAGCAAGGTTCTATCCAGTCCTATCCGAAACCCATCCATGCTTTGTGTCCGCTTTCTAGTCAATCTCACCCGAAACTTATCCTTAATTAGTAGCAATATAAAATTGAATTCTTATCGGATTCTGGCCGCAATGTATTCGTCCGACCGATAAGCTCATCCTATCCGAAGTGCATCCTAGTAGTTATTAAACATTTTGATTATTAATGAAGTTACATTAAATTTCAGTTCTTTTTTTTTCATTAGAAATTGCAAATACAATTCAAAGTGAGTACAATATTGAGTTTTGTATTGTTTTTGTATTTCAACTTAACCCGTATTTAAATGTGAAACTTTGCTCTCTAAATAACACAAAGTATTCTTACCACAGCATTTTTTAACTCATACGTTCTTTACATAGAATACGGTAGAATTTATGATGGTGAACACTCAAAGTAACATTTGTGATACAAGAATCAAAATTAGTTTTACAAATTAAAAGTGTGTTCATGTCGATTTAGCAGCTTGCCTACGTTTATGTTCAGCTACTCTAAGGCTTGTTGAATATCTGCGAAAAATTATATGTATAGATTGGAAGGTTATTACTTTTTCGGTCCATCTACCACTCTATAATCGTTTAAACAGTAAAAATGTCTTTACCTGGTCGAATAGCTTATCATTCTCTTCCAAGTTATCGTTTTCTTCATTATATTCGACAATTTCTGAAGTCTCGCCTGCAGTTAGCGTCTTTTCAGGCTCCTTATTAGTCGCAGTTTCTTCAGGTTTCTCGTCAGGGTCATTATCAATTGAAGTTTCATTGGTCATAATTTCATCAGTCGGAGTTCCTTCAGGCTTCT
>JAUMHM010000031.1:55258134-55276924 GCA_032362435.1 Melikaiella ostensackeni
TCACACTGACCGATTGCACGACCCGCGCGCTTGACATCGTCTCGCGTCTTTTGCTGACTCGTACTCGTAGTGTATGTTCCACAGCGCTCTTCACTTTTTATATAATAAACTCCTATTTAAGAAAGTCTATATTTTCTTATGTACCCTGCAACACTGCCAAAATGTATTCTGCATATCTCATTCTATTCATTTCTATCCTTTGCTATCCAACTCCGTGTGGAAAAATTTTGTGGCGCAGCGCTGTTTCTGTCTAGTCCGTCTTGAGTCTACACTGTCTACAGTAGCTGACTAGCGCGAGTGCTCAAAGTGGGAACAAAAACATGCCCGTGGACAAATTCATTTTCAGACTACAATTTTTATCCGATTTGAATTTTTTTCAATGAAAGGAAATAAAATTGCATGTAAAACGTCCTTTTTGAAATTAATTATTATTTTTTTATTTGTTAAACAAAATGAAAACAAAATTCTCACTTCAGACGAGCACCGTTCCTTATAAAATATTTGTGTTCAATCCAAAATGGCTTATATGAGTGACCAAACTACCTAAAAACATTGTCCAGTGGTAGTTTAGGAGTTTAAAAATTAATTGCATTAGTTATAAACAAATAAGTACTTGAAAATGGTTTCGTGGGGATTAGCAGTGTTTGGTCATTTAGTTCTTACCAAATTTAAAACGTTTATAAGCAAAACGAGTTTTTCGATCGAGCAGATGCAATTCAATGAATGATTTGTTATGTTATAAACAAATTTTATAAGCAATTGCTCCCTGAAGTAATTTATAATAAGAATGCGGTTGTTTCTTCACAAAATCCATCTGTATCAGTAGGCAATGAACCTTATTCATCATATTTGTTCACCGCATTAAATTCAGAAATTGCTTAAACGAACCTAATTAATCAATTCACTGTTTGTCTATTTTTTCACTTACAAACCTCGTTTCTTATGCTTTCATAAAGTATAAATTATGTTTTTGTTCTTGGAAAAAAACTTTAAGTTATTTGGTCATGAACATATGCTATCACATTCGGTTATTTAAAACAATTTTATTATTGTGTATAACAAATTTTGATCAAACTAATGTCCTGCTTAAAGTTCACATGCATCAGTGCATAAAGTCTTGATTCATGGTGCAAAAATGATAGACTCCCTCGTTATCCCCATTGGCCAATTTATCAAAAGAAGCATAGGAAGCCAAAAATAAAGATTTTGAAAGATGCAGGGAGAATAATACCAGAAAAACAAGTCGTATTAATACCAATACAGACTTGTTACATTATCTTTTATTATCTGCTGATCTATATATATATATATATATATATATATATATATATCAGTCAGGGCCGTTTGCACCATTTCCAGTAGTTACAGAACTGCTCAACTCCGCTGAGCCCACAGCGCCTCTCTCTCAGCTGCTTGGACCCCCTCATCATCAAATGAAGCAAGCGGAAATTCTAGAAAGGCGATATATCGAGAGCCGTTAAATCAAGGTTACAGTATATATATATAATTATAAAACAACCACCGCAGGGTCCCCCTGGGAGCGACTGCCATCCAGGATTGGGATTGGGATTGGAATTTGGGCCCGTGTTTTTGGCACAATCTAGTACTATTTTTTTTAGAAACATAGGGAGGGTCACAAATTTGAGTGTATATTTTTAGTTATGCTTTCAGTTAGGTCAGTATATTTAGTAAAGTATCAAGTAATGTGGCCTATGAGCCAATAATTTCACATGAAGTAACATATCAAATGCATTAAGAAGGCACATGAGGTAATGTGGCACATCGAGTCTATGTTTTGGTTACGATAGAATACTTGGGTAAGTGTAGGGCAATACAACATGAGGCAATATGGCATATGGGGCAATATAGCACATGGGGCAATATGTCACATTAGCTGATATGACACAAGGGGTAATTTGGCACATCGAATCTATGTGTTTGGTTAAGGAAGTATATTTGGAGTAATATGGAACTTGTGGTAATATGATACACAGGTTAATATGGCACACGGGGTAATAGAGGACATGAGGTAATGTGGCACATAGGGTCCATGTTTTTGGTTATGGTGGTATATATTGTACAATATTACCTTTTATTATACCTTTTCCAAAAATAAACATGCAAATTGGGTCTATTTTTTTAGTTATGTCAGTATATTTAGTACAATATTTCACTATATTTTCTAAAAACATCCTCGATTTTCAAAACACTGGAGGTTAATGGACATTAAGGCTTTTTATATGAGGGTATAGGAAGGTATCTTAATTAATGTATTTTTTCGATTTCAATTAAATTTCATATTCTAAGAAGATGTAGAAAGGTATCGTGAATGGATTGAATTGAAATAAAGTAAATAAACACATTAATTAAGTTACCGTTAGGAAGGGTCTCGATTTTTGTAACATCGGTGGTGAGATCTTTTTATAATATAATATATACCTCGAAACCCCAGTTGTGATCCAAGCCCACGGGATTGATGGAAATGGAGAGTACAATATGCAGGCATGAATAGGGATAAATGGAAAAAGAATTGATGAACAGGAAAAGGGCAATATACAGAAATGGACAGGGATAAATGTAGAGATAGGACAAATGTGACTGGAGACCTTCACGGGAGGCTCTGGAGACCCTCGTTAAAAATCCTCGCGGAAAGCTCTGGTGGCTCCTTCATTGAATTTCAAAAGATAATAAAAATTTTAATAATAATGACTTTAATGTCAATGTTAATTCATTTTAATTGAAAATTTTCCCAAGGTGCACCACGGGGAGGTACAATAAACTCTTTAATTATAAAATTATAAAAGTTTACTGGAAATCCATCTATAGCACCTCACCTGCAAAATATGTATAAAATTTTAATTAATTAATCTTAATTTTTTAAAATTGAAAATTAGAAAAATATGTATAAAACTTTAATTCATATACTTAAATATTAATGGGAAGGGGGCCCCCTTTAAGTCTTTTTTTTCTTGGAAAGAGGGAGGCTCTGGAGGGCTTCGCGGGCGAAATATAAGGAACAATCATTGAATTATCGACAGAAACAGCTTCACCATTAATTTTTTTGTTATAAAAATGATTTTACTTAAGATCGTTTCGACGTTTGTAATTTGGAAATCCATTTTCTTAAAAATGTGTATATTCTGTGAAAGGTTTAGAAAATTTTTTACTACAAATTTAGTTTCTGAATTCCAACAATAAGAAATATTCATGTGTGGTCCATGTAACATATGTTTAAGAACTGAATCTTGTAAAACTGATTTTTCGGATCGTATTTCAGCAGATATAAAGTCAAGAAGTTTATCAGGATTATTCAACTTATTTTTATAATTCATAACAAAAAGCATATGTGCATGAGGCAAACCACGCTCTTGAAACTCAATGGTGTAAACAAACAGCCAAAATTTTCCCAAATATTGATCCACTCAGAATGTCGGTTAAAAGTGATCGGAATTTCGCATAAAATAAACAAACTGTAATATTCGGAATATCATTAGCGGTTGTTCCTGGGGGAAGTTTAGACAAAATCCTCTCTAACTCAGGCCACTTTGGATTGTATGTCATTGTGATAAATAAATCTCGTCTTCCAATAGCTCTAACAATAGACATTGCATCTTGATATTTTTGGTGCATGTCCCTACGACTTCCAATATATGTCGCTAGTAATATAAAGATATTATCCAAACGTTCCTTTTTGACAAAATTATTACTATCGTTAGAAGCATTAGCGACTAACATGATCCAGTAAACCATCATAAGATGCAATACGCAATTTGTCTTGATTGTATCTTAAGTAGTCCAATCTGTTATTTTCGATTACAATTTATGCTTGAATAACGTATTGTTGAGTCAATTGACCACAAAATAATATAGGTTGGAATTTTTCTTTTGATCTGTAAGCTAAACGATATGAATAATACTGCAAAGGTGATAATCTTTTGTTAGAATAAAAATTTTAATGAAAAGATGGACTTCAACCTCAATCAACCTTAGGAAAAATAAGAGGAAATAACATAGGATCAAGATGGAAAGATAATTTAATGATATGTGTTAAATGCTTTGTTGTCAATCAATTCTTTTAAATTTTGATCATAATCACTAATAGGTGGTAGAATTATTCTCCTTCCATGGCAGCAACTTTTTTTTGAATATTCTACTTTCCAAAAACATGCATTACAAAAAGGACATATATATTCCAAATCACCAAAATCAATATATGAATCATTGAGAACTGATAAATATCATTAAGAATTTGTATTTTTTTTTAGTTTAAAATTATTGATTTTGATTGATATTGAATTTTATCTAATTTCCTTCTTTTAGATATTCTGTCTTGATCAGACTTTCTTTTATTACTAATACGATCTTGAGCCAAATTTATTTTTCTTTCCTTGAATCGTTTCATTTTTAATTTGTTCTTATCAATATTTGCAACCAATCGTTTAAGATTGATATTTTGTTTATTTTTCAAATAATAGTTTTTTAATAGTTTTTTTGATAAAATTTTTTGAAATTATTCGGAAAATTATTATTAGAAAAATGTATTATATCGTATTGTCCACGATCTAATAATCCGGAAAATAATAAAATCAATTGATTTTCGTTTGTGCTTGAACCAAAACTTCGCAGAGGGTCCGAATTCGACGTTGTATAAATTTCAATAAAAAAATTATAAATATTATAAAACGCGGATATTTCAACTTCGCCTCCATACATACCATCTTTAGTCATATGTTTTTTATAACTTTCAAGATCGTTTACATTTTGTAGATAAGAAGAATCACCAATTATGAAATTTTCATAAATTGTCCAATTTTCGATTATGTGAGAGACTATTTTCAACCTTACCCGCACACTCAGAGAAATTTCCTCTTAATGACAAAGGAATACTTTTACGGTTAAAGTGCAATCGTTTGAGAATTAGTTTGAAAATAGATCCTTTAACGGTTAAAGTGCGAATCGTTTAACCAAGAATCGTTTCAACTATAAGCGATTCTACTTTAACGCGTAGGATGCACAGTTTAACGGTTAAAATGGGACGTACATATACGTAATAACTTGAGCGCATAAAACAATTTAATAATTCGGTAAGATCATTTTTGATTATTTGTTTGCATTTTTGTGCGCGAGTCGGATTTTTACATTTTTTGCATAATCCTAAGAAATTTGTAATTAATTGTATTATAAATTGAACAAAATAGTTTCTAAAGGGATTATAGTAAAAGATAATCACATTAGAAACTATTTACCTCTTAGAGAAACTATTTTGTTCAATATATAATCTAATTAATTACAAAGTGAAACGTTAATGATTTCTGTTAACATCCTAAGTTTCAGAATGTGTAATTTATGATTTTAACAAAAAAATGAGTGGAAATTATGATTTTTTTATTTTTAAATATTTTGAACATAAACATCGATTTTTTTCCAAAAAGTGCCTAAGGTATTTTTTGTTTCTGGTCTTAAGATGTCCGTGGAATTACACTACCATAATCAGTTGGGAAATCCCTTATGTAAAGACCTCGTAATTAAATTTTTAAAATTTGTTTGAATTTTAAATATTTTTATAGAGAATTTTTTCAAATAAGCACCTTGGACTTTTTTATTTTTGTTCTCAAAATGTCTGTGGAATTACAGGCTACCCGAATCAGCCAGAAAATCCCATATGCAAGGACCAAGCAGTAAAATTTTCAGAATTTGTTTTCATTTTAAAATACTTTGAACATAAAAATTGACTTTTTTCAAACAGGGCCCAATGGGTTTTTTTGTTTATGGTCTTAAAATGTCCTTGGAATTACAGAATACCCTAATCAGTTGGAAAATCCCATATGCAATGGACAATAATTTTGCTTAACATTTTCTTTGTATCTCGTTCTGCTGGAAAACTGAATTTTTTATTTTTTAAAAAGCAATTTCGATGGATAAAACCAGAACCATTGGTAAAAAATGGCTGGTTAACGAACTCGTCTTCTCTTTTTATAGTACAGTAAATCTGTCATTTTTGTGGGAAAAAAATGAACGAAGCTATTTTATTTCATAAATCGTTATTGGGGCATGTGAATAGCACGAAAAAAAGTTTTCGGGACTCCCCCCTTTGGGGGATTTGAAAAAAGTCAAAAAGTTTTTGGATTTGATTTTCCGTGAGAACGGTAGGTCGTAGAGAAAAATTTTTCATACAAAAATTGTAGAGGACTCTACTATCTACAAATTATCTCACGTAGTCACGGCGCTACAGCCAAAAAATGCACGAAACAGAGGGCGCTAAAGTTTCCAAAAATCAGTTTTTGCTCTTTTTCAACGGGAAAAATTTTTTTTCCATCGCGGTAGTTCAAAAGTTGTAGAGCAGGAAAAAACCTTTTTAATTGAATTGAATCTACCGCGGTGGTAAACAAATTTTTTTCCCCCGTTGAAAAAGAGCAAAATTGATTTTTGGCAACTTAGGCTCCCTCTATTTCGTGCATTTGTGGTTGCACTGCAGCGACTGCATGAGATAATTTGTAGATAATACTGTCCTCTACATTTTTTGTTTGAAATTTTTTTCTCTGTTACATGCCGTTCTCACGGAAAATCAAATCCAAAAACATTTTCAGTTTTATCAAAACGCATAAGGGGGGGGGGGGCGACTTTTTGGTTTTAGGTTATTCAAATACCCCGGTAACGATTTATAAAATAAAATAGCTGCGGGTATTTTTTTCACAAAAAAGATAAATTTACTGTACTTCTCAATAATATAACCTGATATTAGAAATTCAAAGCGCCATATCTCAAAAACGGTGCATCGCAAGAAAAAAACTTCCGTATTGTTTTTAAGGGGTTTTTCCTGCTTCACAATTTTTCAATCCTTTCGACCCTAAAAATATTTTTTTTTCGGATTGAAAATGAGTAAAAAATTATTTTTGGCAACTTTGGCGCCCTCTATTTTGTGCATTTTTAGTTGTAGCGCAGCTACTATATAAGATAATTTGTAGATAATAGAGTCCTCTACAATTTTTGCTCGAAAAATTTTTCTCTACAACCTACCGTTCTCACGGAAAATCAAATTCAAAAACTTTTCGACTTTTTTCAAAACCCCCAAAAGGAGGGAGTCCCGAAAACTTGGTTTTGTGTTATTTACATACTCCACTAACGATTTATGAAATAAAATAGATTCGGTCATTTTTTTTCCCCAAAACCAATTTTTTCGTGACAGATTTACTGTACTATTTAGGCCTTAAAACAGTGTGCCAAAGGGTAATACAATCGGATAATTCCTTCGAAAGTTGTTGTGTTCACTGACAACGACAGACAGACACCGAAGTAAAATCCATTTTTGATTAATCAGGGTGTCTGAAAACGTCGAGATTTGATGAAATCCACGAAAGTCGAATTTCACATAAAACTAATACCTTCTCATTGAGATGAAAATGTAATAAATTATGTTTGGCAATTATCGAATTACTAGTTCTTAAAACCGAAGAATTTCGAATTCTCTGTGTGAAAATACTTCCAGATTGTACAATTAATTTAATTCCCAGAACGAATAGTTTAAAATTGAAATATTAAATATTTCAGGACAATTTTGCTTCAAAATTGTTTAAAATTGTACAATTTTACATTAAAGCCTAATTCATAGACCGTTTTCAATTTGAACAATTTAGAATTGAATAATTTTCATTTAAATGGCTTAAAATTGTGTTTTTTCAAATTGGAATCACAGCAGTCTTGTCTTGTATGTGTATCACTATTAATTGACAATGCAATGTTTCTGGAACGCATATAAATAATGCTAGTTTATAATAATTAAATTTAATTAAAGAGGGATAGTTATTTAAAAATGAAAATTTATTAAATGAAGTTTCAATCGTTACATCGTAGATTTCAAAGTAAAGATGTACAAGAAAAATTACAGAAAGACCACTTTATTAAAAGGCCAGTAATAAGTTAAAAGATAAGAAATAAAATTGGTCTTTCACATAGTCATTGCTAAACTCCTCTTTATATTAATTTTTTTTCTCTTTCAAATATTGACATTTTTACAGTGAAGTACTTTTGTACTTTTGTTTTTTAACGAGTATCCGGACACTAAAATTTCTAATTAATCGACTATGTGTTCAAATTAATAACTTAGGATTTTCATTGGAATACATAAAAATGCGTACCATTGATAAAAAACGTCATACTCGGAAAATACTTGGATCTACGCAAATTTTACTTCACTAAAAATTTGCTTATTATTAGAACTTAACTCGGACTTACGTTTAAAAAAATCAAAGGCTTGTATCGTAGTTTAAATAGTAAAATAATATTCAAGCTTTTGAACAATAAATGAAGCTAAATACAGATATTAAAGACAAACAAAAAGTATCAACTCTTTCCCCTTTTGAAATTTAATAGTTAAAGCTACAAGAGATTTTTTTATATAAAAAGAGTTGCGAAGACTTGATGAGCCTTTGATTTTGATCTATTTTAGATTGTAGATTAAAGTACAAAATAAAGTTCTTAGGAAAAAACGGAGTTTTTCTCTCAGTCCATTTTAAACCACTCATTACGAAATATTACTTTCAGCACGATCCGCCCGTCTGTTGTTGGTAAACCTCTATGGTGTCGCCTTCCTCCATCTCGAGCGAACTTGGTGTGTCTAATTCGTTTATGGGCTGACCGTCGAATCTAAATCTCACGGCAGCGATCGCCAATCCCTGAAAAAAAATAGATTTACCTTAGAAAAACGGAACAAATAACAACGCAATTTTTTAATAAGATTATTCTAAGAAAAAATAATTCCTATTAAAATAATTAGTATTGATGAAGTTTCTCAAAAAAAAAAAATCTAATCAGTTATAGAAAAAAATAACTAGTTACTTTTCTTTACACAGACAGGAATTCAAAACATAAATTAAAATCTCTTGTAGTCACAGATATTTTTAACGGTACATACAATTTTTTAATTACAATATGTATGATTTATAAAATTATCTTTCAATTATTATTAAAAAGCGCATTTACAAGATGAAAGATTTATAACACAACTTTTAAAAATTTTTCAAATAAATGATAATAAAATATTTTTATTTTAAAACAATAGATTGTAAAACTAATAACTATAGAATCACCGCTTCTCCATTCCAAATTTTATCAACTTCATATTTGAAAGCATTCCAATTTTTGAGATGAGAAAATGTATAAAGGCACAGTCTTTAAATTGAAACGCTTTAAAATTAGAAGTAAAAAAATTCTCTTTCAATTTAAATACTTTGAAATGAGCAGTTTATAAAAAGAAATTTCATTGCTTTCAAGTTTAAATATTTTGCATTTGAAAAGATTACATAGCTTACTTTTATGATTTCTAATGTCTTCAAACTCACTTACGGCCATGTATCAGACGTCACATACGCCAATTTTTTAAGCATTCTCATCAAAAAGCCAAATTACTGAAATGGATTTTTCATAAGAGATAAACGTTCCTAGTTCTTTACTTAACGTTTATCTACTGTGGAAAATCCACTTGAGTTATATTAGTTTACGATCGAGAAAGCTGACAAAAATTGGCTAATTTCACGTCTGATGCAAGGGTTTCCAAGACAGACATTTCCGTAATACTAGCCCCAGTGCTCAACTTGACCGGTTAATCTAACGGAAAATTTCGTAATACTACACAGTGCCACATAAACATTCATTCGACACAAAATAATACAGAAATCGATATATTTGGATAACAATGAGTAAAATAGAGATATAAAATTTTATTCCACACGAAAAATTACACCCGATCTTATCAATAAAAATTTCTGCGCCATAAACGCTGTAAGAAATATAAAAACCCACCTTTTCAAAAGATTTGAGATATAGATTGAAAACATACCAATTGAATTGCTGACAACTGAAGGGACAAAAGATCAGGAAAAAATCCATAATTTTCATACCGTAAATTACAAAGATTTTTGTGATAAAAAGAAATAAAAAGTGTAAGTGAAAAAACACTTACTACTCGATCGCAATAAGCATTCATCAGTTTTCGTAGAGGTGTGTGTTTCTTAATTTTAAATTGCACTACAGCGCTGTCCTGTCCCAGAACTTTGAGGTTTATGTGTTCCGACTCAGTTTTCGAGTCCTAGAAAACCAAATTAAAATATTATGACTACAATATTATATGTGGTTATAAATTAAGAAATGTGCGCGGCTTCAAACACCGATTTTGAGGTTAGGAAGTATACCTTCTTTTCGTCCGACATTGTCGATTTTGTGCAGATAAAGCTGTCTTGTGAAAGAAATATTTCAGAACGGTGAGAAACCTGGGATCCACTGTGAGACGTTTAAATTATTTCGGGTAACTGCTTGCACAATTTATATCAAGTCCCGCTCTTTAACTGGTTTGCACAAAACTCTGCGTCCTCCAAACACTTCCACTTCTTCCGTGAACTGCCGTGAACTGAGTGAATCCAGTAGGGAAGTTACTTCATTTCCATCGACATCACGATCCAACAAACGATGGTCTCGCCACGCGCAAGCAAAAAAAAGACAACCAATGAAACGGCCCCCTAGTTTTACCCGTCTACCCTTCCATCTTGGATGGAGCTCAGGCGGTGGATTTGAACTGACTGGGAATACGACGAATGAGATCCTAAGAAGTTGAAATAAAGAATTGCACTGTACAAAATAATTTCCCATGCATAGCAAGAAATAATTCAAAAAATTCATGATTAATCAGGGAATAAGAGTTACGTATGTAGTATTTCTTGAAGAACTTCTAAAGTTGTAAAGCATGTTTAAAAGTATATTGGAGTAAAAAAATGAATCATTTACGAAAGACTGTATATTCTTTTTTCGCTACTTGAAATATTCATTGAAGGTAACGCCAAGGAGTTAATCTTTATTAATATAAAGCATAAATGAAGTATGTATCCTCCATAATCATATACAGAAATTGTTATAATGTATTATCCATAAATTAAATTTTTATAATATTATACAATAAATTAAAATAACATTAAAATTAGCACATTTGTTCTTATTATAGTATAGTCTGACTTCTGGTATAGTATAATTTAATATATTGGACCATTAAATAAATTAGCAAATGAATTCAATAAATTATTATAATTTAATAATATTATATAATTTTAAATTTTAATATAGCAGGGTAACTAGCTGCAGCTGCGTGTGAAAAGAGTCAGTCATGACATGAATATTTACGTTTCGCATTTTGTACAATGTTAAGGATATAACAAAAGTTGTGAAACAAGAAGGCGAATCCAAGTAGTAATTATAAAGAATAATATATAATAATAATTAAAAAGATTAATAATTTAGTATACCTTTTCATTTATAACACTATTTTAGAGCTTCAACAATATATAACTATCGAGTTTCATCCTTGTCCCAAATTGTTTTACTATTGTCCAAATTAATTTTGCCAACAAGAAATGGATACAAAATTGGAGTCATAAGAAAGGAATAACAGTTAGAATGGCTTAGAAGTCAATTTTTTAATTACGAAATTTCCTTCTATGCGGATAGAGATCATCATTGTTACAATTTAAATTGAAAGTTCGTATCAGTTTTCGTGGTTATAATATATATAACGTTTTCTTTTTCTCGAATACATATGATTTATTAAAAAGGAGATATTTTATTTATATGAATGATTTGTTTCAAAATTATAAATAAATAATTCTTTTTTAATCGAATGCATTGTATAACACATCAGGTCAGTTATCGTCGATTCGTTGTCACACAACGATTATTTTTTATTGATATCATTGAAGGTAAATTATGAAAGTTGAGAAAGTTATACTTCACGAAACAGTTTTTTTAAAATGATAACAGTACGTAAAATGTTAAACATCATACTTTACTAAATTCTTCAGTCTTTCTTGAAATATCGAAGGACAGAATAAGTCTTATAAAATATACCACTTTATCTACGCATCCTGTAAACAAATATTCCCATAATTAGAAATGTTGAAATAACAATTCGCAATTGAAAGCAATAGGAACACTGCCTTGTAGATTCATTGTAATTGACTTAAGTTGCAAACACTTTGATAATTAACGAATAAATATAGTTTTAACCTGAAATATTAGCATAGAAGTAAAAAAAATAATCTTCATGAATAGTCATGTGGACCACTATATCGATTCCAAAAAGCTCGAAAACTTGTTTTTTTTTGTGAATACTTTGATAGCAACTTGGTTGTAAATAAACATTTGGCGTACTTTGGAATTACTTTCCTATATAGCTACATGAGTTTGTTGGATCATGGTATTTGAGCATCGAAGTGGCGGGACCATAGTTTCTTGGGTTTGTTGCATGGTTTGTTGGATCATGACAACCATCATACTGAAAGCCTAATCTTCCGTAGCAGCGGATATTGGCTGTCGCTTCGTTGTTTGTGTTTGAAATTTATTCAATTTTCTATTAAAATCTCGATAATTCTTTCAAAAAGTGACACGGCCTTAAATATTGCAACAATATTCACCCAAATTATCATTTTTGGGTCTCAATCGTTGACGTAAGTATTCATATAACGTATTTTCGTTTGCCTTTTAAGGTTAAGTTCATATACAAATATTCACATCTGTCAAAAAATTGATACATTTATTAGTTGTTCACACTCTTTTCAGTATTTTTGGCAAATTATTGAAAAGTTATTTTACTTGAAAGATCGTTCTGAAACTTGACCAGAAAGGCAAGTTTTGTATTTTGCTATAAGGTTTAAATAATCGTTCAAAGTTTAATTTACATATTGCAATTTATCCACATTACTTGTTATTTGTTTTGAGCTCACCTATTTTATTAATAATCAAGTTAATAATCAAAAAACAGAAGTTGTAAAAATACTAAGTAATTTTTTAGAAACATCAGTCAAATAAAGCCTTTATTACCTGCAGTCACAAATTTTTTGATTCTAAAAGGAAAAGATTAATTTGAATGACCTGGAACCTCTTTCTGAACTTTGAGTGGTCACCTTATATTAAATTTAACAATGTCAGTCATTTTCGAATAGCAAGGATCATAGAGGTTCAATAGTTCAATTTTAGGTTTAAAAAAAGGCTATTTTTTTACGCGAAAAGAGGATTAAGAGGGGATTTCATTTATTATTAAAAACTTTATATCTTATGGGAATCTCGTCAATTACACGAAACTGCCCTCTAATTAAAAGTAGCGTCTTTTGTCAACAACTTTTCCACATAGTAACATAGTCACTTTGTCTTCAAAAAAGTTTCTTATCTAGCTTTGTAGAGTATTTTTGAACACCTCAGCACTTTCTACTGACAAAAATACATCAGAAAAAAATTCAAGGAGATGTTCAAAGTATTTTTCCAAGTAAACTGGAACGAAATAATTCGAAAAAATAAAAAATGACTTTTTGAAAAATCTCCCACTTATTATTGCAAACAGAATTTGAAAAAAATTATTATTCACGAAACTATGAAAATTATGATAAGAATTTTTTCAAATATGCAGTTATTTGCTTATACGTAAAATCCAGCCATATAAGAATCAGCTCTAAATAAATTATACTTTTTTAGAGTCCTAATAAGCTACTTTTTTCATATTTTTTCCCATTTCCAAAACTTTGTTTCTACAACCTACATTCTACACTACATCTGATGCTTATGACTTTCTTAATGTTTTCTGGGGAAAAGCGTTCTTCATTTTCAACTGTAGGATTAATTTATCCTTCGGGATTAATTTCTAGAATGAATTGGTAGCTATTTCTTTGCTAGCAATGTCCTTTAAGTTAACAAAATTAGCAAGTAAATCGTTCAGGAAATACTTAAAATCGGTATGATCGAGAAAAATCTCTTTGAAAGCGTCTTGTTTTCTAATTTCTTGAATTTCTGTTTTTATGATTCTTGAAAAATGAATCGAAACTTTGTGGAAAAAAAGGGGGGAAAGTGGGTTAGAATTCTCGATTTTAGGTATTTTAGGGGATTTTGTTTTATTTAATGGTGAAGAAAGGGGATAATGTAAAAAAAGGGGGACGGACTGTGATCCCTGATATAATTGAATCATTAAGTAATGATTCTAGTAATAAAAAAGTGTTTTCTCCTTTTTTCAGGAATTTTCCAGTACGGAGTAAAGGATTTAATTTTTAATTATGGTGTATGGACGCGATCTTACACAGATTCCATGTTTTCGGGATAGTACATTATATGGAATATATTCAGGAATAGCAACAGTAGTGATAACACTTATGGCTTCAAGTCGACCGCGCCTTGCAACTGATGCTGGTGTCGGCGTGTTTTGTGTAGTCACGTTGGGTTCGTTTGCCTTCTGCCGATATCAGCGTGAAAAAACCCAAAAGTTGTTTTCAGTAGTAAAAGAAATGAGAAAGGAAAGATTTGCTTCTGAAGATAAAATGGACGAAGCATAAAAAAATGTAAATATTAGCTAGCCGTGTAACTTGTTACATTTTATTTTTACCAATAAAAAATTAAAATATAAAAATTAATGTATCTTACAATTCACTTCAATATCTATTATGAGGGATAAATTTAATGATTAAAACTGTACAGGAATTACAAAACTTCTTACATTTTATTTCTCACAGAAATACAAAATCATTTTCGAAAATCGTCATGATCACTGTCAATTATTTCTGAATCTGAATATTCTGCATAAGGAGATTGTCTCCGCATTTAAAGAAAAAAAAAATTGAAAAAGGATAAAGTTTCAACATAAAATCCGATCGTACGTTATAACCGTGTACTTTAATATCGTCGATAAAATGAATAATTTAGTTGAAAAAAAACATGAACGATGCATCTTTCCTGAACACAACAAACTTGCTCCTTTTGAGAAACATTCTTGCTTTTGGTCTTTAAATTAAATCGAGTATTGGTCATTCAGAAACGCAGACAGAGATATGCGATCTTTGTACGGATGTCACGAAGCTTCTTTTAAGGCGCCAAATTTTTCTTGACAAGCTACAAATCTTAACATTTTTAAAGCTCGATCGTTCATTAAATGCGAATCGACACGAAGAGTTTGCTTCAAATGATGCATTGCACCCGTATTATTTCCCTTCATGTGCAACAATGATCCGTAAAGAAAATTCGACACAGGCTGAAAATAAAATATTTACAATTATCAAAATATCTTTTATGTGTAACATTCAAGAGATTTTTTTTATATTAAAGTTTTCTTTTTTTACCTCGACAGAATTAACGTTTAACGCTTCCTCCGTGACTGCCAAAGCATTGTCAATTAAATTAACCTTTTGACTTATAGACGCTATACTAATCAAAGGAACGTCTTTAAATCTGTTGGGTACAGAATTCAAAGCCAACTGGAGACAATCCAAGGCGTTTCGAGGTTTTCCAACAACTCTCCAGTACAATGATGCGAGCATTGACAAAACCCAATAGGCTGCTACGTTCTGAAAATTAATTACATCTTTACTATTTAGTAATTGAAGACACGAGAATGGCAACTAGATGAGGACCAAAAATGAAATTTTACACGGTGAACAAAAACAGTTTTCTACAATACGTTTTCAAATATAAAATTTGCCGTCTCATAAATTTTAAAACTGTGTATTTTTTTACAAAATCACGAAAATACAGGAAGAACTTTTTCGGCACTGTTAAACAGGGTGTCCAACGAAGACCTACTATAAAATTCACGTCCATTTCCCGTTCAATTCCCGCAGGCTTTTTGAAAATCCCCGTACAAATTTGATTTTAAAAAAAAATTCTAATGTAAATGATTTTATTACTTATTTTATTATTCTCTGTCTTTTGTTGGCAAATTAAATGAACTCCTCAATCTTGAACGAATTTTATGTAATACTGCTCCTCGAAAGATAATTCCTTTTTAACAGACTCCTGTTTTTAACAAAAAAAATTAAATTTTGAAATAATTATACTTATCTAACTGAGCTTAAAAAATATTTTGTTTATTTGAGGGTTTTCTACCTATAAAAATAAACTAGAAAAAGTTGACCAGTCGAAAGAATCAAAAAACGGGAAGGAAACGTGTTTTCCAAATAATCATTTTGTGGATTTTAAAATTATATTTTTTCTAGCTGGCTTTAAAAATTATTTTAATGCCTCGGGAATCCGAATGATTAAAAAAAAAACACCCGAAAAAAAGTTAAGGAGTCGAAAAAATAAAAAAACAGATAAACTCAAAATTGGGAAGTTTTAAATTCTGTTATTTAAATGTTTTATTCATTCAACTTCATACCTTTTTTTCCAGTATTTTTATCAGTTGGAATTTCAAAATATTCCAAAGATTTTTTTAAACTACCTAGAAAAAAATAATTTAACTTGCTGCATTTACTTTTTTTATTCTCTAGGCATATCAAATTTTTCATTAGCGAATTTTTATCAACAAAAATTTCTTAATATATCAGAAACGTTATTTATGGTGCTGTGTATATAAATTAATCGTTGGGAAGACTGTTCCAGCCTCACGAAAAAATAAAAAAAAATTACATCTATGAAAATAACTATAAAAACTATGAAAGTAATAATTTTCTCAAAGACAACTAAATAAACTTCGTATTTTTCCAGTATGTTCTTTTTTTTTAGTTTCAATTTCTCTTGCCAAAACTTCCCTTTCTTATTATCAGCTTATGCTTCATCTCTCTAAATCGTTTGAACATTCCCAAGACATTTTGTACATTTTGAAAGAACAAAGTTTCCATCCTGCTCCGTGTATGAAACATAAAAAATTCCCGCTTCAAAAATAAATCCCCTACATTTCACACACCAACAAATTTCCCGTGAAATTCTCGCTTTTCCCATACGCTGGGGACCCTGCCAAATGAATGCAATATATGTATTTTTCGATTATCCAAAATTTCGAAAATTGTTCGAACTGGAATTCAAGAATTTATAAAAATATGAGAATAACAACTGGATAAGGACCAAAAATAAAATTATTTCTATACTACATGATAGAAAATTTACTTCGAAATTATAGAAGTATGTGGCCATTTGTTACAATGTTCCAGGGATGTGAAACATTTGAAAAACAATTTTTCTATGTTTGAAGGCGGAAAAACCAAATGGCCCTTATCCAGTTGTCATTTTCATACTTTTAAAATTTATTTTTTGAATGAAAGGAGAAATGATTTTTACATATTCCTAATATGTATCGATAAATAGCATCTTGAAGTACTTGAAATCGTTGAAAACAGAATTTCGGAAAATTGGTCTTTATCCAGTAATCATTCATAAAATTTAATTTTTGGTTCAAACATCAATTAATTAAGCAATATTCAATTAAAACCGTTTTTACCGATTTTGTTGCTGTTAAGATTCTCTGGCCAATTTCAGCGATCTCGGCATCTTCCACTAAGGATGTTAGAAGGGGACTAAGAGCAGAATCGGGTTTGTTGAAACTCGCAGTTGCTTTTAGGAGAGATTTTGGAATGTATTTTTCGTCAAAAGTCTTTGCCGTGTAACAAGTTGGTGAATTCCAAGGCAATAAATGCTCTTTCCCTTGCTCCAAGCCAATCAATTCACTCAAAAATAAATGTGTCCTACAAAAAGGCTTTTAAATTAAAATGCACATTTTCTAACAATTCATCCTGAAAGAAATAATTTCTATGAATTTTAACGAAAACTTTTATGAATTTCTATGAAAATTTCGAGGAATTTCTACGAATGTTTAGTACCATAAATAAATTATAAAAAACTAAACATTAGAGGGTTGCGACAACAGACTTTTGATCGGCGGCGTGACGTTATAATTTAGTAATTTTTTAACATACAGATAGGAAAATATCAAATTCAGGAGGAACAAAAAATCGATTTCCAACATAAGATATTTATTTAAGAGAAAGGTGCCAAGACGGGTCCCCCTGCATATTTTTGTATGAACACATATTCATCAAATACGTACGTTTATTCGTGCTCAGTACCCTTCTAGTTAGTCACCAAATTTTTTTCCGACAATGCAAGTAAACTGACAAAAGCAGAAAGTAAACATTGCTTTTGCACTTCATATTATGAATTCTTATCTATTTATTTATTATTATCTATTTATTAATAGTTGTTTTTTCCTATAGATAATTTTCTAAGCTTTCAATCTGCTATGTGCTTTTTAATAATTTTAAATTGTTTCAAAAAATAGTGTACAAAAACATGGATGATGATGATGCGCTATTCCTAAGACAGGCCCCGTTTGGTTAGAAATAGGTAAAAGCGTAACCTGTTTTACCTTTGGAGTAGCAGCTGATACAGCCGGCAAAAGCAGAAATTCAAATTTTTCACTAATCAGAAATAACCTCTTCTAACCTCTTTCTGCTTTTATTTCACCAATACGAAATTCTTAAAAATACGTTACTTTTTAGCTTTATATCAACTAATTATTGTTCGAAGGTAAATTACATTTGTGATTTTACAACTTTATATAAATTTCTACTTCATTTTACTGTTCATAACACTTTTTTCCTAATTAACTTTATTTTTAAAGCTTATTTTACGTTTTATTATGTATGTTGCATTTATAATGCGTCGTCAAGGTACATTAATGTTCAAACAATATACTGCGAATAGAAGTAATCAATATATAGAATAAAATAAAATGATTTTCATAGTTTTTAAAAGCGGCTCGTCTTAGGAAACCGGGTTCCTAGGACGGGTCATGGGAAATTTTTTTTAACATCAAAATTTATTGCATTTTGAACATTTTTTGAACTTTCATGTGTGTGAACTTCATAAAACAGATAGCGAACTATTATGTTAGCAATCGTTTTTACTACTGAAGTTACTTACGATGGAAAATATGAAAGGGGGTCCGTCCGTCTTAGGCACCTTTCCCCTAAGTCGGTTTACTTTAAAACCCACTCTTTTTATT
>JAUMHM010000031.1:55284117-55303222 GCA_032362435.1 Melikaiella ostensackeni
AAACCCACTCTTTTTATGACCTGATTGGTCGTAGGAATTTCCGCAACCAATCAGTAGCTACCGGATCACCCGGCAAGCAGAAAGAAATCCGGTGCCATGAAAACATAACTTGATCACGTCGGCGCGCCGATGCGCCGAATTCGAATCAGCGGAGGTGTGGTGTTAAAGCAAAGTAATCGGCGGCGGCGGCGGCGTGGCGCGGCGGCGCAACCGTCTACTAAACATTCATTTTAGAGTAGTGAATTTTCCTATTTTTTCGTCGAAAGTGGTATTTATTCATAACTGAGAATAGAAATTTGCAATTTTCTGAGAAAAACTCTGAAAAATTACAAATAGCTTTCGCAAATCGTAAATGTGCCTTACTTTTTGCAGAAATTCGTAATTTTCTACGAAAACCTATTAAAAATTATAAAATACCAAACCTTCACTTTATAGTCGTAGGTTTCCCTATTTTTTCGTAAAAAAATGTATTTATCCATAATTGAGCGTAAAAATTTGTAATTTTTTAAGAAAAACTATGAAAAACTACATTTAATTTCTTCAGATGTAGCTTTTCGTAAAATTTCATACAAAGGTGTAATTATTCATAGACGTTTGTATGTTTTCGTCATTTTCTACAAAAGTCTATAGAAAATTAAGATTATATTTTATTCTTGTCCATTTTCATAATTTCTCTTACAAAATTTTTATTTTTCATACGAAGTCATAAAGCATCATAATTATTAGTTAAAAATCTTATTTTTTCACACAAATTTGTAGTTTTCTGTTTAACATTATTACAAAATCTACCATTTTCTGCAATCGTGCATGAAAACGTTTTCGTAGAATGTTGTAATCTGTCGTAAAAAAAATATGCCACCAAAGTATACTGTCATTTTAATGAAACTTACGCGTAGCCTTTGTTTTCAGGAGGTAGGTAAACAGGTACATAGTTTTTTATGTCTTCCAAGAAAGGCGAGTAACTTTCGCACTGAGCCTTTTTGGGCCAATGCGCAGCCTCAAATCCTTCAGAGGACTTTTGGATTTTCAAGTTATGATACTTAGGTCTATCGGTTGGTTCCAAGAAGACAGAGAAGAATGCACTTCCCTTCTCTTCAATGTATTCCATCGTTTTGCTCATCTGATCTTTACTACCTACCAAAACATAAATTCAAATCAGTTTTTTTAATAATCTATGAGTATAATATTTTTATTTTGTAAGCTTCACAAAAATCAAATGATTATTATTACCGTGCACAATCTTAGACTTTATCATCTGTTCGTTGATCTTCTTAACTTGATTTTCCACATTCGATAGCAATTGCAAACTGACGCTAATATCAATCTGTAAATTGTTAACAAGTGCCTGCCGATCCGTCACCACATCACAAGTTAAAACTGATTCGTCCCCACCTCGTTTCATGCAAGATTGACCACGTTTGGCAAAGGCTTCCTCCTGCAAATCCTTGTGCATTTTTATAATTGACGAGTGCGCCTCTTCCCATAACATTCGTTCCTGCAGTTTGAACCATTCCTCTTGCTCATTTTGATAAGTGTAAAGCTCCGCTAGAATATTCTGCAATTGCCTAATGGAGAAAAAGTTCATAATCAACAATTGAAATTAAAATCAGGCAGAAGGAAACAATTTTAAAATAATTTAGTTTAAAAATGACATACTGAAGAAGCGAAGTCAAAGTGTTTTCCAATTTCTGATGACAGAGAATAGCATGTTTAGCATCTCTCGCTTGATCCATTGTTGGTGCGAGTTTCAGAGAATTATCATAGCAAGCAATGGATCGATTATAATCTCCCAGAGAAGCATAAACATGACCCAAAGCTAAATGCTGATGACTTTGATTTGGAGCGTAATCGATCGCAGAATGTAAAATAATGGCTGCCTCTGCAGAATGCTTCGCTGCGTGTAATATTCCCCCAGTTGTTAGGAGAGGAATATCCCGAAACTGCCTTAAAGTAAAGATTATAAGTGAATAATAAAAATAAAATAGGGTACAAAGTGTACTTTTTTCAAGCTTGAAGCGTACCTTTTAACAAAAATGGGTTACGATACCTAGACGTTATTAAAGGCCGTAGATTTTACATAGGTCTAAGTAGTCAGTTTTCTGTTTTTTAGAATAAATTTTTAAGCTAGCTTTGAAAAATCTTTTAAGTAGCTCAAGACTTCCTACTGATGAAAATACATTAGAAAAATTCAAAGAAGCTGAAAGAATGAAAAATTGATGAATAGCATAATTTGAAAGTTATCATTTTTGAGTTTATCTATCTTTAATTTTTTCAGCTCTTCTTGACTTTTTTTCTACTGTACTTCTATCAATACAAAGTTCTGAGTTATTCAACCAATTTTTTAGACATAGGTAGAAGATATCATTTTTAAATGAACGAAAATGACTGTACGAGGAGAATGTGCTGTTGTTCCAGTTTTGAATGAAAAATAACTGTTTGGAGGACCTGCTACCTTTTTGCTTCAATTCCTTTTTATCCTCAAGAAGGCCTCAAATAATTAAGGAGGTTCAAATATTTTTGGTCTGGAAACGGTGTCCTGTCAAATATGAAATTATCTCTTATAGGTCAGTATATAAAATCTGTCAAAATTTGAAGACTTCGAACGTAAAAAAACATTGTTAAAAATTGGGATCCACGAAAATATAAAAGTTATGAAAACAAGCACATTTTCACACACATTTTGGTAGTGCACAAAATAAAGCCATTCATTAATATATTTGTTCTGGTGAATTTATACGTGATTTTTGCATTTATTTCGAACTCTACACTAATTCTGTGTCTTTTTAACCAGGAATTTCAATCCTGAGATTCTCAATTTGAAATTGCCGAGGTCTGAATGTCTTTAATTTAAATACATTAAGATTAAATATTTTAATCTGAAATTATTTCACTCTTCACGTTTCCAATTCAAAATTGCTTAACTTCAAATGCTTTCGGGGTGTCTACCCGACAGATGATTTTAAATTCCGATTTAGAACAGAGAATTTTGTAAAAGAATTATAATTCTGAATTTTGAACAGGGCCTTTTTTATTTTCTTCTTCTAAATCAGCATTAAAATTATTTTCGAGAATTCCCGTTCTATGCCAAAAATTCTCTGTTCCAACTCAAATAATAATTTTTTAATAAAATTCCCGGTACCACGGGGAAAACTATAATTTTTTATGGAAATTACCTATTTCAAAGTGAAAACTATAATTCTTCACGGAAATTCCCTGTTCTAAAGTCTAAATTATAATTCTTCACGGAAATTCCCTGTTGCAAGTCTAAATTATAATACTTTACGGAAATTCCCTGTTCCAAAGTAAAATTATAATTTTCGTTTGGAAAATACCTGTTCTAAAGTCTAACTTATAATTCTTTACGGAAATTCCCTGTTTCAAGTCACAATAACAATTTTTTCCAAAAATTCCCTGTTCCACGTCAGAATTATATTTATTTACAACATTTATGTTATAATTCGGAAATATATTAACTCTCTTTTTCTAAAATTTGGAAGAAGAAAGTTTCAAATTCTGGCAAATTTTTATTTGCAAAAAAAAAAGAATTTTTAAATTCAAACAAATTCTGATTTGGAACAAGGAAATTTAGAAATCTGACGAATTCTGACTTGGAACAGGGATTATTTTTTTTGTAAATTCCCCTTTCATAAATCAGAATTAAAATTACTTTCCAAAATCTCCGGTTCTATGTCAAAAATTACCTGTTCCAAGACAAAATTATAATTCTTTACGAAATTCCCTGTTTGAAAGTGAAAATTATCACTTTTTACGGAAATTTCCTGTCTCAAAGTCTAAATTATAATTCTTTACGCAAATTCCCTGTCCCAAAGTCTAAATTACAATTCTTTGTGCAAATTCCTTTTTCCAAGTCACAATTAAATTCATTTCCGAAATTCCCTGTTACAAGTTAGAATTATATTTATTTACAATCTTCAGGGAAACTCATTGTCCTAAAATCAAAATTACAATTCTTAATGAAATTTCTTGTTCTAAAGTGACTCTGAAATGAAAATTATAATTCTTTTAGAAAATTCCTTGTCCCAACGTCAAAATTCTAATTCTTTGCGGAAATTGCCTGTCCCAAAGTCAAAATTATAGTTCTTTACGAAATTACCTGTTCCAAAGACAAAATTAAAATTCTTGACAGAAATTTCCTGTCCCAAATGTCTCAATTATATTTCTTTACTGAAATTCCATGTCGCAACTTAGAATTGTAATTCTTTTCGAAAATTCCCTGTCTCAAAGTCGAAATTATCATTCTTTACTGAAATCCGTTTTCCCAATCCAGAATTATAATTCTTTTAGAAAATTCACTGTTCCAAATCAGAATTAGAGTAATAAAATATATGAAACCACTTTTAATTTGCATATTAGTACATTCGAGAGAGAAATCCTGGGCAATGAATCAAATTCCCGGTCATTTCCTAGTTTTTCCCCGGTGAACAAAATTCCCGATCATTCCCCGCTTTTCCCGGCCAGGTAAATACTCTGGCTTTCAATTTCAAATTATTAAGTTTTGGCCGCTTCGAATTGCAAAGTGCCAAAACATTAAGACTCAATTTGAGATGGTACCATTTTGAGTGATTTAAATTTGAAATCTTTTTTATGATATTTCAATTTAAAATGGCTTAAGCATAAAGGCTTTTACTTTGAAATTTTACAAACTGAAACGATTCAAATTTAAAACCAAACAATGGTATATAATCATATTTATTTAAATTTTATTTCAAAATTAATGAAGTTCAAAAGCTTTCAATTTGAAATTGTGCAATTTTCAAAAAATGAATCTGAAAATTGTTATACCCTATTAATTTGAAACCATCCAATTATGCTACTCAATGCAATTCTGTGATATTACACGTTTTTTTTGTATTTATTTCGAAACTTACACCCATTTGGTCACCTTTTTACCAGAAAGAAAATTATTCTTTTATTCTACGGAACGTGTATCCAATCCATATTATTAGAAAAACATTTAGTCTTCCCAGAATAATAAAGTAAATGACTTTTGTTAGGCTTAAGAGACTACCATGGATCCAGAGGAATACTGAAAAAAAATATTCCAAAATATTTATGACACCGAAAGAATTCAACGTTTGGAAGCCTCCATTTAAAATTTAAAAAATTTAGACTATCAATAAAAAATAGATTACTATAAGGACCAAATATTGAAAATAGGGAACTTTAGGGCCCACAACTAAATATAGGGGGCAATAGGAGATATAATGCCCGTTCTTAGTGGCCTGTAATATGTATTGCAGTATCTATTTTAAATGGAAATCAATTTTTGCGAAAATGAAAATAGTACCTAGGCGCAGTGACAATCGCTCTCCGTCCACATTCCAAAGCATTATAAGCATCTCCTCTTACACGCCAATAAATTGCAGCCAAATTCAAGTGCAACCAGGAAGTATTATTTCGAAGCAATCCGTAAGAGATCTGGTGTCCGAATTTATTCAAATCTGTACCAGGTGGAAGGTATTTGATCAATCCTTTTTCCTGGTGCTGAGTCAAGTTTGCTCTATTCCGCATTGCCTGAAAAAAAATTTCTTGTTTACTAAAAAAGAATAGAAAACGATTATTAGGAAATTGTATTTTCAACTTGAGTAGAATTTTTAAAAATGGTACAAAATTTTTTTTCTTACGCTGAGATGCTCAAATGTGTACATGCTGAAGTCGAGAGGGAAAGTTGTCTTGCAATCTGGAACAGTTTTCTTTCCATCGTTTGGAATGCCATCGAGTAAATAATCCTTTTGTCTAGATAAAGAAATGATTATTCATGGATTGAATTCTATAAAAAGGAGCAATTTCAGGGTCGCTACAGAAGTCTGATTTCAAAATTCCATGACTTTTCCAGGTTTCCAGGTTTCCAGGTATAATTTTTAAAAAATCCAGTCAATTCTATCCATCTTAATAAATTCTACTGGCCGCAAACTAATTTACCAACATTTTCTTGCATAGTTATTAATCAATACAAACCCTGGTGAAAAAAATGTTTACGACAAACTACTACAGGTACGTTCTACGAAAACGTCGTTTTTACAGATGATTGTAGAAAATTATAGATTTTGTAATAGTTTGACATAGAAAACTAAAAAGTATGAAAAATCAAGATTTTGAAGAAGAATTTATGAAGCTTTACGATTTTTTATTGAAAATAAAAAGTTTCTAAAAAAAAGGTAAAAATCTACAACAACAAAGCACAATCTTAATTTTTTTATAGTTTTTTGTAGAAAATCACGAATTTCTACAAAGACTTATGAATAATTACACCTTTGTATGAAAATTTAGGAAAATATACTTGTGGAAAAACTAGTAGTTTTTCATATTTTATTTTTAGAAAATTACAAATTCTTACACACAGTTATGAATGAATACAATTTTTTACAATAAAATAGGAAAATCTACAAATCTATAAATCTATAATTGTTTAATTTTTTAATAATTTTTAATAGGTTTTTATAGAAAATTATGAATTTCTAGCAAAAATAACGAAAATTTACAATTTGCAAAAGCTAGTTGTAGTTTTTCTCATTTTTTCTGGAAAAATTTCAAATTTCTACATATAATTTAATATAATTCTCTACAAATAAATAGAAAAACTTACAACTCCAAAATGCAGGTTTAGTTTTTTAAAATTTTTTAATAGGTTTTTATAGAAAATTACGAATTTCTAGCAAAAATAACGAAAATTTACAATTTGCAAAAGCTAGTAGTAGTTTTTCTCATATCTTCTGAAAAAATTTCAAATTTCTACACATAATTTAATATAATTCTCTACAAATAAATAGAAAAACTTACGACTCAAAAATGTAGGTTTAGTTTTTCTTAATTTTTAATAGATTTTTGTAAGAAATAACGAATTTCTACAAAGTTTAATGAATATGTAATTACATATTTCTATGAAAAATTAGGAAACTGCAGAACCCAAATCGATACTTTTCTACAGTTTAATATAAAAACGTTACCCTCGTAGAAGGGAGCAGGAAATCTAACTGGCTTTTCAATAATTATTGAATTCTAAAGAATTCTCACTAATATTATTATAAAATTTTCTAAAATTCTGGAATTATAATCATAATATTTTTATCAGTAAAAAGTCAATTCGTATTAATTCGAGAATTTAAAACTCTGCGTGAAGTACTAAAATAATTATTAAGCCTCTGAAGTTGGTGTGAAAAAATCCAGTCATTTTTTTCAAAATTCCATGACTCTTCTAGGTCTTCCAGGTTTTTCAGCAATCCTGCATGTGGTAATGTACATTATAAAAACAGTTTTATGAATACAACCGTCTAATGGTTTAAAGTTTTGATTTTTAATATTGCATGGTGTATTATTCACAACGACAGTATCTATTCAAAACATACTCTCATTTCTCAATCTGCAATTACGACTTTCGATAGTTTCAGAATCCCTAAAAAACCTGAAAATTCCTTTAAATTATCCTGCATAGAAATCAATTTTCTTTCATATTTAAGTTTTAGTAACCAAAAACCGCAAATTGAAAAGATAATTTTATTTTCTCAATTAACAAACCTGAAAAGTTGGTGGTTCTTTGCAGACTGTAGTTTTTTGTAAACAATATTTCCAGAGTCTTCAGATTTGTAAATTTGAAATTTTTCGAAAACTGTGAGAGATGCGTGAAAACTAACAAAATTTTAAGCATATGCCAAAAGGGGATGACCCTCGTCCACCTCGAAATAACACAGTATTAATACTTGCAAAGTTTCAGACGATGAAAATTTAAAAGAACATTTCGGGGTTTAAAAAACTTTTGATGCATTGTGTGAATTAACTGTGTACAAAAAATTACACCGAAATACTGCCTATGAAAAATGAATCCTTCAAAGTGTACACCTAAGATTTTTTATTATCGATTTCTGCGAAAAAACTATTCCGAGTCCAAAATATATTAAAAATTCATAGACATTTTCGTAGGAATTCTTAGAATTTCATGACTTTTCCAGGTCTTTCAGGTCTTGTAGCAACCCTGAGTTCTTAGGAACTTACGAGACTCCTTTTCGATAACTTCCATCTGTAGCAACGCTTGCATACAAGTCGATATCTACAAAAGGCTTTCCAGCCAAAAGGCAATCTTGATCAGAAGAATAGATTCGATTTTCGATGTCAGCTGCAGTATCTAGTCCAGTCCATTGACCGTCTATCGAAGCTTTCCTAGCGATCATTTGTTTGTAAAGTCTATCAGAATCTTCGCGACGCTTTTCTTGTTGCAGAAAGGAAATGAGATCGTAGGGTCGTCGTATATGAAATAGGGAATCCATCTAGAAATCAAAAATAAGTGTGAACAAGTTTATTCGAAGCGGAAAATTACAGCATAAATTTTGAAAAATAGTGGCATGAAAATTTGAAAATATGATATGTACTTATATTCAAATTAGGCAAGCCTCTGGTCGACTAGAATGTATTTCTTTAGGAATACAGAGTAAAAGTTTCTTTCTAACATAAAATCCTATAGATTTGAAAATTATATTTGCACAAAGCAAATTAATTATAAAATGAAGACAGACTTAAGATTTGCCAGACGGATTCATTTTTTCAAGTTATAAGGGAAACAAAAATTCAACAAAACAGTATTGTAAAAAAAAATCCAAAAATTATGTTGATAATTTTTCATTCTATGAAGGTATTTTTACATATTTTGAATTATTTAAAAATAAATTAGCTTCCAAATTCACGGACGTTAGAAAATTAATGCGACTCAATCTGATTTAATCCGAACTTCCAATCCGAATCAATCCGAACTAATCCAAGCCAAACTGAACCAAAATTTCAATCCGAATGAATCCGAACTCGCATTGATATATACTGATTTTACAATTCGTTTTTTCAAAACGTTTTTTGGCTAAAAGGATTTTTTTATAGAGTATCATTATGCGTGGATACATTAAAGCCAGTTTGGATAATTTACCAAAAGTGAACACAAAAATGCTAAGTTATTTTTTCGCGATCGAAGTACTTCAGTTTCCACATTCTGCTTTGAGCTCATAGAAAATGTAAAATAAATATTCCAGTGCATATTGTACATTCTAAGTCAAAATTAAGAACATACTTCACATAAGTTTTTTAACGTACATGGACCATAAATTGAAAAATGTATAATTTTAATACTTTTTACGTAAAATTGCAAGGTTTTCATACACGTTGGAAAAGATCATAAATATTTAATGTATTATTCTGTAAGGCGAGAAGAGGTTATGGCATTAAAAACCGTAAATGCTTGAGTATAATTGAAGTAATAAAAGTAATTAAAAAATTAATATTTGTGTATAAATTAAAGTTGGATTATAATTTTTTAACGACAAAGCATAACCTCAAAATTTCGATAGCCGTTACAAAGTAATAAAGTACAATACACAATAGGTATATGATGAAAATGAAACATATTTAACATTTCTTTATTGAACACAAATATATTTGCTGATGTTAAAATAGTTGAAAAGATCTTAGCAACATTATACTCGTACTGTTAATTTTGTAGGGCACATGACACATGTCACCCCGGACAGTTTTATAACATTTTTTTTCGTTCTTCCCATTGGATATACATAAAAATATTTATTTCAGGACTTTTAATACTGGCATTTGCACATTTAGGCACAAAACACCAGTTTGAGCATTTATTTATTTCCATTTTTTTAAGAAAAAGTATGAACCTCCAGCTTGTTTCGAAAATATTGAAAGTATGTGACGTCACATTTAGGTGGCGATATCGCGCGACATAAATACAAATTTGAAAAGAGTATACATTTTTCTTTAAAAGAAAAAAAAATTTTAGAGACTTTTTGTCAATTTTATATTCGTATTATTAATGATTTTAGAGTGAATATGTACTTTCATATTCAAAAATAAAACTAAAAAATACTGGAAGACCCTATTGATTCATTTTTTCAAGAATTGAATTTGAAATTGTTCGATTTCAAACGTTTTCGACTTAAAAATGTTCTTCGATTTGAATCGGAGAAGTTAAGAATGCCGATTCACATAATTTCAATAGGCCACCATACAGCCACCACCGATTCAGGCAAATCTCCTTGGATTATTTTTCAGTTTATTTAGTCGGACAATATTTCAGACATTCAGTCGGCAAATGTCGTTCCTATTCAAAAAAACTGAACAATAATTGAACGAGATTTGCTAGAATCGGTGATGGCGGTATGGTGACCGATTGAAATGATGTAAATCGGCATTCTTAGGGTGGCAGCATGGCACGACAGAAATACAAATTTTGCAAAGAGTACACATTTTTCTTTTTCAAAAAAATGACTTTGTCAATTCTATTCGTATTATTAGTGATTTTAGAGTGGATATTTTCATATGCAAAAAAAAATACTAGATGACCCTATTGATTTATTTTTTAATAATTGAATTAAAATTGTTCAATTCCAAACGTTTTCGACTTAAAAATGTTCTCCGAGATGAATCGGAGAATTTAAGAATGCCGATTCACATAATTTCAATCGGCCACCACACATTCACCACCGATTCAGGCAAATCTGCTTAAATTATTTTTCAGTTTATTTAATCGGACGATGAGTTCTTCATACTACGTACAATTTGAAAAGATTTTTCTTCAAAAAGTCGAAAAAAATCGAAAATTCACAATACGAAGCCTGCTAAGATGGAAATAAAGAATAGATGAATTGAAAGGAATTATTTTTCCGTATATATTTATTATTTATATACTTCAGATGTCAGACATGTTATTTTAGCCAATCAGTGAAGAAGTTTGAAAGTATTTTAAAAGCAAAAGTGCAAAAGTGCATTAGCGGGCAATTGAGAGAAAATAGTTGCATCTCTCATAAAAAAGTGTCAAATAGTGTCAATAGTGGCGTGAGTCCGGGCCCTGAAATTAATGCCGGTATGAATGACATATTTAAAGAATTTATCATTACTGCGAAATTTTATATATTTTCAATATCAAACGGAAGTGCAAAATTTATCAGAATTGTAACTTCCTGATGACTAACGTAATGATAAGAAATCATCCTTGCGAAAATAACACGACTTTACTTTGTTTTTGTATTGCGTGCCTCTTTTTTGTGATAACAGCAATAAATAAAGACAATGTAACGTTCAAGTGAGTTTCTATCATAAAAAAAGGTGTAGACGCTTTATTATTATTTCTTTAATTTACTACTATAAATTACTAAATTAAAAAATTGGAAATATTGTTTGATAATTACTTAAAAACGTAAGTATTGCAAAATAAACAAACAGACGACTTTCAAGAATGGTTACGAATAAAGGAGTACCAAATCCCTAAAATTGAAACAGCTGTTTTTGAACAGATTGAGAAAAATACAAACCTGTGGCTGGATTCTTCCATTTTCTGTAACTACCCAGTGCGTTGCTGCCGATATTCCTAAGATAACCTCAAAAAATATTAAAAGCACCCGCACTAACTTTAATTGTGCCGATTTCATAATTTCAACGAAAAGATTTCATTGAGATATATTAAAAAAGCGTCTATATCGCTGTTATTTTTTCGAAACACAACATCTCACAACACTAAATACAAAAATCCATATGTACAGCTCCACAAACTTTGCATCCACGATTTTATTTTAAGTTTCTGTCTTTAAAATCTAGAAATATCGTAAATATCAATGAAGAATGATTTTATAACCAAACAATATTTATTTCGTCAAAATCTACCAAAACCGACCACTGACGACGTCTGCTAGACAGACCAAGCCAAACTTAGCCTCTCGGCCAATAGAAATATGACGTCTGACAACTGCGTCGTTCTGATTGGTTAAACCTGTAAGCTCATGCGCAGTGCCGTATTCACGAAATTTAAAATACAGACCGGGAAATTTGGAAATTTGTTACAAACAATTATTGCACAGAAAAGCTTGCCTTATGAGCAATTCATTTGGAAATTACTACTGAACTCTTTTAATTCAAACTCGATCAATTTATAACATTGCAATTTACATGGTGGCCGTTTTAATCGAGAAAAAAAATTCGCGGTCATTTCCCGGTTTGCAAAAACTTTTCACGGTTATGGAATTTAAAAAATTCGAACTCTTAAAGCTGAAAATTTTTTCATTTAAAATAATCAAAACTGAACTGCAAGTTAAAGCACTCGAAGTGCAACTCTTCTGCATTTTAGACTTTTAAAATTGAAGCTTAAAAAATTTTTGATTCAGAAATTTTTATTTAAACGCTCAATAATTTACACGTATGAAATAGAAGCCTTCAACACTTTTTGAATGAACAATTTTAAATTAAATGTCCTTAATCTGTAAAATATTAAAAAGTTGTTCTTTTTTTTAATTAAAAAATTCTGAATGGAATTAATTAAAAATGTAATATTTTACTATTTTAGAATGAAACAATATTTGAATAGAATTTGAAATTGAATAAAAGCATTTAATTACTTTGTTCAATGAAAAAGTGTGCAGCGGAGAATTAACTTTATTTTCTAAGAAAAATTTCCAGTTTTCTAAGCTAATATTTTTAAAATTATAATATTGAACTTCAATTTTCATTTAAACTACTATTCTTCAGCCTATAAATTATACAAATTCCTATTTATTCATCGCAGGCTTCACAGTCTTTCCCTTATTCTCTTCTTTTCCACTTTTTCTCGTTTTCCACTTAAATGCGAACTGAATTAATAGTACCCAATTAGAAAATCCCACTATTTTTGGTTGAAAGTTAATTCTTTTTGGTCAAAAAGTCTACTTTTATATTTTTGGTTAAAAATGTTAATATTTGGTTGAAAATTTAATTATTCTGTTGAAAATTCAACAATCTTGTTAAAAAGTCCTCTTTTTTAATTGAAAATTAATCTTTTCGTAGAAAATTCATATTTTTGGGATGAAAATTAAAATGTTTTGTAGAAGATTCGTCCTCTGGTCTTGAAGATTCAACAATTTGTTTGAAATTCTTTTCCATCTTAACAAAAAAATCTTTCTTGGTTGAAAATTAATCTCTTTTGTTGAAAATACGACTATTTTAGTAGAGAATTGAAATATTTAATTAAAAACGATCTTTGTTGTTGGAAAGTCATATTTTTTGGTTGAAAATTCAACTCTTTTGTTGAAAATTCGTCTTTTTGGTTTGAAAATTCATGTCTCTTGGTAGAAATTTCATCTTTTTTGATGAAAAATGCAACTGTTGGTTGATAATTAATCTGTTTTGGTTGAGGATTAAACTATTTTGTTGAAAATTTGTCCCATTTGATTGAATAATGCAAATTATTTTTGATTTAAAGTTAAAATCTTTTTTGGTTGAAAATATCAACTATTACATTTATCGTTGAGAATTCATCTTTCTTGGTTGAAAATTCAACTATTTCTTTGAAAATTCGCTTTTTTTGTTGAAAATTATTTTTGTTAGCTGCAAAATTTAATACTCCATTTTTGATTGAAAACTAACTCTCTTTAGTTGAAAATTTAGCTATTTGGTTGAAAATTCATTCTTTTAGTTGAAGATTCCTCTTGATGATTAAAACTTTAAATATTTTGTTGAAAATTTGTCTTTTTTTGTTGTTTTTTTTTTACAGAAAATTGCATTATTCCATTTTTGGTTCAAAAATGATTTTGTTTAGTTGAAAACTGAACCATTTGTTTGGAAATTCATGTATTTTGTTAAAAATTCTCATTTTTTTTGTTAAAGATTCATCTGTTTGGCTGAAAATTTAAATATTTGGTAGAAAATTCGTCATTTCAGCTTGAAAATACAACAATTTGACTGAAATGTTTTTTCTCTCTTGACTGAGAAATCTTTTTTGGTTGAAAATTCATAATGATTCATCATTTTAGTTGAAATTTCTGTCTTTGGTAGAAAATTAAACCATTCTGTTAAAAGTTCGTTTTTTTTTTTGGTCCAAAATTAATTTTGTTAACTGAAATATTAAATATTCCATTTTTGATAGCAAATTGATCTGTTTTAGTTAAAGATTGAATTATATTTGATTGAAAATTTGTTTTCTAATGGTAAAAGATTAATCCTCTTGGTTAAAAATTCATCTATTTTGTTGAAAATACAATATTTTTAGTTGAACGTTTAGGAATTAAAAGCATTTTAAATTGCATTTAATATAACAATTTCATTTGAAAGAAATCATTCTCCTATTTTGGTGAAAAATCTCATTATTTCCCCTGTATTTGCAGTTAAAAGATTGTTTTTTTTTGGATTCTTCTTGCTTCAGGTTTTCGAGTTGAACCATCAGTTCAATTTTTGACCTTAAAAATCTGTAAACTGTTTAATTTCCAACAGATTCAGAATCGTCTTGTAAAATCAATTATTGTTTAATTTGTGATGCTGGAACTTTCTGGAAGTTGCTGGAAGTTTCAAAAGCTTTAAATTTTTACTTATTTAAGTGTTTAAAACTGCATTTCAAACTCTTTAAATTGAAAATATACACTCAAAAAATAATACCTAAAATGAAAGATTCTTAAAGTAAAAGATTTTAGAGTTATGTATTGTAAACTGAAAGATTTCATAATTGAAAAAGTTAATAATTGAACTAAACATTTTAAACCAAGTTGAAATCGAACTTATTTTAAATTGCATTATATCATTTGATATGGAATTTGTGATATTTCAATAAATTCTCTATCATTTCCCGATTTCTCCAGGTCTCAAATAATTCCCGGTCATTTCCCGGTTTCCTGGTCCAGTGGCCACCCTGAATTTAGTTTATTATAGAATCTTTTTTCAATTGAATGATTTGGTTTAAAATTTAAATAGCGTTCAACTTTTTTTTAAGCTTCATTTTACTTTGTTAGTCTAACAAAGTCTTAAATTTAACATTTGTTGTAGCCTCTGTAACAATGTACTTTGTACAGACAATAATAAATAAATATTTCGAATTTACACCTATTAATTATGTATCTTTCGATTAGAACTTACAGCCGATAAAATAACTTGATTTCAGTACTTTTACAGTCACATATATCCGGATAGCAACAATAATTTGCGCAGTTAATGATATAATTCATGTGTTTATTTGCGGCGTATAATATAGAAGATAAAACACTGCAAGTAATTATTTAAGAATTTTCCTCGTGTTGATGAGTCAACGCAGGAAATCCGCATGTAAATAAAAAAAAATATAGGGCTCCGCCCCTTGAGTAATAATTTTTATTCACATTAGGCATCTAATTCCATTAGGGGCGTTTAGAACTTTCTGACATCATCGATTATTCGCGCGCAATTATCTGCAGATTGTTTTCAAAAGAATTGCGTAAAAACAATGAAAATTAACTATGAGCAATTATATTGTGCAATTCTTTCTATAAGAAAAATTTGTATTTTTTTTTGGTTTTATCAGATTCTACATTATTCCAAATTTTCCGATTGTTTATATCAATAATAAATTCAGACTTGAATAACCTGTCGAAGGTTTCCGATAGGAATTCATTCCGAACCAATCCGAAAAAAGTTTTGAATTTCGTTTGATGCATATCGGTTAAAAATTATCCGACTTTTAATATTTTAATATTTTATTATATTATTATTTTATTATATTATTATTTTTTTTTTATTATCTTTTATTGTTATTTATTATATTATTATTATTTTAATATTTCAACCAAAAACAAATTTTTGTTTTAAATCGAAAACAGCCAAAAACGATCATTTTCCAGCCAAAAATGGATTAGTTATATTTCCAGTAAGAAAAATTAATTTTAAACTAAAAAAAAACGAGTTTTCCAAAAAATAGTTAAATCTTCAACCAAATAGTACAATTTTTAACCAAAAAGGATGAATTCTGAATCAAAAATATAATAAGAAGCTTTGCAATTAAAAAGAATTAACTTTTAAAGAAAAATAGTTGGATTTTCTTATTGCGATCTATTAATGCAGTTCGCATTTAAGTTAAAAAAAAAGAGGAAAATGGCAAATATGGGAAGTTTTGAAAACAGGGGGACAAAAGAAGAATTCTTTAAAAAGAGGGAAAAGAGGGGAATTGGGAATAGGTGTGAATAAAATTTAAAACAAAATCACTGATTTTCATTTTTTCAAGTTCTTTATAAAATTGTTATTCACATTTATATATTCCATGACTGATGTCACCCTCCCAGAAACAAAGAACCGATTGGAAAATTTGAATCGGTCTGGAAGCCTTAGTGAATCCGCAATCATAATTGGCCATTTCCGATAGCGACCGATTCAGTACGATTAAAAATTTAACGTTTCATTTATTCATTGACCATCTATTTCACGGATATGGTTTATATTTGTTCAAAATGGAAATACACAACAGAATCTGACACTCTGGTAAATAATTCATTTCACTCGCTCGTTGATTCAACATTTTTTAATTTTGAGTGAAATATGGGAGCATAACCTAAGAAATTTCGATTTGATCCAAAAATGTCGAGAAAAAATGAAAAACTTTCTGGGCTGTTCGACTCACGCTCTGACCTCAAAATTCAATCACCTCATTATTTCAAAAAATACTAGAATTAAATATTTTTTAGACATTAAGCCCAACTCCCATTCAAACACTCCTATTCAAAAAAGAAGTTGGGCTTGATACCTAAAAAACATTTAATATTAGTATTTATTAAGTAAAATAAGTCGATTGAATTTTGACAAATTGACAAATCGTCAGAAAAACTGCCCCCCACCCCCCTTGCCAAGGTAGTGTGACGCAGTTTTTGAACGACCCCAAAGACTTTCAATTGAATTACTAAAAATAAAATAAGATAGTAAATCTAAAAGTTGTTATCAAAAACATCGGTAAAGTTCACCTGATATGTAAAAATGTTTACACAATCTAGCTGGAATCGAATTATCACATCAATAACGGGAAATTTAGCAGACAAAGGATATTCAAGTGTAAACAAACAGGCATAACTCCCCCATTCATCCGACTTTGAACAGCGCAGGTCCAAAGTGTGTGCTTGATATCCATATCTAAATCTTAAGTATTGCGCACTGAACCAACTGGCTCATTGCAAATAAATACTCGTGGAAGGGGAGTTTAAACTGAGTTCTTTACTTCTTTGAAAAAAAATTCATCATGGCTTTAGTGCGACAAAATTTTCACGACGAGTGCGAAAATGCTCTCAACAAACAAATCAATTTGGAGCTTTATGCTAGTTATGTGTACCTTTCTATGGTGAGTAAATTTCGGTATTGATTATGTATACTGTCACTTTGACGTTCCATTTCGTCAGTACGTACGTCAGAAATAATAATAAATAGTCCACTGGTAACATTTATTTAAAAATGGATTATTATTTTTAAGAATAAAATTAGCTTTGTCTCTCGATGTCATTTTGGGTAAGAGGAAAAATTCTTTCTTTCGGAGCATTGTTTCATTTGCAATTTTACTTTAGATTCTGAAATTACTGAAAATATAAACAACAATATGGTAGTGATTTTTGTTTCGTTTCTCGAGCATTTTTTCGATTTTTCGCATTTTCGTTATATTTTTTTGAATAAATATTACATATTTTTGGGATTGAAAATTCCTGAAATTTCAAATTACCGAAAAAAAAAATAAAACTATACGGAAAATGTGTGTTGACAAAATTGCAATTTTCCGAAAGTAGAAGTTCACGAAACCAAAAAAATGCAGAAATGTCAAATTGCTGAAGTTATATATAATTACCGAAATTTTGAAACCCGAATTTTAAAAATCTGAAAATATCAAATTTCCAATTCGAAATTAGTAAATTTCAAATTATTGAAATTTCAAATTCCCGAATAAAAAAGAATATTTATTATCTTGTTTCTATGAGAATAATATTTTATTTTACACACGTGCACAGTTTGAAATTCAAAAAAGCTCTTTTAAATTTCGAACTATACAGTATGCACTAGGGGTACGTTGAAAACATAAAAGAGTCGGAGAGTCAGAGAAAAGAATCGGAAAAACCGAAAAATGGCCGGGAATTTTGTTTACCGGGAGAAAACAGGCAAATATTCGGAAATTTGATGCAGTGACCGGGATTTTTCTCTCGAATGTACTAATCTGCAAATTAAAAGTTGTTTAATATATTTTATTACTCTAATTCTGAGTTGGGACAGGGGATTTCAGTAAAGAATTATAATTTCGACTTTAAGACAAGGAATTTTCTAAAAGATTTATAATTCAAAGTTGCGAAATGGAATTTCAGTAAAGAAATACAATTTTTAGGTTAGGACAGGGAATTTCATCATTTTTTCTTTGGGACAGGGCATTTTGGTAAAGAATTATTATAACTTTGAGTTTCGGCCAAGGAATGCCAGTAAAGAAGTAAAATTATGACAGTTGGGATAGGGAATTTCCGTAAAGAATTATAATTTGACTTGGAACAGGGAATTTTTGAAAAGAATTTTAATTCTGATTTAGAAGAAGGGAATTTTTAAAAAATCTCTCTTCCAAGTCAGAATTTGTCACAATTTGAAACTTCCCTCTTCCAAATGTTGGAAAAAGGGAGTTAATATATTTCTAAATTATATAATAGAAAGTTTTATAAATAAATATAATTCTGACTTGGAACAGGAAATTTCGGAAATTAATTTAATTGTGATCTCGGTTTTACAGTCTAAACCCTCGAATCACGATTTTTAAAGGATTTTAAGAGAGGCATTTTAAAATTTGAAGAGTTCTAAAAATCCGAAAAACGTTTTGAAGCATTCTCGCACATTTCATTGATTTTTCTATCTAGTTAATGTTACTTTATTACGAAAATGTGTATAAAATAAAAATTTTAAAAAACATATATGACCATAACCTCAAAATACTTCAGGATGCGGATACAAGAACGTCTAGACTGATGTTTTTGACAAAATTAATTCATCCGAGTACAGTACACTGCCAGTAACCGGACGAATTTATCCAAAATAATTCGTCCGGCTACGGCAGAGTGCTCCCGTGTTTAGAGCTGGAAAGGGGTCACATTGTTGCCTATTTTGTATTTTTGCTGCATTTTTACCTATTTTAGCACTCCCGATCGATTCCGAGTAGTGACTGTCAGTCTCGCGAACGTTAAAAATCAGTATTGTCAGAGTCTCTTATAGCCGGACAAAATTCCTTGGAGGTATTTTATCCGTCTAGACGGACGTTTAGACACTCGAATTGGCCGTTGTTACAAGTCAGTCTAGACGGACGTTTTTGACAAAGTCCATCCTG
>JAUMHM010000031.1:55303322-55323754 GCA_032362435.1 Melikaiella ostensackeni
AGAAAATTTAGAGGGAATTCAGTTTGAAACTATTAAATTTTAAATATCCTTATCGAATAATTCTTTAGACTCACAGTTTCAGAATGATTGTTAAAGCTTCTAAATTTGAATGAATTTACTTGAAATTAAAAACGCAAGTTGAAAAACTATCAAATTTGAAAGCCTTTGCGATTCAACTATGTACCTTCAAATTTGAAAGATATCTAACTGAAAAGTATGAAAATCGAAAAAAGAAATTTAGGACCCATCAATCTAAACCGTTCAGACTGATACTTTTTTCAGATTGAAGTCTAATCTTCTGATAAAAAACTCTATTTTCATTATTCAAAATTTATATCAATTTGCAAGGTAAAATAATTGTAACCAGTGTGCAAATTTATTGCTTTTTAGGCATATCACTTTGACCGAAGTGATGTAGCGTTACAAGGTCTTTCAAAATACTTCAAAGAAGCTTCTGAAGAAGAACGCAAACATGCTATGAAATTCATGGAATATCAAAACAAACGTGGTGGATCGATTTTGCTTGCAGATGTGAAAAAGCCCGAAAAAAGCAACTGGGGTACTGCTAAAGATGCCATGATCGACGCTTTGAATTTGGAGAAAAATGTTAACCAGGTAATTTAAGTCGAAATAATTTATAGAATATATCCTAAATCTTCATTTGATTTCGTTCATCCATTTAACTTATATACGGGATTATAAAATTCTGACAAAATCATTCCATTCAATTGAATCCCAACATTTCCATCTTCTCATAATTTATTTTCTTATTTATTTTTTTTACCTGTAAAAACTAAAATATTAGAATAAGACAAATCAGGGTGTGCCTACCCGACGGATGACTTTAAATTCCCGGTTATTTTACGGTTTTCTCCGGGTTCTTTGTTAATTTTTCCCGAACAATTTAAAAGATTTCTGATTTGGAACAGGAAAATTTGGAAAAGAACTATAATTTTGAGTTGGAACAGAGGATTTTGTAAAAGATTTTTAATTCTGAATTTGAACAGGAACTTTTTTTCGAATTCCCCTCTTCTGAATCAGAATGAAAATTATTTTCCAAAATTCTCGTTCCATGACAAAAATTCTCTTTTCCAAGTCAAATAATAATTCTTTACGGAAATGCCCTGTTTCAAGCCACCACAACATTTATTTCCAAAAATTTTGTGTTCCATGTCAGAATTATATTTATTTACAACATTTTCTATTATAATTCAGAAATATAGTAACTCCCTTTTTATAAAATTTGAAAGAAAGAAATTTCAAATTCTGGCAAATTTTTATTTGCCAAGAAAATTTTTTAATTCAAACAAATTCTGATCTAAAACAATGAATTTTTAAAATCTCAAGAATTCTAACTCGGAACAGGGATTCTTTCAAAATTCCCTTCTTCTCAATCAGAATTGAAATTCTTTTCAAAAATTGCCGTTCAATTTCAAAAATTCCCTGTTCCAAGTCAAGTTATAATTCTTTATGGGAACTCCCTATCCTAAAGTAAAAATTATAATTATTAACGAAATTTCCTGTTCTAAAGTGAACCTATAATTAAAATTATAATTTTTTACGGAAATCCCCAGTTCTGTCTCAGAATTGTAATTCTTTTAGAAAATTTCCTACCCCAAAGTCAAAATTCTAATCCTTTGCAGAAATTGCCGGCACCAAAGTCAAAATTATATTTCTTTAAGAAATTCCCTGTTCCAAAGTCAAAATTATAGTTTTTCACTGGAATTCCCTGTCCAAACTGTCAAAATTATATTTCTTTACTGTAATTTCCTGTCTCAAAGTCGAAATTATAATTCTTCACTGGAATCCCCTGTCCCAAATCAGAATTATAATTCTTTTAGAAAGTTCACTGCTCCAACTCAGAACTAGAGTAATAAAGTATATGAAACCACTTTTAATTTGCATATTAGTACATTTGAGAGAAAAATCCCGGTCACTGAATCAAATTCCCGGTCATTTCACGGTTTTCCGGTCGGGTAGACGCCCTATCAAATGGTTAATAAATGTATTGAATGTGCCCAAATATTATTAATTATCATAAAAGTTTGTCAGTGTTTGTTTAAATTAGGAAAAAATATATTCTTTATGAATCTTCAAAAATTGAAAATAATTTAATGATTTAATTTTATAAATTTTATTTGCGATTCATCAATTTTATTGCAGAAACTTTTTTGGTGTATTAGATTAAAAGTACCCCTTTTTAAAAGCATTTTATATTTTCGACATCTACTCTCTCTTTTACGAACCTCTATTCAACAGGGGGTGTAACTCAGTGGTAGAGTGTCCGCTTCGCATGCGGAAAGTCCTGGGTTCAAATCCCAGCTCCTCCAAGATTTTTTTTTCATTTTAAATGAAGATTAGCGAATAGCACAGTTTTAATTAATAACTTCTTAACAATCATTCACTTGTCCATTATCAATAATTTTTTAAGCTGAATTTTTTACCAACAATTATAAAATTTTAAGTATTAATCAAATATAGTATACTTTAAATGCTTTAATTCCCCAGCTTTTTCAAATGAGAAACGCGTCCATACACGCATTCGTAAACGATCCATATAAAATTTTTTAAATCTTACTTAAGTTACTTATTTATTATTATTATATTTTACAAAAATTATTAACTTTACATTTTTAATTTTAATATTCATTAAGGAACTTAATAGATTCAGGAAAAGTTAAAAAATTTTAAGTACGTATATATCTTTTTTTTGAGTGAATATCACTTCAAATTTTTCGGTAATGTTGAAAAAAATTAAATATTTTGTGTTTAATGTACAAGTATGGCATGTGGTTTCTACAGAACACACCATTATGTGTTATTTTATAATATTAGATCTTTTCTTCATTTTCTTTATTTTTATTTTATTTTTTGTATTTTTCTGCTTGTTGCATAACCATGAATTAATTTTCGTGTGGAAAATTTCATGGGAATTGTTAATATTATATATACTTCGTAATTTTCGTATGGAAGAAACATCATTAGGACATTAATTTTTTTATCGTAATTTTTTATTATTATTTTTATCTATGTACATTATTTAGTATATTTTCATTATTTTTATTTTATTTTTTGTATTGTTATGCTTACTACATTAGGGTGATTCGTGTTATAGGAGAAAAAAAAAGATTTTCGAAACTGAATACGCACACTGGCCTAAGTTGTACCTTTTTAGTCCAAAAATTTCCAAAATAAAAAAACTGAAAGTCGGATATGACTGAGGTCCTCTATTTAAATATTGTCTTTTTATTGATTTTTTGTTGTTCTTATTTTCTTAATGTCTTGAAAATCAGGGTAGCCATTTTAATCTACAAACCCCGGTTTTTTCTCGGTTTGCAAACATTTTTCACGGTCATTTTAATTAAGAAATTTGAACTCTTGAAATGTTTTTACATATTTGAAGTAATAAAAGTTGAACTGCAAATTAAAGCAAAGTGGAACTCTTTTGAAATTGAAGCTTAATAAATTTTTAATTCAGAAATTTTTAATCCAAACCGAAATTTTTTTTAACTTTTATAGATTGAACAGTTCAAAGATATCTGGTAAAAAATATAAATCCATCCAAATATAAATTTGTAAATGTTCACAGTTATATCATTTTTAAGAGCCATGACATAATTTTACCGAAAAATAAAAATCCCGAATGCTGAAAAATACCGAAAATATAATTATCGAAATAGAAAATATAATTACCAAAATAGAATATTTCCGAAATTTCAAATTACCGAAAGCAAATAAAACTACCTTAAATGTTTATTAGCGAAACTGAAATATTCCGAGGGTGAAAGTAAACGAATAAAAAAAATGCAGAAGTTTCAAATTATTGAAATTATTAAATTCTCAAAATTGTATTATTACTTGAATTTTAAAACCTGAATTTTCAAAATCTTGAAATTGCAAATTGCTGAATAAATAAAAAAAACACCTCCTTTCATCATTATGAATCATCGTGAAAGCATTCAATCTATTATTTTGCATCTGTTAGAATAATATTTTATAAAAAAGAGGATAGAACTTTTCTGCAGTTTTTCCCAATCTGTGTAGAATTTGAAGTTTTGGGTATTTATTAATTTCGAGAATTTGAAATTTCGAGTTTGAAAATTTCGGTAATTTTATCATTTCCGGAATTTAGTAATTTCAGTAATTTTGCATTTTTTTTACTTTTTCTAGTTTCCTTAACATTCATTTGCGGAATATTTCAATTTCGTTAATAAAGAATTTCAGTAGTTTTTTTTCGGTAATTCGATAATTTTAAATAGTTTCAATTTAATAATTGTGCAGTTGTCATTTATACATCAACATTTAACACTTTCACTTACAAATTAAAAACGTTTAAAATGGAACAATTAAAATTATAACGTTCAAAGTCGAAATTAAGCATTCTGAAATTTTAACGATTCAAAGCTTTCTATTTGAAACAATTCAGTTTCAAAATTTTTTAATGTTAAATATTTAATTTATAATTGCTCATTTTAAACAAACAGTCAAATATTGCAAAATATTTTAAAAATTGTTCTTTTTTTAATTAAGAAAATTCAAATTGAATGGGTTGAAATTGGAATATTTCAGACAGAAAAAATATTTGAATAGGATTTAAAATTTAATAAAAGCGTTTAATTATGAATCTATTAATCTGAAATTATTTGAAAATTGAAAATAGTTTATAGTGTTCCAATCGGACGTTAAGAATTTAAACAAATTCAGAATCGTTATGTAAACTCAATTATTATTTAATATTTAATACCCAAACTACGGTTCAGTTTTAAAAATCATTAACTGCATTTTAAAATTCTTTAAATTAAAAATGTAGAATTACGCATTGTAAACTGAATGATTTCGTATTTGAAAAAGTTAACAATTGAGCTTAACATAAAAAAAGTTGAAATTGAACTTATTAAAAATTGTATTCTATCATGTGATATGGAATTTGTCATATTTCAAATGACAGGATAGATTTTTCTTCTAAAAATTTGTGAAATTCCCGGTCAAAAATAAATTCACTGTCATCTCCCGGTTTCCCGGTCCAGCAGCCACCCTGAAAATGCGTATATTAAATTTTTGTATATTATACTATAGAATTATCCCCTGTTAAATTACCATCATTGTACATAATTTAATTTTTAAACTCATTTTTGACGAAAATAATAATTTTATCTCACTGGTTTCACATTTTACTATAAGAATTTGATATACGGTGTGCCAATTACAAAATATAATAAGTAAATTAGAAAAGTTACTTATTATAGAAAAATGAAGAACAAGTAAGATAAAATTATTATTTTCCTCAAAAATGAGTTTGAAAATTGTCATTAAATTTTCTATAATGATGGTAATTTAAAAGGGGATAATTCTATATTGATAAAAATTGGAAACATACATTTTCAAGGCATTGAGAACATAAAGGCAACAAAAAAAGACAAAACTCTAGTACGGGACCTCTAAATCATAACCGATTTGGATTAGAAAAAAAAATTCTTTGATTGAAAAAGCACAAATTTTTATATAGAAAATTCCATAGAAATTTTTTATGTTGTAGATATATTCTACGTAATTTTCGCATGGAAAAACTATCATGACTTTATTTATTCTTTATTAAAAATATTTTAAATATTATTTTTGTCTATTTACTTTATTTTCATTTTATTTTTTGTATTTTTATTTGTTGCATAACCATGAAATAATTTTTTTATAGAAAATTTCATAAATAATTTGAATTTAAGTGTTTTTTAAAATAAGAAATTTGTATTTCTCCGAATTTTAAGCTTTTAAATTGGAAATATTTCTTATAATCTGATTTTGCCTTATTTTTTTAATTTGCAGAGCCTTCTCCAATTGCACGCAGTCGCTTCGGGCCACAACGATGCTAACTTCATTGATTTCATAGAAAACGAGTTCCTCCAGGAACAAGTCGATTCTATCAAAGAAATCGCGAGTCATGTTACGAACCTGGAACGAGTCGGTGAAGGTCTTGGCGTTTTTGTTTTTGACAAGGAACTAAGTGAATAAATCACGTTTTGCCTCTAATGTAAGATAATTTAACATCGGAGGTAACATCTGTGATATACTCAATTGTATTCAACATAAGTCTATGAAAGCGCCCCGTATGATTTTAGATTTTAAGAAAAGACTTACATTCTAACTCAAAAAAGAAAATAGTACTTAATATCACAAAACTCCTTCAAGTCTTGAAATTAATCCATGTTTCTTTCCGTTCATTTACTTATTTTATGCTTCTTTTTATCTTTATGAATCATTGTTTCTGAAATCGTGAGTAACAGAAAAGTATTACACCTGAGTCATCGAGACTTTAGTCAATTACGTATTTAAATTCCGTACTCTAGAAAATGAATTAAAATTAATATTCCATAGAATAATGAACTTTGTGCGAATATCGAAAACGTGTTTTCTATAAACATGCGCAAAGAACTGTAATTTTTTTCTGATTGCATGAAATAAAAAGACGGGTATTTTATCGTGAATGATGTTTTTCTCAGTTTTCCTCTTCTACTTATAATTATAAAATTTCATATATGAATTAAAAGGTAAATATTTCCTGCTTATATCATCAGTCTAATCCATCAAATTTTATCTTTAATATAATCTTCCAACAGTGCTTCAATTTTATACACAATATTGCGCAATAAATGATAGAATTTCTTATGTGAATTAAAAGATAAAAATATGTCATACTTGTCACATTCTCATGCTTGATATTTAATCTATTGACATTTTTTCTTTCGAAAATAGAATCTCCTGACATCAAAGCCATTAAAGTTCATAGCTCTGAAAATAAAATTTTCGTCAGTCTTTTATTTTACGTCATCTTAGAAACTTTAGAAATTAAATTCACAAGTTAGCAAGCTAATTCTAGAGAATAGATAAAACTATTTAAAAAATAGATAAAACTTTTGCATCATATGCAACACGAGTAATTATCGCTAACAAATTTACAAAATGGCAAAACTGTTTCAGTTCATTTCTACTAGGTTTTATGACAAAGCACTTAACCTTGCCAAATCTTCAAATTTTGGAATTCCACGTGCATTTAGCATTTTGTAAGTTTACCCAAGGAAAATGCAGATTAAACTCCATCATCTAATAACAAATTAATTAATTCATTATTCAAATCAGGGTTCCATTTTTATCAGACATATTTATCTTCTGTTTGCGCTCTTTTTATCTTAACAACTAATTAAATTTGATATCACATAATCTGATACCTAATTTAAAAACAATTTTTCCCCGAGTAAAGGAATGACGGATCTCAAGACCTTGCAAGAAGTCTAAGAAATTCTAGACCTACAAACTGGAAAATAAAAAGACCAAGAAATAGTCTTTGCGAATCTCAGTTCCGAAAATTTTATGGAAGAAAAGCTCCTGACAATTCTAATTGTGAAGAATCAGTCTGTTCAGATAAACCAACGAAATGGCCATCGGGAATAAGAGCGAATTTCAAATTTCATTCAGAAACGGAAGCTATCATGAACGAACAGATCAACGCAGAATTCAGGGCTTTTTATTACTACCTATCAATGGTTACTTTTTAAAACTGTTTTTTTTTCAAACAAGGTGGCCGGAAAAAAATCCAGGTCATTTCCCGGTTCCCAAAATTTTTCACGGTCCTTGAAATGAAAAAATTCAAACTCTTCAAGATGAAAATGTGTTTATTTGAAGTAGTTAAAACTGAGCTGCAAATTAAAGCACTTAAAGTGAAACTCTTTTGAATTTTAAAGTTTCAAAATTAAAACTAAACAAATTTTTAATTTAGAAATGTTTAACTCAAATGATCAATAATTGAGACGTATAAAACTGAAGCTTTCAACACTTTTGAATTGAAAAATTTTTTTAATTTCAAAGATTTCACAAAGATTCCAAAAGATTTCGCAAAGGTTTTAAATATTTTAGAAATTTCGCAAAGACGTCAAAGATTTCCAAGATTTCGCGAAGACTTTAAAGATTTCAGAAAGATTTCAAAAGAGTTAATAAGGTTTTAAAATATTTTACAAAGATTTTAAAGATTTCAAAAACATCTCAAGGATTTCAAAAGAGTTAACAAAGTTTTTAAATATTTTACGACGATTTCAACGATTTGATAAAGATTTCAAAGATTCCAAAAGATTTTAAAATATTTCAATTGAACAATATTTAAATTAAATACCATTAAACTGCAAAATTTTGAATTTTGAATTTTTATTAATTGAACAGTTCAAGGATTTCTGGTTAAAAAATATAAATCCACATTATCATTTTCAATGTTCTAAAATGAAGAATAAATCAATAAATTTGTAAATGTTCAAAGTTATATCATCTTAAGCAATTTTAGTCTTTAAATGGAACAATTAAAATTTTAACGTTCAAAACAAGGCTCAATCAAGTACAGTCAACTATTGCTAAATATTTAAAAAATTCTTCTTTTTTAATTAAAATTTTTCTTAATTGAGTGGGTTAAAAATGGAATATGGTATTTCAGACTGAAATAGTCTATAAAGTTTCAATCGGACGTTTATATTTGCTCAACTGCTAGGGCTTTCGAATTGAAACAGTTCAATTTTTATGGTCAAAACCCGTGAATTGTTCAATTTTGAACAGATTCAGAATCGTTTTGTAAAATAGTTAATTAATTTATATTTACTAATGATCAATATAAAAACGTATAAGTATTCAAAACTGCATTTTTAAGTTCTTCAAATTGAAAATGTACGCTTAAAAATAAAGACCTAAAATAGACAATTTTCAAAGTAAAAGGCTTTGGAATTACGTATTGTAAAGTGCATGATTTCATAATTGAAAAAGTTAACAACTGAACATAACATTTAAAGAAAATTGAAATCTAACTTATTTTAAATTGTATTATAAAATGTGATATGAAATTTGGGATATTTCAAGTGATTGGATAGATTTTTCTTCTAAAAATTTGTAAAATTCCCGGTCAAAAAATAAATTCACTGGCATTTTTCGATTTTTCCTGGTCTCAAAAAATTCCAGGTCATTTCACGGTTTCTCGGTCCAGCTGCCACCCTTCTAAATAAACAAATTAGACAGGAAGAAAACATTTTTTAAAAATAGAAAGCAAAGTATCTTAGTAATACTGGGATTGTATTGATTTAATTTTATTGGAATAGGCATCATATTTTGGACGAGTCGATGTTGCACTTCCTGGTTGTGAATCATTTTTTATGCAAATGCATCATGAAGAACACGGTCATGCCTTAAAGTTAATGAATTATGTAAAATTGCGAGGTGGTTTAGTCACTTTGAACCCAATTCAAACTCCTGATGATCAAAATTGGAAATGCCCTCTAAATGCTTTCAAAGTAAATTTATAATATTTATATAACAGACTGCATTTAAATTTCCATTCAGGAATAATAACTAATTTATCAATATTTCTGAATTAAATAAATTATTTCAGACAGCTCTCCAACTCGAAATGGAAATAACAGAGAAACTAGTCTCAGTAAATAATGTAGCTGAAAAACATGGAGATCTGAATGCAAGTGACTTCATCATTACATACTACATGGAAGATCAGATGAAAAGTATTAACGAAATAGCGAGGCTAGTAACAATTTTATCAGGAGTTGGTGATCAATCCCTGGCCCGATTTATTTTTGACAAAGAGTTGCTCGAAACTTACGTAATGTCGGATTTCAACGTTTTGAAGAATTCTAGCATTTTTGAATTTACAGAAGAGTCTTTGAAGAAAGTAAAAAGAAGTAGAAGTAAAGAAAAAGAGTAAATGAATTTCATTGAAAAATATATATATATAATTTTGAAACCCGTTTTTATACCTCTGTTTATAACGTTTGTGTGAAATGATATTCCACCACGTGCAATGTGAATAATAAAGCTTAAGTATCTTAGACGGTCTTTATTATCAAATCTATTTAAAAATATAGACACGATTATAGATAATGAGAAACTCGGTTTGATTCATTTTGAGCACGTTTCACATGTCAATAGAAAAGCTTGACTGACTTGACACTTATGCAACGATATTTCCGATAACAAAAAAAAATCCTAAATAATTCACTACAAAATGATTCAATTTTGTAAGTCTCAATAAAAATCATTCAGCAAGTAGAATCAGTAAATACACAATAATGTACTGTGTATTGCTTCTTTCAACTTTGTGCACTTAGTAGATTCAAAACAAGAAATGCGTGATTGTAGAAAACCTTCACTTGATTTCCAAGAGTTTAACTCGATTTCGGTTTACTTATCTTCCACGCTCCGATTTTGTATCGCAACCAGATGAGGCCTAAATCGCGACCCATCTGCAGCCAACTCCAAATCGGTACCAGTTTTGAGCCTTCGATTTCGGTCCAGTTCACTGCTATTTCCGTTATGGGAATTTTCAAAGTCTGTGCAATATAGAGCATTTCAACGTCGAAAGCCCATCGCTCCACGTGCAACACATCAAAAATAACCCTTGCAGATTTCCTCGTCAAAAGTTTAAATCCACACTGAGTATCGCGAATTTCTTTTACACAGAAAAACCAGACTAGAAAGTGGAAACCATACATCAAGAAAAGTCTAAAAAAGGATCGTGTGGCAATCTCTTGTTCCTCTAAATGAGCACGAGATCCACAGATAACGGCCTGCTGTGTAGCAACTTTTCCCGGGTTTTCTGAATAGTCAACTAAAATTAAAAGATTGTTAATTTAGTTATGATTTGATTAAATTGCAATTTGAATGATTAAGACATTGTGTTGAGAAAGGAGCAAAATAATCAACAATCACCTTCTAGGACTTCATTTAAACTTGTTTCTAGTTTAGCCAAATCGGCGAACTTAGTAGCACCATCGGCATCTGCAAAGAGAAGAACACTTCCTCTAGCACTCTGCATTCCCTGAAAAATTGAATTAGTATTCAGTTTGGGTATCGAATATTTTAAAAATAAAATCATATAAGAATTGAAAAACTTACCAGTCTAACAGCTCCTCCTTTCCCGCGGTTTTTTACTAAAGCTAGAGTCCTCACAGCCTCATATTTTTTTGCGTAACTATGTGCAATTTCAACGGTTTTGTCTGCACTTCCATCGCTAACGACAATAACTTCGTAAGTGAGACCAGACTTTTTACGATTTTCCAAATATTCGAGACATTCATCCAACATTGGAGGTACTTTAAAACAGAAAATGTGATTTAAATGATGTATCTAATTTAAAAACTCAATAAAAGCTGATGAAAGAATACCAGAAAGGTTTATAATCTAGCTACAAATAGGGAAAATTTAGATACTTCCAACGAAATTGAATATTGAAAGTCAATTCTTACATCGCTCTTCTTCGTTGTACGCAGGAACAATAACACTGAGATGAATACTCCATTCGTCTTTTATTGAAGGAAAAGCTTCCTTTTTTTCAGATATCGGATTAAAATAAAATTTTTCTTCATCATGTCTCCATATATTAGGATACGGTTGTGTTGTTACGTACAATGCCACACAAAACTGAAAACAGTTTTTAAAAAATAATCCACATTGAAAGCACCATTGGATGTGAAGGGTGGATCGAAAAAATATATAATTGGAATCAAAAATAGCCTAGCACTGAAAAGTTTTATTTTGGGTCCCTCACCACCTATGTAAAATTGGAAATGAATCGATAAATATCCTGAAGTTCAGCGGAGCAAAAATAAGTTTAAAATCTTCGTACTTCTCAGAGTTTTGCAAAAGTCGCTAATATTAATTTTTTTCGTATTAAGACACGGTCCGGTTTATTTTAGTAATTTAAAAACAAACATAATTCTTAAACCTAATATTTGAAAAAGCTTTGCAAACTATCCTAAAATTTTCTTTAGCATATAGAAACTTTTTCGCACTCAAAATTTACCTAAACAAAAAGAACGAGAAGATTTTAGCCATTAAAATGGCCAAACCCTGAATTAATGGCTGAAGTCTTCTAAATTGTTTTTCAGGTAACGCTTGAGTGCACGAGAGATCCTGTAGGCTCAACAAATGTTGAGGTAGTTTGCAAAGCTTTTAAAAATTATTTTAGTTTCTTGAGATTTATAAAAATGATTTTTTTCTTTAAAAAAATCTAAAAATATTGAAATCTTACAACATTTTTAAAAAACGGGCATATTATGAAGATTTCGAAAAAAAAATTCAATTCAAGGACTAGCCGTTTCAATTGCAAAAATCTTCTCAATTTCTTTAGGTACATTTTGAGTGTAAGAAAGTTTCTTTGTGCTCAAAAAATTTTTAGAATCAGTTTGCAAAGCTTTTAAAAATTATTTTCGTTTTTTGAGATTTATAAAAATGAGATTGTGTCCTAGAAAAACTGTCAAAAATATCGAAATCTTAAAAGATTATATATTATAAGATTACGTTAGCAATTTTGCACACCTCTGAGTAGTACGCGATTTTTAAACTTATTTTTGCCCCGCAGAACCTAAGGATATTGATAGATCTATTTCAAAATTTACATATAATTTATAAATTTTACATTAGAATAAAAAAATGATTATTAAAATAGAATACTAAATTATTATTTTTTCAGCTTATTTTCAATAAATTTTTAAGAAAAGTCAGTAGAACAAAATATAATCTCAAATAATTTGACATTTGTTCAAAATCTATAAAATTTATGAACATACATACAGAAACTAATAACTAGATTTGTATAACTGACAAAAACGAAACAATACTAGTCTATTCTGTCATTTTTATGTATTTTTGTACTGTTTTTCGTGCAAAATGTCAATACACATAACCTCAAATTAAAGTGACAACTTACCAAAATTATGGAAACTGCAACGATTGGAAGCACATAGCCGAAGATTATGGTAAAAAACATGATTATATTAATAAAAATTGTAAGAACACTTAATAAAAGAGACTCAGAGAACCTAGAAAGATTCTGGGAGTACGAGTACGTGGCATCTCGAGCGCTCCATTGTCGAAACTGTTAGCTTATTTGCTGCATGCAACCACATGTGTATTCATACACTAAAATAATTTCCTTATTTCTACTTACACTTTTTAAAAATTCTAGATAATTTTCTATACTTTCAGATTTTTTAAAACTTTGCCTAAAGATCTTAATTTAAATTAGATTAAATCCATCAAATTTTATTTTGATGTATAATACTTTATACGAAAAATGATTTCAAAATAAATAATTTTCCCCAAAATTTCCTAAAAATGGTTTTAATTAAATAACTGAAAATTTTTTTAACTAAAACGATTAATTTTCTATAAAATAGAGAAATCTTCAACCAAGAAGATGAATTTTCAAACAAAAAAATTAATTTTTAACAAAGTAGTCCCATTTTCAACTAAGCAGTTGAATTTTCGACCAAAAAAGATCAGTTCTCAACGAAAAATTAAATAGTCCATATTTCAACCAAAAAATGTTTTAATTTTAAAATAAAAATAGTTGAATTCATCCAAAAAGACGAATTTTTTACAAAATAGTGGAATCGCCACAACGGAAACAGATTAATTTTCAACCAAATAGTTGGATCTTTCAACCAGATAGTGGAATTTTCAACTTAAAAAGAGTAATTTTTAACCAGAAGTAGAATAGTTAAATAAAAACCGAATTTTCAACAGAATAGTTAAAGTTGCAACCGAAAAATTGAAGTTTCAGCCGAAAAAGACGCCTTCTCAACGGAAAAGTTTTATTAGACGGTATTTCAACAAAAAACATTTTTATTTTAAAACGAAAACAGTTAAATTCATAGAAAAAGATGAAATTTCAACAAAATAGTTGAAACCAAAACTGAACAGATTAATTTTCAACCAAAAAGATGAATTTTCAACCAAAAAAATGAATTTTTAACAAAGTAGTTCCACTTTCAACCAAGCAGTTGAATTTATCTAAAAAAGACGACTTTTTAACAAAATAGTGGAATCCCCAACGGAAACATATTAAATTTCTACAAAAAAAAAACGAATTTTCAAACAAACCAGTTGAATTTTCAACCAAAAAGTATGACTTTTTAACAAAATTGTTGAATTTTCAAGAAAATTATTAAATTTTCAAAGAAATAATAAAATTTTTTACCATAAAGATGAATTCTCAACCAAAAATATAACAGTAGACTTTTGAACCAAACAGAATTAACTTTCAAACAAAAATACAAAGTTGAATTTTCCTACTGGATTCTATTAATTCAATTCGAATTTAAGCTGAAAAAGAGAATAAGGGGGACTAGGGGAATAGGGTAAGAACTGTGAAGCCTGCAATAAATAAATAAGAATTACATTTTTTTTATGTTTGGTAGCTAATTTATAGACTAAAGAATAATAGTTTAAATTTCATTAAGGTTCTACGTTTATATAATTAATTTAGGGTAACCCCTAAGTTTTTATTTTTAAATTTTTTGGAACATTTTTGGTTCACTACCAAACAATTTATAACCTGGCGTTTTTCTTAATTAAAATAGGACAATGCTTCGTATTATATGAACTGCTCATTTTTTGAAGGGGCTTCTAAAAATTCTTGCAGGGGGGCTTCCACGTTTCTAGTAAGGCCCCTGAGATTACCCTTTTTCATTCGACCTCTAATTTAAATAAATTTCTTCTGTACCGAACAATGAAACAAATTTAAATGGAAAACAAGAACTGAGTTATAATATCAGATAGAAGCTTTCAAAATAGGTACTGCTAGTTTAAAATTCATCAATATCGAATTCTGTGTACGAAAATATACTTCCAGAAGATTGTACAATTATTTTTATTTGAAATTAAAGGTCTTAATTATAGTGGACGTTTTCAGATTTTTAGCTTTTCGACCTTATAACAATAAGAAATTAATAGCAACACAATCTGAAAAAAATTTAATTTGATAGGCTGTATTGTGTAATTTTAAATTGGAATCATAGAAATCTTGTTTTTTCATTTTTATTATGAATTATTGTCAGCTCTGTTGCGCTGCGTTATTAAAAAAATATAAACAATTTTGCTTAAATTTAATTATTAAACCATGCCCTGCAAAAAGTACAGATTCGTGACTGATGTTCTGCCAACAAAAATCGAAAACAAAAATACTTACACTTATTATTTAATCTAGACAATTTCCTATGCTAACTTTTTCAAATTTTTAACCTTCGCCTAAAGATCTTAATTTAAAATAAAATATAATTAATACAATTTAATTTTAATATAACATACTTTATATGAAAAAGATTTTCTATTTTAAATAAATATTTATCCTATAAATTGTCTTAACAATTGTCCTAATTAAAAAAGTGAAAAACCGTACCTTTTTCAAAATACGTTCTGATTGGTTGCAAGTTACATTTTTTAAATGTGCGATAGTTCCATCCCTGGCCAAAGTTTCGGATAGGAATTCATTCCGAATCATTCAGAATTATTCTGAAATCTGTATCCGAATCAATCCGATCAATACGATTCAATCCGAACTCGAATTCATTGGGATTGATTCGGATGGAAAATTCAGTATGTATGTATCAAACCGAGTTCGGATCGGTTCAGATACATTAGGATTAAAAATTTGATTCTGACTGATTTGGATTAAATCGGATTAATTTTTAACCGATTCAAATCGAACGAAATTGCGAACTTTTTTCAAATTGGTTCGGATACGGATTTTGGAATGATTCTGAATGAATTCCTATCCGAAACTTTCGCTAGGGATCTTTTCAGCACGAACTTTAAAACTCAGTCTATCGAAATGATAAAACACTTTTATAATAATGAAAAATTATTTTATTCAAATTTTCTCAAATATATTATTTTTGAAAAAAGAACTTTCATAGATTTTCAAAACAATATATCGAGATTTAAAAAATTGTGCATCAATTGTTTTTCAGCCTTCTTCTGTACGAGAAATTGACCGATTCATCTGCCTTTTATACCTTTTTTTACAATTTCTGTACAGCGGCAATGTCTTCTAGAAAAAATCAGAAAAAGCGCGAAGAAGAGCAAACAGTGAAACCTGTACAAGTTAATCATGAACAAGGTGCTCACGGTGATATTGACCATGATGATCCTTGTGTCAAAAAACATGAAGACGCAGATGAAACAGTAGAAAAAAAGAAAACTACTCGGACGATTCGGACAGTCGGTGAAGATCCTAGGTACAAAAAAAATATTGTTCTCAAATTCGAAATCTCTGTAACGAAATATTTTAATTTGTTTCTGATTGAAAAGAATTTTTTAATTCTAAACAATTTCAAAAGCGAAAATTTAAAATAACCCTGACGAAAGCTTTGAATAGGAATTCATTCCGAATTATTCCGAAATCTGTATCCGAACCGATCCGAAAAAAGTTAATCCGAATCAATTTGCACCAATCTGGACCAAATTTTCAATCCGAATGAATCCGAGTTCGGATTGAATCGGATTCATTTGGATTGAACATTGGTTTAGGTTAATCCGAGTTCGGATTGAAAATCTGGTTCGATTTGAATCGGATGGAGTCGGATTAATTTTTAACCGATTTGGATCGAACGAAATTGAGAACTTTTTTCGGACTGGTTCGGATACAGATTTCGGAATAATTCTGATTGGTTCGAAATGATTCGGAATGAATTCCTATCAGAAACCTTCGCCAGGGTAACCTATCAAATTTGAATAATAATGTTTTTTCAAGATTTCAACAGCAAAACCAGACACTGAGATGTTATGTGTCCTATACTGATTTTTTTCGCTGCCAGAAGATTCTTGGTGAAGGTCATGAAGCCTGTGATTGGTTCAAAGATGTCTATCAAACATTTTGTCCTATAAGATGGATAGAAGAATGGGACCAGGCAAGAGAAGAAGGACGAATGCCTTACCACAAAAGAAACCAAGGCAAATTCCCTGGTGATAAATACGGCTACTGAAACATAACAATTTTCTAACTCTATTTTCATAGGTTTATAACTCTTTTTCATTAAACTACAACTATATCCACCCAAAACCTTCGTTATTTTCTCGTTCAAACGATTATAAGTTGGCCGTTTTAGTCGAGGACAAAAATTCCGGGTCATTTTCCAGTTTTTTCCTGCTTCGCAAAAATTTTCCACAGTCATCTTAAAGCTGAAAATATTGTTATTTAAAGTAATCAAAACTGAACTGCAAATTAAAGCACTTAAAGTGCAACTCTTTTGAATGTTAAAGTTTCAAAACAGAAACTAAACAAATTTTTAATTCAAATGCTGAATTATTTAGATAATTTATAAAATGGAAGCTTTCAACACTTTTCAATTGAACAATTTCAAATTTCAAAGATTTCACAAATATTCTTAAAGATTTTGCAAAGGTTTTAAATATTTAAAAAATTTCACAGACTTCAAATATTTCAAAGATTTCAAAAAATTCCAAAACATTTCAGAAGATTTCGTAAAGATTTTAAAGTATTCAGAAACATTTCAGAAATATCAAAACAGTTAACAAAGTTTTTGAATATTTCACAAACATTTTAGTGTCTACATAAATGTTTCAAAAATTTCACAAAGATTTCAGAAGATCTCAAAAGATTTCACAAGGATTTCAAAGATCTCAAAGATTTTAAAGATTTCAAAAGAGATAACAAAGTTTTTAAATGTTTCAAAAATTTCACAAAAATTTCGAAGATTTCAATAGATTTCAAAAGATTTAACAAAGTTATTTAATATTTCAGAAAGATTTCAAATTAAACTTAATTAATTAAAAGTTAACAGAATTTTTTAATATTTCACAAAGATTTCAATATTTCCATAAGGATTTAAAAATATTTCAATTGAAAATTTTTTAATTAAATGCCTTTGAACTACATTTTCAAAGCCCTAAATTGAAGAATAAATTAATAAATTTGTAACTGTTCAAAATAATATCGTCTTAAGCAATTTTAAGTTGAAAACATAAAAAAATGAACGATTTCATTTATTTTTTAAACTTACCACTTTGTCAATTAGAAGTTAAATTATTTTAATTTTAAGTCGTTTCAAATTAATAATTGTTCCATTGCTTTTTATAAATTAAAATTCAACACCTTTACTTGCAAATCAAACATTTTTCAAATGGAACAATTACAAATTTTAACGATTCAAGGCTTTCTATTTTAAGCAATTCAGATTATAATCTTTTAGTTTTGAATATTTGATTAATAATTGCTCCTTTTAAATTTACAGTCAAATATTGCTAAATATTAAAAAAACTTCTTTTTTTTTAATTAAAAAATTTCAAACTGATTGGTTTAAAAATGAAATATTTTAGACTGAAACAATACTTCAATACGATTTGAAATTGAATAGTAGCATTTGATTACGAACAATCAAACGGGATATTTCAAGTGATTGGATAGATTTTTCTTCTAAAAATTTGTAAAATTCCCGGTCAATAACTAAAATCACTGTCATGTCCCGGTTTTTCCCGGTCTCAAGAAATTCCTGGTTTTCCGGTCTAGTGGCCATCCTACAATTGATATTGACTTGAAAATCTATAAAATTATATAAAAGGCTCTAAGAAACGTTTGTATGGTCCAAAATTTCCGAAAATTCCAAAAAAAATTTCAAAAATTTTCTAAAATTAAATTTTTATTGTAGTTTTAGAAATTGAGGACCATACAAGTGTTCTTAAGTGCCTTTTAATTAATTTCTCAAATTTTCAATACGATATTTCAATTCGTGTGGACGTAAGTTGTTGCGAAAAAATGTCAGTAACGTAGGAATCGGATAAGTATTACATGACCTTAAAATAAATTAAAACTCTAAATTATTTAAATGACTTGGGCGTAAATAAAAAAATTTGATTAAAAAATTTATGATCTTTATTACAGAAATGCAATTACAATATTCTTATTTTAATGAGGTACGGCCAGCATATAAAAAAAAGTTTATCACTCTTGTTTCTTGTAAACACGCATTACTATCGATTTACAAATGTCGCCAACTATAGTCCCTATTTACATTATTCACATAGTCTATCGATATTATATTTAACACTTTTTACATGCTATAAAAATTCTCTTCGCGATTGTCTCTGTGCGTGAAGCGATAAAAAAATGGTGTGGAACAGAAAAAAAAGAAAAATAAATAAAGAAAATCAATTGAATAAAATAGACGTCCTGTTCAAGAGACATTGAAAAGACAGCGTGACTGAATGGCTAAAACTCCTTTCTCGAGGACAACTTACCAATTAGGAGTTGCCAGTGTCTAAAAATATAATCCCCACTCATTTAAACACTGCCTCTGAAACCACATTTTGAGTCGAATCTGGTAAAGATCCTGAAATTTCAAGAGAAAAAAAGTATTTATTGTCAACTTTACAAATCCTGTTCACTGAATTTCATTTTTAAATAAAGATGATTTTTTCCAAAAGAAACTTACTCGAACTTTAAAACAATTTTTTTAAAAATATTGCCATATAATATATAAAGTTATTGAAGTAGAAAGTATCCAGGATTTAGAAATTGGAAGAGACTTGATAATTAAATTAATATTAGTTTTAAATTAAAAATTTTCGTATTCAGTCACCCAAAAATAAAGATTAATATGAAATTATAAAATACACAAAACACAAAATTTAATTACTAATTTACTCAAAATCAAAGTCAATTATTTAAAAGTTTTTACTACTTTTAAACAAAATCGTTCGAAGTGATAAATTAGTGACTAAATGTATCAATTACTAATTAGAACCATCTTACGTATGATAAATATGTTGACATTTAGCGTCTACACTTCTAATGACTAGGGTGATGGACAAATTGACATTCTCCGTCGTGGCAACTTCCCATTAATTGATATGGGCACAGAATTCCATCTGGCTGAGAGCTCCTAAATAATAAGATTAAACAAAAAATTTAGACTATGCTTGAAAATTTTAATTCTTTCAAACTCGTGTCCTTAAAAATCGAAGTTCTGAGGCGTAATATTAGGGTGCCCACTTAAAAACTAATTTTTTTTTCTAAGTCTTACCACCAAATTTATACACTTTACAGAAAATAATTAACACGTATTTTTTTATCATATAATTATTTTGGAATTTTCGCAAGACCGTTGAAGTTATGTAATGTGTAGAACTTGAAAAATAAAAAAGGGAGGTAATTATTTTTTTTAAAGAAAAAGTCTAATAGGGTCAAAGTTGCTTAAGTTTTTAAAAATGGCACGGTCTTACCCCCTCAAATTTTGACTTACATGAAAAAAATGACCGATTTTTATGAAAGTTTTTTTGGAATGAATATTCTTGCTTGGAGGAAGGTTTTAGATCAACTTAGAGGGAAAAAAAATAAAAACCTGTCTTCAACAAACCGCTCAACAATATAAAATAATTTCTCAAATGCAAAAGTATAAGTAATTATAAAGTAGGTGCCAGAAAAAACTATAAAACTGAGGCGCGGAATTCAGAATTACTTATACTTTTGCATTTGAGAAATTCTTTTCTACTGTTTAGCGCTTTTTTAAGCTTTTACGCTATTAATTATTCAATACCAATTGCTTTATTATATAAATTTTGGAAACCATTAAACATTTTAGAACTCCAAGTAAAAGTGA
>JAUMHM010000031.1:55340135-55358515 GCA_032362435.1 Melikaiella ostensackeni
CGAGTTTGAGTGTACATCGGATTTCAAATTAAAATATTAAAAAATTGCAAACAGCATCACTTACATTATCGACACCTTACCTTTTTGCAACTAAATCCTGTTCTGCCTCCACCAACTTCCTTCTTTGCTCTTCCATATCGAACTTCAATAATTTCTCCACCTCAGACGTAACATCGCCTTTAATTTCATCCCATGCTTCGTTACATTTTACTTTGTCAGCTTTAGATGGCTTTTGCGTGACTCTTTTTCCTCTTAATTTTTCTTCAGATGTGTTTGGAACTGATTGCTGTTTATTAGCTGGTTCAGTTGATATAGATGTTGAAATTGATTTAGATGTTGAAGAAGCTTCAGAATTCACTGTCGTTTTTGATGACGTTAGAGAAACGCTTTTCTCTTTTATGCTTTCTCTTGACGTACTTGACATTAATTTTACTGTCTCAGCTACTGCAGTTGATTTAGATGTAATTATAGAACTCGTAGCTGTGGAATTGATTTTCGTTTTTTCTGTCGGTGGATTTGAAACTGTAGGCTCTTGTGGAACAGTTGGTTCTTTCGGAACAGTCGGTAGTTTTGTAACAGACAGTTTTTTCGAGACAGTTGGTGCTTTCGTAATACTCGGTTTTTTTGAAACAGTTGGTGTTTTCGCAAAAGCATTTTCTTGAGAAACAGTAGCTTCATTCGTATCAGTCGGTTCTTTAGTAATAGTTGGTGCTTTTGCAACAGACGTTTTTAAAACAGTCGCTTCTTTCGCTACAGTAACTTCTTTCGTTACACTAGCTTCCTTCACGACAGATGCTTTCACGACAGTCGACGTTGCTGACGGTAGTATCGATCTTCTATCCGGTGTCTCTGCCGAAATTTCCATAGTAACTTTTCTCAAATCAACATATGTTTTCTCATTACCAATATTGATCCTTGTGGTGGAGTTGCTTGTACTATTATTTTCGCTACTAAGAGTCGTATTACTTTGAGATAATACCAAAGTTGAAGTTTCTGAATCAATGCTTCTATTAACTCTACTTTCCTTATTAACAGTCGCATCACTACTTGACAAAATGACAGTGGAACCCTCTGAATCATAAGTTTTATCGACTCCTTTACTTTTAGATATACTTACAGATGAAGCTTCCGAATCTCTTTTGTTTGGCATTAGGCTTTCATTCGTTGTACTACTGTTCTCTATTTTATCGGCTACTTTTTGTCTTATATTCTGATTAACAAGCTCACTTCTCTGAGCAGATGAGATATTCTTTTGAGGCGAGTTTATATCTCCCAATATCACTGTCCTTCCTTCTTTCTGGTTCACCTGTACCTGAAGAAACTTCATGTTCACTTGTTCGCAAGTCAAAATTCTCAACTTAGGCACTGTATTTTTAGACATGTCTTGAGAGTTCCCTGAAAACTTTCCTTGAGTAGAGTTTTGCTTATTTGGAGAATCCCTTGGGATAGGTAGAGTTGAAATCCTAGTAGGCGAGACTCTGTCATTTCTGATTCGAATGCTCAAGTTTGGTTTTTGAGAAGCGAGTGTTGAGCTTGAAGAACTTGGAGCTGATAAATTTGTCAACTTATGCATTTCATTTTTAGAGAGTTCTTGAGCATTACCTTGAACATTTCCTTGAGTAGATTTTTGCATATTTGAAAAATGTCTTGGGGTAGGTAGTGTAGAAATCCTACTAGGCGAGACTCCATCATTTCTGATTCGAATGCTCAAGTTCGATTTTCGAGAAGCGAGTGTGGAGCTAGAAGAACTTGGAGGTGGTAAATTTGTTAACTTAGGCATTGTACTTTTAGCCAGGTCTTGAGAATTGCCTTGAACATTTCCTTGAGCAGATGTCTGCTTATTCGAAGAATTTCTTGGGGTAGGTAGTGTTGAAATCCTAGTAGGCGAGATTCCATCATTTCTGATTCGAATGCTCAAGTTCGGTTTTTGAGAAGCGAGTGAGGAACTTGAGGAACTTGGAGCTGGTAAATTTTTTATTGGAGAACTTTTTGGGTCTGAGAGAGCTTTTGGAAGGTTGTTTGATACAACAGTCGAGACTGCTTTTTGCTTTGAGGAAGCTGTTGGTCCTGCTGGAGAAAGGGGACCTGGTGGTGTAACAGTATTAGAATCAGAAGACTGACTCGATCTCTGTAATTTTAATTTTTCACGTTCTAAGATCTGCTGCTTCAGACGATGGTACTCTTCTTGTTGAGACGCTGGCAGATGTCGAACAGCCTATAACATAATCTCGATACAAGATTCACGTCAAAGGTGAGCAGCCTATCTAAGGTTACAAAACTGGAAGCTTAAAATATTAGAGCCTTAACTTTCCTTTCCTTAAACTTTCTTATCCAAGAGGGCGAAAGATCTACTTAGAATAAAATTCAGGTTGTAGGATATTAAAAGGCAATCTATTCTAAAAAAAAACGTTTTGCGTTACTTTCATTAGGATAATAATATAATTTACTTCTATTCTCTGACAAAGAGAAAATACTGAGTAATGTAGATTTCGTCTAAAAGAGTGAATTAGACCGAAACATCCATTCCTTTAGACGAAATCTTAAATCGAGACATGAAATTTTGGCGGTTCTGCAGTCGATTTACCCTCTTACAGCTACGGTTTCGTTTTTTGGCCGCTTTAAACCAGAAAATCAGAAAACAAAAAACTCTTACCAACGGTGTAGCAGGCAGGGTAACTTTTCCTTTCTTCGATGGTGTTTCAACAGGAGGACCTTGTTTTTTTACAAGATTGAAATTGGCGGGAATAGTGGCAGCTGCTGACTCCTGCTTCTTTCGTTGATCACGTAGAAATTGTTCCACGCTTTTTTCAAACTCAGTCGTAGGAATCGTGAGGGGTTGACATTTCCCTACACTGGCTTTACTCGCGACAGCGACATTGGAATATTTTCCTTCTGAATTTGAATCACTATCCGAATCCGAATTCAAACTTATAATAAATCGTTCTCCATTCTTAAACGCAGAAACATTCGGACTAATTGATCGAGTATTTTGATTTCGGTTGAGAACGCGTAAAGACCTGTTGGCTATAACTTTCCTGGCATTGAAGGTGTTCGTCTTCTGTAGATTCAGCCTTTTCTGCATCAAAGAATTCTGGTAGCGTTTGGCATTATTCACGACTTTTATACTTGCAGGAATGATTGCCTTTTTGGCCATTTTTTTCGGAGAGGGGACCAGTGCTGGACTTGAACGTCTTTTTCCTAATATCGAATTGGCCGTTTCCGAATTATTAACTGGCACTTTTGCAGCTTGTTTAGCACCAGAAGCCACTGAAGAATTCAAGTTAATATTTTTCTTTGGAGCAGCCGGAAGACTGTTAGTTTGTCTTACTTGAATATTCTGTGCAAGCTTATTTGATGTTGCGTTGCTCGTCTTAGTTACTGCAACTTTCGGCACCGATTTTACAGGTTTAGGTACATTTTCTGCAGTCGTCTTAGTTACTGGAATTTTCGGCACCGATTTTACAGGTTTGGGTTCAACATTTTCTGCAGCTTTTGTGCGGTTTGCTAAGGAAGCAAGCAAACTTGCTCTGAGTGCCTCTTCGTCTTCGTCGATGCTTTTTCTCCTCGGTCCCTCAGATGCTTCTGTTGAATCAGTACCCGTGTCCTTAATATTATTTTTAGATAGAGAGAGCTGTCCATCAATTATTGTTATATTGTTATTATAAGGATCATACTGTCGTTTCTTCGGATGTTCTGGATTCCTTTCTATATTCATTTTTAAATTTCCTAGATTTTTCTCTAATTTATTGTCCTTTAATGTATTTATAACATCTACACTATTGGGTTGTACGATCTTATCAGTCTCAACAGATTTCAACCGCTTTGCAGATGTCCCTTGGTCCACAGAATTTGTCATTTCTTCAGGTTCGCTTGGACTTTTTCCAGAGCTTCTCCTTTTTTTTCGAATTTTCTTTCTCTTCCTACTGGAATCAGGAGATTTTTCTTCAGGAGTATTTACAATTAGTTTATCGCTTTGATGCGCTTCCACTCTGTTATCTATTGCATTTTCGCTTATATCAGACATAGACCTTCCTCCGAATTGATCAAAGACTCCCGAATTTTGGTCAATCTGATTAATCGGTTTAAAACGTACTGCAGAACTCGAGGTTTCAAGATCCGAAGCATTCTGAAATACACATTCTGGTGTTTTTGGCATCCTTATAGAGAGAGGAGGTTTCTTCGGTTCATGCCGCAAATTATTTAGTCTTGAAACCGGTGCAGGTACCAAAGGTTTGCTAATTAAGGTAGGCATTTGATTCACTCCATGCAAAAGGTCTGGCGAGTTTCTAAAATAAAGAGGCTGATAGGATGGCTGGAGCATTTGATAAGAGAGATGTTCTGGAATGTGATAGTCTGCGCCTGAATCCTGCTCCATTGGCACTAGAGGACTTCCATCTAAATCAGTGTCCGGAAAATCATCGACTGTTATCAGATCTTTGGGCATCATCGAATTCACGGAATGTGATATTAAATCGGTCGGCAAATTAACCTTATCTATTTCTAACGGTTCCACGGACCGGAGGAGGCTCGAATGCAAATTACTAACTCCTAAATTATTTACGTACTTATGATCTTCGGTGAGATTACTCTTCACAACATTTTGGGCTAATAAAGAATATGATAAATCCGGATCATAAACTGGAGTGTCGGAAGGGGAATATGGCCTTTCCTCGTTTGAAATTCTACTATGAGGATCTTTAGTAGGAGAATCGGTTGAGATAGTACTATGTGAAGTGGGATAAAAGGAATCTGAATTCAAAGTCGTAGTGGAATAGTTGGAACTGCCAAAAAGATTTCCTAGCGAAGGTGTAGAAGGAGTAGATGCTCTTTCGGTACTGGCTACAGGAGACGAAAACCTAACTTGACTGTTAATATTAATCAAGGAGACGTCAGTTGCATCAAGGCCTAACTGCTCCGCCTCTAAAATCAATTCACTATTAATTTCATCGGTAGGCGAATAGGGAACATCATCCAGATCGGGTTCTCTTTCTAAATCTGAATCTAACTCCATGTCCTCTAGACTCATGCAGTCTTTCATCGTCGGTGATGTTCTAGAAGTTGAAGGACTCTCATCATCCTCAACGTCGGTAACATTGTTTATGAAACTATCGCTGAATGGACTCTCGGTTCTTGGGACAGGGGACTTCTTTTTTGATGACTTTTCTCTCCGCTGAACTCTATTGTGATGTTTTTTATAAACCGCAGATCGAAGGGCGATCAAGCGCAACTGCAGATCCTCATCATCATCTTCGTTATTACTGCTTCCTTTAATATCCGATTCAATGTTGAGTGATCCTTGGCTTTTGTTAGTCTTACTCTGCTTCGTCTCTAAGGCCTTCTGCCTCAAGATATTCAAATCATCTTCCTCTTCACCTTTCTCCTTTTTCTTCTTATTGGTGGAATCCTCTTTCGCTGGGTTCGTGACATTTTCGTTGGTCTCTGGTGTAGACTTCAGAATATTGCTCAATTTATCTTTTAGAGATGAACCATGTTCCTTGGTTTTATTCGAAACTTTATCAGTTTCCCGAGTTCCTACCATATCCAGCTGTCTTACCTTTTTCAATAACTTTGTAAATCTCACATCATTAGATGGAAAAGATGTTAACTTGGCAGGCGATGAATGTTTCCGGGCCTTTTTGTGCATGGGGTTTAGTAGAGCCTTATGAGGGGATCTTCTTGGTGATTTGAGTATTCTTGGAGATTTTCTCGCCGCTGCTGATTTAGCGTGAGTAGCTGGTGGCTCCTTTTTCTTTGGAACAGGTCGAACTCTCACTGGAGACGACCTGTGCCTTCTTGGAGATCTCGTTTTTGGAACTGGAACTGGACTTTTTGCCCTGAAGCGTGTTTTAAGCAACCTATCCTCCTTTGAAGCTGCTGGATGTCTTACAACAGTCATGTTTTCAAGGATTTCGTGTGTATTTGATGGTACTTCGTCGACTTGAAGAGAAGACGACCGAGGCCTTCGCTTTTTTCTCTTTTTCTTAACTTTACTCGATTTTGCACGAACAGTGCTATCCGCTAGCCCGACGAGTTCCATGTCGCTGTCACTTGAGATTGGAATAAGATCATCGTTCTTTTGCTGCAGTGTAGAGCTCGCATGTCTCCCTCCTAATTGCCCTGTGCCTTTTGAATGACGACGGTTCTCCTTCCCTTGCACTGCATCTTGAGGAACAAGGCGTACTTCTACTTGATTAGAAATAGAATCGCACAGCACAAAGTTGACAAATAATTGCTTAAGACTACAGGTTGTTTTTTAAAATGTTAGAATTATTCAAATAAGCAGCAGCCGTTTTAGTTTCTTTAGATATTTGGGAAATTTAAGTAGCTCCGAGAAGCAAGTATAATAGACCATACAGTTCTTAAGAAATAAACAAATAGAAACAAACAGAAACTTTAGATGTAAAGAAAAGCTTTCAGGGTTGCTAAAGAAGTCCGGTTTCAAAATTCCAATGCAAATGTAAAGCTCAATCCGTATCAATTCTTAAATTTAAAATTCGCCGTAGAGTAATTATTAAGACTTTGAAATAGGTCCGACTAGGAAAATTCCAGTAATTTTTTCCAAATTTCATGACTTCAAGGTTTCCCAGAATTTTTTCAAATGACGTAAAACAGGTGAAATAAATCAAATAGAAGATGTGAGGTCTGGTATATAAATAATTATAAACGTACATAAAACAAAGTAATTAAACGTGAACGTCATGCATAACGTTTATTTTAAATGTCGTAAACAAAGAATTTAAATTCAAGATTTTCCGGCTATATTTCGAAGAAAATGAATGAAGACGTTTAGAAAATAGATCCAATTATTTCTTAATATGTAATCAAATTATTCCATGTTATATTTAATTAAAAAACAGCGGCTACCCATTTTGATTGAAAAATAAAAATGACCAAAGATTCATTCATCAAACTATAAAATTTCTATTTTCATTTCAGTTCGGAGGAAATGAATAAGTTATAATAATAAAAATAAATAGCAAAAACTTGAATGAAATATAAGATGATGAAATCTTTGAAGAAGAGATAGGATTTAAATGAAAAGAAAATTGCTGAATTTCATGAATATGTGACGCGACGCGAGAAAACGTACCTTAGCGCCCAACCCGAGATTTTACAGGAGAAGTTGTCTCTCAGCCGAATGCTTCCGAAGATCGAGCAGCTCACAGACACGTTCCACGTGACTGCGTGGAAATGGAGAGAGAGGATTTCAAAAGATTTGAAGCGCTGATTGAAAAAGCGCTACTGAACAAAAACTATTACATAAAAAAAATTTCTGACTTCACAATCGTGAAGAGCGATGTTCAGTTCATCTAAAACGATCATAATCCGAAAATCGATATTTGGACGCTAAGGTACGTTTTCTCGCGTCGCGTCACATATGTATAAATATATATATATATTCTGCTGAGTATGGTTACAAAAATTAATAAGCAGTCGCGGACAATTGTTCAGGGATGGTCCCGAAGGAAAAATCCCCAAGCTAAGGCGTGAACAACCGTGCCGAAAACGTAGTGGCTCCTGGGTGAGGTGTCCTTACGGTGTCTCCGGGATATCGGGCGACCTTCTAGAGTATGTGGCTTTACCCTTTCATGCGGGGCTCTGCAAGGGTAAAGCTGCTAGCTGCTCGTGGGAACAACTATGACAACACCAAACTCATTTGTGAATGCGGTTCAAAATAATCGAACACGCAGAGCACCCGACAATGAGTCGGCAAACAGTGCCGATCGCCCTAGAATTTGGGGTGCTGCAAATAATTTGGATGGAAATACGATGACGGATCTGCAAGACGGGCGACGTCTTATGTGGACGGATCAACTTAGAGATGACTTGCTGGATTGCTACGATGCCAGCATTATCCCTGATCGTAGGGGTTACGTGTCACGCCTGCACACACTGTGGTACCAAAAACATCCAGAGCTATCGCACGTTTCCCAACAGAGGTTGCTTACCGGGCCGACAACCTTTTGCAAACAGGATAGATACGCGGAACGCTTCCCCAACCGCAGAAATATCAAGTCTTAGACGAAGAAGAGGAAGCGACATTAAGACCAACTGCGGAAAGCAGGCATCCCCCGAGAGATGATGGCGATGTCAGGATGAGGAGAAATATCAACATCCAGGCTCCTCCTTAACCCCAAGATCTGGCTGAAATGGATGACGCCCTTCGATAGGATCTCTCGGAGGAGTCTGACCTCTGGACCATCACTTGTTCAGTTTATGATACGGCGAGAGATTTGACCGATTCAAATCGAAGGGTAAAGCCGACGATTGTTCGAAAGACCAAAACGCGCTTGCATCAAGTGAACAAGAAGATTGGCTCGGCTAGACAGACATGTCCCGTATTCAGTGTGTGATTGATTGCATAACATCGGGTAAGCCTTTCACGGTAAGGGTCCAGGAGTTCACTCACAAACTGAGGATCCACGATCACACATTGAACAAGTCAAAGCTGCTGACTATCAAGCAGCGCATTGTTGACAAAATACGGGTGTTATCTGACGCCAGGAGGAGAATACAGAAAAGGGAGGGATGGGTCAGGAAGAATCAACAGTTTCTCGCTGACCCCATCGTGCCTCTTCAGCGATCCCCCTGTTTCTGTCAATAATCCGCATACGTCCGAGCAGGTAGAGACTTTTTGAAGAAAGATTTACGAAGTTCAACGCCCATTACATGAAGACATTATGAACATCATGCGATTCAAGGAGCTGTGCGACAACCTCTTAAAGTCTGAGGAACAATATCCACCAATCACTGCCGAAGAGGAGAAGAAAGCACTGAGGGGCACGAAGAACTTCTCCGCTGCCGGACCGGATGATATCAACAACTTCTGATGGAAGGAGTTCACTTTTACACACCAACACCTGGCCCGGATCTTCACCTCATATTTAAAGTCGGAGACGCCCATTTCGCAGATGCTGGTGTTGGGACGCTATGTACTCCTATTGAAGAATGGCGACTTGTCCAACCCAAAGAACTACAGGCCAATAACTTGTCTGAACACGCTGTATAAGACATTTACAGCTATTCTAAACGACATGATTATTCAGACAATTGGACCTGCGTGGAGAGAGATCTATGAACAGCGTAGATAGAAAAAAGGCGTTTCGGGCTGTCGGGAAAACCTGCTTATCGAGAGAAGCGTCTGCAAAGACGCTGCAGTCTACAATCGCAATCTGTCGATATCCTGGATTGATTACTAGAAAGCTTTCGATTCAACCTCCCATAGACTTATCGTCTGTCTGTTGGAAACCTTGAAGGTTCATCCACACATATTGGGATGCAAAAAGAGATTGATTCTCCTATGGAAAACCAGATTTACTGTCTCATCTGGAAAACATCGTGTGACAACTTACAGCGTCACCTTCCAGAGGGGCGTATTTCAGAGTGACATCATGAGCCCTCTTCTCTTTTGCATCACACTTTTGCCATTATCTCTCGCACTGCGCAATTCTCATGGGTACTTCTGCGGCGGATCTAATAATCGTAAGCGTAAGGTCACTCATATATTTTATATGGATGACTTGAAGATCTATGCTTCTGGGACACAGTATCTCAAGGATACTCTAAAGATCGTCGAGGGGTACACACTTGAAATTGGTATGAACTTTGGACTTGACAACTTTGGATTGGACAAGTGTTTTGAAAAAAGTAGCACTCTTACGGTTATCTTTATCTCTCTGGGAGCGTTCGACAGAGCAGGGTCGCAGTTAACACTATAAGAGCGACAAAGATGGTACTAAAGCAATCTTAGGGCCGCATCATGCCTGTGGAGATACTCGTGGAGAGTCTCGGCCGCCTGCTCCGCGGCTTTGTAGAGAAACACTCCTTTGCCAATCATCTCGTGGTTCCTGACCATTTTCAGAAGAGGATCTCTTTCATTTTCCGCGATGTGAGCTGTACCCAAGATAATTCGGTCATAAAGACACTGGATATTTAGAAGTCCACGCCCGCTTTTATGGCGTGGAATGTATAAGCGCGGAACGTATGAGTTGATATGCAAGCTCTTCTGCATATGCATGATCTTACATGTGGCAATATCGAGGGCCGTGAGCTCGTACTTCGTCCATTGAACCACCCTAAATGAGTAGAGTAGAAGTGGGACGGCAAGCATGTTAGTTTCAGATTTCTTGTTCAACGCCGACCGATTGGAAGAAACGCATGATGTTCTCAGTGTCTTTATGCAATGGGTGCTTAGCTTTGTAAATCTTTCTCCAAAAAGTTTCTATCTGCTTGGACGTAGGCGGATTATTGTCAGAAACAGGAAGATCGCTGAAGAGAGACAATGGGTCAGCGAGAAACTGTTGATTCTCTCTAGTATCATCCATAAGAACCCTTTTTATGCGGACGTCCACATATTATAATGTTGGATACTAATTTCATTGTTTTCTTAAGAATTATAATCAATTTTCTGATATCGAAGGAAAAAAATAAAACTATTTCTTACACATATACGGTGAAAATGAATTTTTCAAAGATTTGAAATTTTTACCTTCAAGCGTAATCAATTCTGCGTAAATATTTCACTTTGGTAGCATAGTATTACTTGAAGTATAATACAAGACTCAGATTTTTACGCAATTATAAAAAAATATTTAAGTATCCCAGGGGTCTTTTTTTTTAGTGCTCATTTCTTTGAAATAAATGTTGCTAATGATTTTGTTTTATCTTAGCATGCGTATCTAATTTTTTTTTCACCGAAGTACATAGCTCAAACCTGTATCAGATTTTAAGAATAATATGTTTAAGTATCCCAGAGGGCCTCTTATGTAAATGCTTTAGTCTTTTGGTTGTGCTTCGTTTTTTTTTTTTTTTTTTTTTTTGAAGTATTTAAATTTAAGTTTTGGGACAATCCTTTCTTACTGCAAGTAGGAAATGCCTTCTTGTGTTCTTGCACGACTTGCAGCAAATGTTGCTTTTGATCTTTATTTTTAGACAGGCTGTTATATTGTTCGATTAAAGCAACCCCTCTTTCAGCAATATTGTTTGTGACCAGGAGAAAGTGGACATTTTTCCCCCTTTTTGATTTTCCTCGTATTTTTCTCACGTAGTCGGATCCTTGTCCAAAAATCTTGTTTCAATATCGAGTTCAAGAAAAAAAAAGAAAATGGAAATAAAATAAAAATAAAATAAAATGAAGCATATTTTCAAAAATGGGCTTGTGAGACCCCTAAATATTTGTTTAACTTCTGTGAAAAATCTGGGTGACGTATTTTATTAAAAGTAATACAGTTCAGATATGTCAAAGTAAAATAATTCATTAACAGCGACAAGTCAAATAAAATAAGCATTTTTAAAAAATTTTTGTCAAAAATCTGGGTGATGTATTTCACTAAAAGTGATACATACCTGGTATGACAGAGTAAAATAATACGATGGAATTACAATGAAGGGCTGGCGTAACCTGGCGAGGTTACGAACCGGTGATGGCTTCGCACGTCCGAGAGCACTGATCACAAGAACAATCATTTAAAACGCATTTTCTTCGAACAGTCGCCACAACTCCCTTCTCAGGTCTCGATAGGATAGTACGTGTCCTAGGTGCTCAGAATGTGTATGACACGCTCTGCACCTATCGCTGAGAACTTCTTGACGAAAGCAAACGTTAGCTCTGTGGACAAGAACTGATCTTCTAGATTTCTGTAAAATTTCCCTTTGATTTTTTTGTCGAGGAGCTGTTCAAGGAAGTTGCTGACTTCTGCTTTGGGGCATTGTTTCTCAAGTGACCCTACCCAAAAATTTGAAGTTTTCAGGTTGAGTTCAAAATAGGTCAATTTATTGTCCTACTGGATACGATGTCACACAACAGATCTCAGGTCCATCTAACAATTAGTTTACTTAGTAAGTTTACAAATTGTGGTTGAAAATGCAAAAGATTATATTTCCATTTTTGAAATTTGCCGCGCATTTTCGAAACTTCATATTTTATCCGATGAGTGGCGAATATTGAATATACTCACAAATGAGACAGAGTTTACACCCTATAAGAGTGAAGGCCTAATTCCACAATATCATTGATCTATAAGATTGCTCTTGAAGCCGAGATTTTGAAGGTAGGTTCATATAATTTGAGTAAAAGCAGTTTTATCAATTCTATTTCTGGTAACTCTAATAAAACAGAACTGATACGGTTTAATTATGGCCCCGCAAAATAATTTCGAACATAAATGTGTAAATCCTTTTCAGGAACAAAATCATGTCAAATCAAAAGCACTAAGACACGTATCATCCAGGATACGAAAGCAGTTTCTACGCATACAAAAAAATTCAATATGTTCAAATTGCAGAAAACGATTCAGTCAATTTGATGTACAATTACCTTTAAATGAAGTCAACCTAATTGAAATGGATGAAGCGCCAATTGACGATGATAATAAAGGACCAGTAGATGAAATAGAAAATGATCCAGACTTTTCATTATCATCAAATCTTAATGATGAATGTAAGGACGATTATCACGCAGCAGGCGTTGAAGTTCTCAATAAAATAAAATAAAAGTTCGCGGATACCACTGACCTCTCGGAAAAGATTCTACTTTTAACTCTTGCTCCTAAACCATGGGGTCGTAGGAAATTAATGAAAGAGTTCAATACATCTGAACGGTATGCTAAAAAAGCCAAGAAACTTGTTGCTTAAAAAGGAATCTTGACATCACCTGACCCAAAATTGGGGTAAAAATTGTCAGTGGCAACTGAAACTTCAGTAACAAAATTTTATGAGGGTGATGATAATAGCCACTTAATGCCAGGTATGAAGTACTTTGTATCAGTGAAACAAGAAGTTGGCTCCCGTGAACAAATTCAAAAACGATTTAAACTACGCAGTCTTTCTGAATTATTTCAGCGTTTTGAAACTAAGCATTCAGAAGTTAAAATAGGGTTTTCTAAATTTGCACAGCTTAGACCGCGCCACTACGTTCTTGCTAGTGAGAGTGGCACACATTCGGTTTGTGTTTGTGTCCACTACGAAAATGTTAACTTAATGTTGGATTCAATAGGTCTAGAACAGTTAACTGAAAATTGCGACTTAAGTTTAAAATATTATGACTGCTTCAAGTTAATTACTTGCAAAACTCCTTCAGAAGCCTGCTATTTGAACGAATGCAAATCTTGTCCCAAGTTAGACACACTAAAAGAATATCTAATACTTTTGATGAAAATTGTATCAGTGAAGTTACATTTTCATATTGGACACAAACTGATAGAAGCTCATTAAAAACCCAAGTAGCTGAAAGTGATGATTTTATAGAAGACTTCTAAAAAACTTTTTAAACTGAAACCCCATTCATTTTATGCCAAACAACAGTCATTGTTTATAAAAGAGCTTAAAAAGAAGCTACAAGAGGGCAAGTTCTTAATTTTATTTGATTTTGCTGAGAACTTTGCTTTCATTTTGCAAAATTCTATCCAGTACCAACATTGGAATAATGATCAGACAACCATATTTACTAGTTATTTATTATATCGAAAATAACGAGTTAAAGCATGTAAGTATGGCCATCTTATCTGACAATTTAAACCACGACACTGTTACCATATACAACTACGAGACTCTAATCATTGAACACTTGAAAGAAAATTTCTCACTGAAGAAAATATTCTACTTTACTGATGGAGTGGGGCAGCATTTTAAAAACAAGTATAGCTTTGCTAATATTTTACAGCATCAACAAGATTTTGGAACTCCTGCAAAATGGTACTTTCATGCTACTGTATATGACAAAGGGGCATGTGATGGTATTGGTGGAAATTTGAAGCTACTAGCCACAAAAGGTAGCTTACAGCGTTCATCAGAAAACCAAATTCTAAATGCTCATGCTTTATTTGAATGGGCACGTGAAAGTCTTTAAGAAACAGTCGTTCTGTTTAGTCACAAGGAAAGTCACACTGAGATGACCTTGAAACTTCAAGAAAGATTTAAAAAAGCGATCGTGATTCCGGACACACTACAATATTATGCTTTTCTGCCAAATGGTGAAGGCCAAATCATTGCTAAAAGAACTGGATTTTCCGTGGATTATTCCATACACTCCAAAAACAAAAGATTAAAACTTATTGTGACAGAGAAGAAACCAATTGCAAAAAAGCAGGTGACGTATAAACGACGATGAACTGCGTAAGTAGAACTTCACAAGCCCCGTTGAGCTTCACTCTAGCGCGTATTGATAGTGTGCGTCGCGATACGAGGACGCCTCCACTCAAGTTTTGTTCTGTTACTCGAAAACCAAGCCTTGGCCCATAATTCCCTTTGGAGAGATTTTAGTACATAAAGTAAGATTTATTTCAAACCTATTTTAAAACAAAAAAATGGTCCAAATTGAATAAAAAGTCTTTTTTTTTTTATTTTTAAAAATCTGTGTCACATTTTGAGTTAGTAATTTTTTATTTGTTATCATCAAAAAGTGCCTAAAAATATGAATCCGATGTGCTAATATAAAAGTATTTGCGTATCGTATGATAATAGTTACAGGAATTCACAGCCAACGGTGCGCGGCTATAGTCAAAACTTTTCACGTAGAGACGTCGAGGGCCGTAAGCTCCTGCTTCGTCCATGGAACCAACCCTAACGAATGGAGTAGAACCGGGACGACAAGCATGTTAGTCGCAGATATCTTGTTCAACGCTGACAAATTGGGAGACCAAATCTGTCGAACGAGATGTTCGTATCTGTTTCGGAGAGCCTCCTTCACTGATGTTATATCCTGAATGCGGCACTCAGGCAGCCTAGATATAGGTAGGTCTCTGCAACGCCAAGGTGTCTAATAGCACTTCCGTCCACGAGCTCAGCGTCTTCGAGAACGCCAGGAAGTCGTCCTCGCTTCAGATAAAACTTGGCACACTTGTCCAATCCATAGTGTATACCAATTTCTCGTGTATACCCCTGGACGAGTGACCTTATGCTCACTATAATCAAGCTCGCCGCAGAGGTACCCACGAAAATTGCGTAGTGCGAGAGCTAGTGTCAAAAGAGTGATGCAAAAGAGGAGAGGACTCCTGGTGTCACCCTGAAATACGCCCCTCTGGAAGGTGACGCTGTTGTCACACGATGTTTGCCAGATGAGATAGTGAATCTTGTTTTCCAAAGGGGCATCAATCTCTATATGCATTCCACTATGTGTGGATGAATCTTCAAGCTTTCCAATAGACAAATAATAAGTCTATGAGTGATTGAATCGAAAGCTTTCTGGGAATTAATCCAGGCTATCGGCAGATTGCGCTTGTAGAATGCAGTCTCTTTGCAGACGCTTCTGTCAATTAGCATGTTCTTCCGACAGCCTGCTACGCCTTTTTTTGATTCACGTTGTTCGTAAGTGTCTCTTCACACAGGTCCAATTATCCGAACAATTCCGTCGTTCATCATAGCTGTAAAGATCTTATACAACGTGTTCAGACAATTTATTGGCCTGTAGTTCCTTGGGTTGGACAAGTTGCCTTTCTGAAGTAGTAGTACTGTGCGTGCCAGCCTATTGCGGTATGGGTGTCTCCAACTTTGTATATAAGGTGAAGATCCGGGCCAGGTTTTGGTGTGTAGAAGTAAACTCCTTCCACCAGAAGTTCCTGAAACCATGTGGTTCGGCACCGAAGAAGTTTCTCGTGCTCCTCAGTGCTTTCTTCACCTCTTCGGTAGTGATTGGTGGATATTTCCCCCAGACGTTATGAGGTTGTCACACAGCTCCTTGAAAGAAATGATGTCGTCAGTGTCTTTATTCAATGGGTGTCGAATTTCGTAAATCTCCCTCCAAGAAGTCTCGACCTCCTCGGGCTTGGGTGGATTTTTGACAGAAACAAGGGGATCGCTAAAAAGGCGCCATGGGTCAGGGAGAAACTGTTGATTCTGCCTGACCCATCCCTCCCTCTTCTGTATTCTCCTCCTTGCTTCAGATAACACCCGTATTCTGTCAACAATGTGCTGCTTGATGGTCAGTAGCATTTACTTCTTCGGCGTGTGATGTTGGATCCTCAGTTCGTGAGCGAAATTTCGGACCCTTAACGTAAAAGGCTTATCAGATGTTATGTAGTTAATCACATACTGAAGACGGAACGCGTTCTATCTAGCCCAGCCAATCTTCTTGTTCAGGTGATGCAAGCGCTTTTTGGTCTTATGATCCGTCGTTAGCTTTACCCGTCGATTTAAATCGGCCAAAGTTCTCGCTGCATCATAAATTGAGCAAAGCGAGTGATGGTATCCTGTTTGCGAGAGGTTCTCTACGCGGTTTCGCAACAACTGTTACGAAAAGTGCGAAAGCTCTTGGTATTTCTGGCACCACAGAGTGTGCAGGCGCGTCATGTAACCTTTGCGATCAGGTTTAATGCTGGAATCGTAGCAATTCAGCACGTCATTCCTGAGTCGATCCGTTCACCTAAAACGTCCATCGTCTCGCCGGCCGGTCATCGTGTTTCCATCGAAATTATTTTCAGCACACCCTAAATATTTGATGTGTACCTGAAGCAAAGAAGAAGGGCTGCGAGATAAGAAAGATAGAAAATGGACGCGAACTGTGGTCAGGAGTAGATAATGAATGTGATGTAAAAGACATCTTCTCGGACTGCTTAAATGATCTTCTTGATACTTGCTATCCTAAAGAAACAATCATCCTACTAGAACATAGAATGACTGGGTTGTATGCAGCGCGTAGTTACCTACAGGGTATTTGGTTTTGATATAACATGATCCACATGTATACTTGGTGCAGAGACGAAAGCCACAGTATGTTAAAGATGGAGGTGGAGAAGAATTAATAATAAGCCGAAGCAGATGCTAGTTAAAATAGTGAATTTGCAGCAACCAGAAGTTCAAGAGGTATGTAGTGGTGAGCTGAGAGAATATATAAGTGGTCACAGAGGGGACCGAATGACATAATTCGACAATAAAAATGTGGAGGGCGCATGGATAGTACTACGGGATAGCATCTTTAAGAGTGCATATGAAGTGTGCGGTTCTCGTATTGTAGGAGGAATGAGTGGAGATGCTTGGTGGAATGATGAAATCCGCGGGGCTGTTAATGAGGAAAGGCAAGCATACTGGAGAAAGCTGAATATTAGAGGTCTTAGTAATGATGAGAGGACTAGACTAGAAAATAATTATAGGGATAAACAGAAAAGCAAAGATACAAGTCAAATAAAGAAGGGATAATATCAAAGCGGAAGAAGATAATAAAATGCAAAATGATTTCGAAGGAAATAAAAAAATATTATCTTTGCAAGAAATTGTATGGTGATAAAGCTATGGAGTATAGCAGCTGTGACATAGAAGAGGATACGTCAGGCAATTCCGTTGTAAGTGGTGAAATAGGAATTGATATCCTCGACATTATGTCCGCAACTAAGAATCCAAAGAATGGTAAGACTGCTGGTGTGGGTGGTATTACCGCTGAAATGCTTAAGAGCGGAGGCGGATATTTGTTTGTGTGGATGAGCGAGTTCATGAATATGTGTGCTGAGAACGGTGAAGTTCCAAATAATTGGAAATCGGCGATTATCGTTCCACTTTACAAGGGAAAGGGTTATAAAGGTGACTGTACTAATTATAGAGCTGTCAGCGTATGAGGTACAGTTGGCATAATATGTAACAGAATACTTATTGGTAAGATCATGGAAATAATAAAAGAAAGGATCTGGGAAGTAAAATGTGGATTTATGCCAAGGAGATCATGTGCGTATCAGATATTTAGCTGGAGAGAGATCAGAGAAAAAAGTTTAAGAGTAAACAAAAAATTTTTCTGTGCAGTTGTTGATCTGGAAAAAGCCATCGATAAGGTGGATAGAACTTAACTTCGAGAACTCCTGACTGAATGGTTGGCTTCTAAAATAGACGTGTGAATTTTGTTGGATCGAATGTGGCATTTTCGATTCGACAGGCGTTCATTGTCGGATCGATTTATTTGTTTTGATCGACCCACCAGATTGGTTTTCTTGATTCGATCAGCCCGTCGATCGAATGTCGAAAACCCGAAATTCGACTCGCGCTATCGTCTGACCCGTTTATTCAATACGATTGGCCCATCCATCGAATGTCGAAAAACCGACATTCGGGGAGTGCTACTGTTGGATTGGTTTTTTCGATTCTATCGGCCCGTCCATCGAATGACAAAAAACCGACATTCAATACGTCATCAAATCGGTTTTTCCGATTCCATCGGCCCGAGCGTGGGAAAATACAATATTCGATGTGCCTTAGATTAAATCGGTTTTTACTTTTTTACTTTCATTCAATTTAGTGACTTCATGCATATCTGAAACATTCAAACGATAAAGGTGTTCTAAAATTTGAAAAGAAACCCAATAAAATATTTTCAAACATTATTCTTGTGACGTTGCAGATTTTCTGCAACTCACAAATTCGATTCTGTATGTATTATTTTGAAATTAAAGCTCTCGTGTCCA
>JAUMHM010000031.1:55379472-55393845 GCA_032362435.1 Melikaiella ostensackeni
TAAATGATTTTTACAATTGGAACGGAGATCCAAGGAAAAAAAAGTGGGATTAAAGAAGTGGGGATTATGAATGATTTCCAGAGTTGGAATAGGGATCCATGGAAAAAGAGATGGATCTGAAGAAGCGGGGATTATAAATGATTTTTACAATTGGAACGGAGATCCAAGGAAAAAAAAGTGGGATTAAAGAAGTGGGGATTATGAATGATTTTAAGAGTTGGAACGGAGATCCATGGAAGAAGAAGTGGGATTAAAGAAGTGGGGATTATGAGTGATTTTTAGAGTTGGAACATATCATCACACATCTTGGTGATCGGTCATAAAAATTTGTTGTGATGAACACAGGATGTTGAACAAGTGATAAAGTGTGTGTCATATACAATTTTATAAGAATGCTAATCAGTATGCAAATGCCTATTGATTATTCAAGGCTTTTTAGATGCTCTAATAAAAGCTGCCCTCGATACGAATCATCGGGTTATCAGACTGCCGACTTGGAATCTTGTCACTAGGATATCTGTTACGCGTATGCGGCTGCAATCCATGAGAAACATATATGAATATTTATGCATATGAAGGTTTCGAGCGAGATGCGTTTTTCTATAAACAACATCCGTCCACTCGTTAACATCGATGGCATAATAAATTGCTGATAATTTAGAGACGCGTTCAGATTTGCAATGTTATTAACGCCCAACCAGGCTTGTTAAGATCATGGGCTGAGAGACTAGTAAAATGCGGGGGCAACAATCTCTTCGAATTCTTGACTCAACTTATTTATACTCTTAATCAGATAGTTCAAGGTAGGTTTTATGTAACCAATTTCATATATCGGTTCAAAATATCATAAACAATTGTCTCTTAATAGAGATCTGCGTAATAAAATCTTGTCATCAGTTTTGGATTGGGTATGACTTGTTGAATAAATTCGATAAATGAAATAAATGAAAGCAAGCAAATGTGTGATTCTCGAATGTTTTGCAATTAAAGAGTATCATAAATAAAGGTGCAGTTCTTCCCTTGGCAAATTTATCGGTTCAATTCGCTAATTATAGCTGGGTTTTAAGAGGGCGATAAATACTGGGATATTGCGGGTATAAATACGAGTTTAAATATTCATAGGGAATTAATATTTATTAAATATTAATGTGTATCAAGGGAGTTTATGTCCCTGTCTGTAGGTCGTTATTCGTGGAGATAATATATAGGCTTACTCCATTAAGTGGACACGCTTATTATAGTGAGAGTGTAACTGCAGTTGTGTGTAGACTGTGTAGAGTAAATTCTGAAGCTCAGATGCTCAGATCTCACACATGTGGAGAGAGTACTTAGGATACTTAGGTTTTTGTCTTCTTGTCTGCATGTCTTCTTGTGGTACCTGGCTGCTCACCAAAGAGATAGACTCTTCAAGAGTCTCGGGTGACGAACGAACACGATGTCTGCCGCCGGTAGATCTCTTTAGCATTTCTTGGGCGAGATAACCGCAAGGTTGGTATCCATAAGTCAGTGGGACAAATACATGCATGGACTTACACGTTTGCAATTCGTCCCACCGCAGAATAAGGAATCAAGTGAATCAGGTACATCAAGAGCATCGCTTTTCGCTTCTCGCTGCTGATTCAAAACTGTGCCGGCGTTCCGTTTCACAGTAAATAACATCCTTGGGAATGGGGTTGTTCAGAAAATGATGAAAGTAAGATAAGTCGTTTTAGATATACCATTTAAGATCTTATTTTGGTTAATATTTTATATGATTTGTAGTCTTTATATAACAAGCATTATGGAGCCTTAGAAATCAAGAACATCAAAAAGGATTTTGCAGAATGATTTTTAACTTTTGGATGTTTTCGTTTCAGATATTGCACAGCTTCCGATGAACTGGTCCAAGTCGTTCGAAGTTTCTGGTATGTATTTTATACCAATATAATTTTGATGAGTAATCATCTTTGACCGCGATATGGTGTTAAATTTGTAAAATAATATTCAATATTGAATTTATGTGATTTATTCTTTGATTTATATAAGATTTTAGTTTAAGTTTAGGATATTAGGACGCATGTACCTATGTACTGATTTTTTTAATTGGTCTTTTTGAAGTCGTGACGTTGCCACTTCTGATTGGTTTGCAAAACCCTGCACTCTGCGGATGATCAAAAATTAAGAATCCCAGAAAGTCGATTTGATCATCCAGAGAGTGAGTCTGGTAACCTGTGGATATTCAAACAGTCTATAAAATAATGGTCTGCCTGACCATGGAAAAATTTATGAATGGTGCTTGGTACTATCTAGAAGATCAAACTGACCGTCCAAATTTTGAGACTCCAATTTTGACTATACATTTTCTCCGTGTAGCTGTGAAGCCTCTACTTAAGAATGCTTAAGAACTATGATGAAAAAAAGTGAATTAAAGAGCACTTTACCAAAACTTTAGGTGACAATTTCCCAGCTTCCAAATTTCGTCACCGAAATAGAATCTACTTTTAAAATTTGAGTCATATCATCAATTCCGCGTTTTATATCTTTTTGTAGAAGGTTGATCTTGCTTCAAAAGGTACTGCAGATACATGTGGTTAAGTAGATACGCACGAGCGTCTGAGGCTTCGCGTGGCATAGCTATACTGCGAGTATGAGGTCTCTTGTTTTTCCGTGTGTAACGACCTTTAGACGCCAACGTGCAATTACTCCGCGGGTTTTTTTGATTCTGGCAGGAGGCGTGCGCTCCTCTACCTCCGTCTCCTTCTCTCATCCTCGTCCTCATCCTCATCCTCTCATTTCCATAAGCGGCGATCCTTCTCCTGCCCTCTTTATCTACAAAGATTCCATCCTCCTCGTTTCTCTCGGTCTTCCTTCTCTTGTTCCAGGTACCAGGTGTTCGCGTCCGGAGGTCCTTAATCCGTAGGTCTCGGTGAATCCTTAATGAATGGGAGACGGTGGAACTTCGATTTCGAATAATCGTTTTCAAAATTAGAGGTTTTCTCTTCCCTTCCCTTCCGTTACGATCATTCTTCCATTCTTCTTCGGAGACATGAGAAACGAGGACGACAATCAAATCCAAGATCTTTTCAGGAGACTCAAAATTGCTCCGATCTTGCGAATAAAAGTCGAGTCAATCCTGGGTGGTCCTCCCAACAGAGCCAATTTCACCCCAGTTCCTTCATTTCGCTATTATTTAGTCTTCGAGTTCACTTCGAAGGTTTTAAAACAGATGAATTTGATGCATAATTGAAAGAAGAATTGAATATTTAACCATAGACGCACATCAAAGAATGATAAACCTGAAAAGAATAGATGAGGATTGACAATAATAGGGGCGATTGTTTATAGCAAAATAGTAAAGGATTGACTTGGATATGTGGTTGATAGGAAGGAATAGACTTTGATAATTATTAGACAGACCTAGATAGTTATAATAAGACTGGGATTCAAAAGAAGAGCGGTGTTCACTCATTGTAAAAGAGATAGAAAATGGGGTATATGGTAGGTGATAGTAGATGAAGGTGTGGCAAAATAGTATATGATAAGGATGGGGTGAAATGGCATAATGGACCAATGTGAATAAAAATGGCAAACAGAAGCGCGAATACTATTCGCAAAGAGCGCGCTAAATGATTATTTGTAGTATGAAAAAGACGGAGAAAAAATAAGAAAAAGAATTTGAAGTTGGGGTGTTGACTCTTTTTTTTTCACCCTCTTTTTTCCTTGTTATACAATTGTCGCTAATTAGCCGATCACACTGATGTTCGGAAACATAATTTTCTTGTTTTAAGACTTTCTATACTATTCAGTTACGCAAGATGACCTTGTTAGATATTATGCTTTTAATGATTTTTTTTTCAAAGTTTACTAAACAGATACATTAATCCATAGATTCTGTTCTTTAAAGATCGGTTCTTGGTCAACTCTAGACATTTCAAATTGGTTGGGACTTGAATTTGAAAGAGACCAAATTATAAATGAAACTTCAGCCTTTTAAACACAAAAATAAAGAAGATTAAAAATAAGAGAGCAATGAGGATGGAATGCGAAATGAAATATATAGAGATTGGGAGATAGAATCTCGTAATTGGATGCAGATTGTATGGTGAATAGTGCAGTGATTTAAGCGCGGTTAGTTACAATGTAAAGGTTGATAAAAGATCGTGTATGGAAAGTGGAGCCTGTAACTCTGAGGTCTTTAGAATTTAAATCTTGAAGAAATATACATCGACTTGAAAATCTCGCAACTCGCAATAACAAGAACATCGACTGTTAGGACGACGAGGAGGAGGACGGTCGGAAGAGACAACTTCAAAGCCGTGCGAAAGGTGTGGCGCGCGGTATGGGATCTTCATGGTGTACCCCGTGAGCTCTGTTCTCAGCAACCTGAGACCCCCGAGTTCAGCTCTGAACACGGAGGAGTGCGACGGACACATTGCACCAAGAGGAACGTGGGGAACGAGTTGCTTTGCTTGGGCTTGGGCTCGGGCATTACTCTCTCTTCCTTTCTCTATTTTTCCTTGTCCATCTCGCGGGCGCGCCCTCTTTCGCTCTTCCTCCCTCTACTCACATGAATCACGAACATCCAACAGATTGACACTACTATATATGACTATAGAGATTAGAGATCCTCCCGAGGGGTGCGACGAGAAACTTTAAGTGCTCTCCTTCCTTTTCCTTGATGTGCCACTTCCACTCATTTCACACTAACTTGTACTTCATTCAGTACCTGCAACTCGTGACCCTAGAACCATAGGTTATACCTCACTTTTTGACAAAAATGAGTTAATGACACAAAATAGTAGTTTAATGTAATCTCTGCCCGTAATTTCAATCTTATTCTGAAAAACAATCTCTAAATAGGTAAAATTTATGAAATAAAATTTGCAGAAGAAAATTTTCTAGAATCACAAGGTGCTATCTAGTTCCCCGTTGCCATATTACAATCATGCAAATAAAAAAAAAATGACAATCATCGCAAAATTCAAGAGGGCTTCCAACGCCAAAATGATAAAAGGTTAATAATCGAAGATAGAACCCTGTGTACGATGTATCTCAACCAAATTCAACCTAAAAGTCTTTGCACTCGCTGGTTTTTTGTAGAATGTAACTTGTGGATGATGTGCAACTATTTTAAGCACAAAATTAAAATCATCTCCCGGGTCCTTTTTTAAAAAAACTCCATTTTGGAATATTTGATTTTTTTTTAATTTGCAAATTTTACGTACGGGGGGTCATTAGACATTAAAAAGTGAGTAAAAAATATAATAAAAGAATTTCTTCAAATGAACACCTGTTGTTCTATCGAGGTATAAGTGTTGACCATAACGCCTTCTTAGGAAAAAGGTTAGTTCAACCTTCTTGCACGTAAAGTTTTTCTTCACTTTCTAATTGTTTGGTAGCCTTAGAGTATTTCACGTATAATTTCAAAAAATTTGAGTGATCCTTTTCACATAAATCACTTTTTTTGCAATTTTTTTTTTTAATTTTCAAATTCTGCGTACGGGTTGTTATTAGTCGTTAAAAAGTGAGTGAAAAAGTAGAGCGAAAGTCCAGTTTAAAGAAATATATTAATTGAGACCGTTTTTATGAAGAAATAATGAAAGAAATTTTTTCAAAATTAACAAATATCTCCATAGAAAGACAGATGTTCTTTTTACGAAAATATTTTACTCTACTTGCCTACTCACCTTTTAACGAAGAATGACGCCCCGTACGCGGAATTTAAAAATTAGAGAAAAAAGTTCCAAAAATGTGACTTATGAAAAAAGGACCTCACAGATTTAACCTCACAGGTTTAACTAAGCTAAAATGGCCATTTTTTCTGTTTGGCGTTCTCGGTGCTCGTTAATAATAGGAAAATTGTTGCAATCTCCTACGTTTCATAGAGATATTTTGTCTTGATATAATAAACAACAAAATTTTTTATGAACAAATTATTAATTATTAATTATTAATTAGGGCCATCGTCTAATTAGAAAGTGCAAAAAAAAATTCGAGTGCAAGAAGGTTTAACTAAGCTTTTTCCTAAAAAGTCGTTATGGACAGCACTTATATCTCTATAGAACAACAGATGTTCATTTTTAAAAAATTCTTTTATTATAATTTTTACTCAGTTTTTAAGGGCTAATGATGCTCTGTGCGTAGAAGTTACAAATTCAAAAAACAAAAATTTTACTTTTACAAAATGGAGGTTTTTAAAAAAGGACTCCAGAGGCGATTTTAATTTCGTGCTAAAAGTATTTGCACATCATCCACAAGTTACATTATACGTAAAACCAGCGAATGCAAAGATTTTTAGGTTGAAATTGGTTGAGTCACGAACTGCCGCTAATTGAAGAGCACTTTTCCAAAAGTGTACCGTGTTTGTATTAAATTGTGTCTCCTTGATGTAGAATCTGTATTTTTGTCTTATTGTTTTCATTAATAGCATAAGATTACGTATATTCGGTACAAAAACTACTGCATCTTTAAAACTAATTTTTTCTTATCTTATTTTTTCTTCTTCACTAAGTCATATGATTTTAAGAATTACACAGGCACACAAAAAAATTACATGTCCACTGAACCAGACTGCCATACCTGTATGTTTTTGGGGTCGCTGAATCCGAATCTGGTGTCAGATTTGCTCATCGCGTCAGTTTTTTGAGAAAATTAGTTTTTTTGGCAATTTTTTAAAAATAACATACTGTGCGAATCTGTCGTTTTAGAAACTTCTAGCAAGGCTCAAATTAAAGGTTGAACCTTGTATTTTAAAATGGTTATATTATTGAAAAAATTATTTCTGTCGAGATAGGCAACGGAAATAATATTTTCAATACAATTACCTTAAAACAAGAAGTTCTTATTAGGTACATAACTGAATAATGAATAAAGTAAAATTCAAATAAAATATGTTGAGCAAAAGCAGAAATTCAAAATGAATAGGTATTGCTTTCAAATAAAAATATTGCTAATTATGTGACATCTTTTCCCTGACTTCATTAATAAAATGCTTTCAATCAAGAATGCCTAACGTGGTGATAAATAATTTTGCATCAACGAAATCTTTTTCCATGGTTTGATTAATTACATTCTGATTAATGGAATTCGTCTCACTAACGTGGGCACATTAATTATAATTACCACGGAACAAAGTGTCTAGGTCGTGCGAATGATTTACCCACTCAGGGGTCTTCGTAAATGAACACTGCATAGTCGAACACCATATGTACTCGTATTATATACCTATATCCTTTAAGTATATATAGTTAAAGTATAAAATAGTTTTTGGCGCCGGAAGTTTCGTAAGCGAGTAAGTCCATTAGGGGTCAAGTGCAGGTGCTGGATATGTTTGTGTTAATAAACTGATACTTTGGAACTCCCACATAAAAAAAAACATCAAACTGTATCGTACATGTTGCCTGAGCAACGAACCTTGAAAGGGTCATTAGCGTTATGAAATGTGACACGTATTATATCTCCTCATTAATTAATTTCAATAAACTCGAGCACACAAATTATTTCACAAATTATATTTTTGTTAAATATCGTTCAGCTTTTCCGTGTTATTATTTATTGAAGTATCCAAACATTTTAAAATACAAACACTAAGCTCAAGATTTGTTCCAATCTGCAGGGTTGCCTGTGAATACCATTAAAATTTCTTTTAATTGAGTAAAAAATGTTGACCTCATTTTATCAAAAGAAGTTTTTGTTTCAATATTCTTTTGAGGAAGTTTATGAAATAAACAATTTTTATAAGTGTGTCATTGTTTCGATTATTACCTTTTTCTATCTGATAAATGGAATAATCTGAATAGATTGATTCTAAATCAACTTACAATATGAAGTGTTAGTAATATCATTTTCAAAAAATGCTCCCAGTAAATGATTCTCTTCAGACAACCTTCATAAAAGTGAGCTTTTTTTCTTTTCTATCTTTTTTTGCTGGCCATGGAAAGAGATATTAGGTCGAGCATTCAGATAAGTACGTTGTGGGTAATCAGCGTGGCAAGAGGTAATGATGAGGTTGTACCAGTTTTTGTTGTAGGCTAAGTAGTAATAGTAATAATTTGGGAACTATTGACTCGACCTTCGATAATAGCGCCTTTTTTATACACAGAACATTCCACATTAAGTACGCTCCAATCGCCTCTAATTTTCCCAATTTTAAACCGAAATAGAATACTCTAAACTCAACATTTCCTTTGTCAAGTCCAAGGTTAACTAATTTAATTCATAAATTAAAAAATGTAAATTCAATATTATGATTGAAAGTATTAAAATAATAATGATAAAAAAATAGATTTCTGATGCAATTTGTTGTAAGCAGGAAACTAAAATTGAAAGAAAAAGGATGTTATAAGTAAAGTCCCTCTAGGTAAAGTCTGGCAGAGCCTCTCCACCACTTTCTTTCGTGATAAAAGTGAAAGAAAATACTCGTATTCTTTGAAGTTGGCCACAAAAAATGCGTGTATTTTCCTTAATTTTTACCACGAAAAAAAATGTGGTTGGGAGGCTCTTCCGGATTTTAGTCAGAGGGACTTAAGTCATGAGAAAAGGCTATTAAAACAGTTGCATAATCACTTCAGTTTTTCCAGAAGACGCGTGCTGAATAATTCCGAGGAAGATGTGAATTTTGTAGACTTGCTATCGAAAATGGAATACAACAAAAATTGACTATTTTGAACACTCAGAGAGATGTCCTCTTGTGTCAAGAGGATGTTTCTTGATACAAATGGAACTTTCTCCTAAATTTAAGGTTAAGAGGAGTTTCATTTGTCTCAAAAGAAATCTTTTTGCTGCAAAAATGATTCTTTTGCAACAAACTTCATCTAATCTTGCAGACAAATAATTAGGCTGGGCACCCAAAACTCAGAGCAGATGTCGCCCCTCCTTTTGGCCACTCCTTTTATCCAATAACTGATTATCATGATCACCATGAACAATACAAAATTATAGAAGACATGCGCCCTAAGGAGCCAAAAGGAGTGGTGACATCTGCTCTGAGTTTTTAGTGTCCAGCCTAATTCTGTTCATGTAAAAAAGAAATTCACATGGTCCAAAACAAAACAGACAAGAGGACGTTGCTTTTGTTTCCAGACATTTTTTTCTCTGAGTGAAAATAATACAGTACTTTTTGAACAAATAGTATAGAATACAAGGTTTTCTTGAGCAATAAGATATCTTTTTTCGAAATTCGCAGAATCGAGAGAAGTCAACTTCATTAATATTGTTCGGAGATCGCACAGGTATACGATGATGCCGGAAATGCGGTCAAGTTTTTCGCACAACGATGGTAGGTGAGATCACGTGTAGGCTCGTAAGTCGTAACTTCTGGCGTATTATCCCCGAGACTTTTTCACCTGAAGACACATCCAGCAGGATACTTTCAACAAAAAAATTCTCCCGTAATTACAAAAGGACTAGTGTAACTGAGGCGGCAAAAAGTTTACTGCCAAAGCCGAATGAGTTTTCGGTCGAAAAATTAAGTGTAGTAAAAAACTTTTACCGTGAGAACGAGACGAGTGTGTATAATGCGAAATACCTTGATGTCCTGGTTAATGAGTAAATCACCAAAGAGGGCGCAGCTAAAATTTGAAGAAAAACGAGTACTTCAAATCAAAGAGGACTTTATTTTTATAATTAAAACTAAATTTTGAAAAATTGAGGGTACGGATTAAATAACCGGTTATGTTATTCGGACGGCAATATACTTATAAGTCAAAGTGATCTAATGCGCCATAGTCCCAACAGCTCCCAACAGTTTTTCCTTATCAGAGCGGCCCTCATCAGGACCTACTGTGGTCCGAATATGGCAATCCTTTTAATTAAAATGACTTCCATAATAAGCTCATTGTTGTGACCCCGGGCAGAATCGATTTAAGCCCTGAGTAAGTTACATAATCAAAAACCTTTTTTTTTGCAACGTCGAAAAAATAATTTAAAAATCTGACATGCTGAATTTGTACGTGGAAAAATTTGAGGTATGAAATGCTCGATTTATGCCAATTCGTTATGGCGTGAGAAATTTTTTGAACCATTAAAATATCTTCTTCAATATATTTTGAGAACATATAAAAAGTTTCTGTTCAGAAGAAATTTTTTTTCTCCAATTATAAATGCTTAAAGTTGTTTCAAAATGATTTCAAAATCCGATATTACTCTAGGACACGTATTGTTTGTTGCCAATTATTTTTTTTTCCGAAATCATGGAGAAAATGTTAAGCATTCATAACTAAAGGAAAACAATTTTTTCAATGGAAACTTTGTATATGTTCTCAAAATATACTCTAGAAGATGTTTTATCGGACTAGCTATATCGGACTTATTTTGCCATTGCACATAACAAGAACGGCATTTATTTAGAAAATAGACCTATTGGAGCCCCAGCGAGGGCCCCTGATGTTAATTGGAAATTAAAAAAGATCCTTGTTAGGGGCCTTATCAAATTTCCTCTGACTGCCCCTAACAATTTTGCGTAACCAAACTTGTACGCAGTGGGAAAAAATCACTTTTTTGGTTCAAAATAACATTCAGCCGACAAATCGTGAATAATTTGTACGTAAAAAATTTGAAAAAAGAGCTGATAAAATCTCTCAGAGAGTTGTTGAATCCGATTTTTGATTTAGTTTTTCAGTTTTTTGATAAATAAACAAATATGAAAAAATGGCCATTTTTTCTGTTTGACGTTCTCGGTGCTCGTTAATAATAGGAAAATTGTTGCAATCTCCTACGTTTCATAGAGACATTTTGTCTTGATATAATAAACAACAAAATTTTTTATGAACAAATTATTTGTTGAAAGTGTGTTTTCTACGATTTTCAATAATTTTAAGTTTTTTGAGTTATATGTCGAAAAAGTTGGACAGAAACATTATTATAATGGAGGAAATTCCCCCTAAAATGACTTTTGTTAATATCATAAACAAATTTGATAAACAAATGCATTATTTGGGCATTTGTCGACGGAAAAATTCATTTTTTTTAATGTCAGTCTTTTTTATCCGGAACTTCAAGATAATTCCAGCAAAATTAATAATTAGTTGATAAATTTTAAAATTCAGTGGAATTTAATTTGCATAAAAATAAATTCTGCCTTCATTCAGTGACAGTAATTCCTCTTAGATTCGTCTTGAATTCACTTAAACTCTCTTGAATTTTGTTGAATTCCCTTGAATCTTTTAAATTTACTTAAATTTACTTTAATTAAGGATTTTTGGTATAAAACAAATAGTAATTAAAAATGTTTCCTTTCTACTTTCAGTAACAACTATTGCAACAACAAATGAGCTTCGAAATTACGAAGCACACGTATCAGCTGGCTGCTATTTTCCTGCAGAACTTCAAGGCGAATTTGTAATGCAAGTGAGTGGAAAAAATGCGAAGGGTTCGATGACGAAGGGTGCACCAATTCAATATTCCCCAGTGAATATTACCTATAATGCTATTCCAGTTTGGGGCACTTGTCACAGGAAAGTTGGCAACAACGTATTGCTTATGGATAGGTGAGACTTTCCCACTTTTCAATAATTATCAATTTAATAAATTACAATCATCACTAATTATTAACATTAATTTATCATCACAGAAAAAACCAAATGTAATTTTCACCCCGATTTCAGAGTAATTTCTACCTGCAACAAAACTTACCTTGACGTGGCAAGACTTACCCACCACATTGGGTATGGTTATCATGTCAACTTTATTGTATCTTTTTTTGTTTCGAATCGAAAAATTCAGCCTTACGTAATTGAAAATTACGCGCAAGAAAAATTCACTTCTGTTTTTTTTTGTGATACCTTAAACATTATCCGATTTTCTTCGAAGACGGCTCCAATTTCGTTTTTTAGATCACTATGCTGGAATCTTTTCAGTTTTCCGATTTTTTCGGTGAGGGCTCAAATTGAAGGTCTTGACATGTAGATGTATATTGAAAAATAAAATTTGCTATGTCATGATATTTATTTTTTGTTATCAGTGGATAAAAAGTCATAAAAATGAGGAAATTGTGTTTTTTAGATCACTACGCTGGAATCTTTTCTTTTAGTTCGATTGTCTTCGAAGATGGCTGAAATTGTAGGTCTTTCGTTGATCGGTCGAATTGAAGGTCTTGGCATATAGATGTACATATAAAAAATGAAATTCGCTCTGTCATAGTGATATTTTTTTTGTTATTAGAGGTTGAAGAAATAAGAAAAATGAGGAAATTTTGTTTTTTACACTACTAAGCTGGAGGCCGTTCTTTTAGTCCATTTTTTTCGTTGATCGGTCAAATTGAAGGTCTTGGTATATAGATATGCATGCATGCAGATATGCATTAAAAAAATATAATTTGCAACGTCAAAGTGATGTTTTTCTGTTATCAGAGGTTGAAAAATAAGAAAAATGAGGAAATTTCGTTTTTCACACCACTAAGCTGGAGGCTGTTCTTTTAGTCCAATTTTTTTCCTAGCTGAGTGAAATTGAAGGTATTGGCATGTAGATGTGCATTAAAAAATAAAATTTGTTATGTTATAGTATTGTTTTTTTTATCAATGTGTAAAAAATGAAGAAATTTCTTCTTTTAGATCTGCATGGTGGAAGCTTTTATTTTAGTCAGATTTTTTCGGGAGTGGCTAAAATTGAAAGTCTTGATGTGTAAATGTGCATTTTGTCTTTTAGCACTAGCTGATTTCGTATGAACATATCTATTTGCACGCATAGTTTCGTGCAATTGAAAACTGGTTTAATTTAATTTAATCATACGGTAGAAATTAGAAACAGTTATTACAAATTTAATTAAATAAATTGTGAAACTTACTAACGACCTGTGAAATACTTCATTTTAGCTAACAACTCTTGTAAACCAAAGCCTAATGGAAAAATTATCCCTTTAAAATAAGGTTGGTGCAGTTCCATTCTGAAATCTTGGATTAAAAATAGTGATACTCAGAACGCAATATCGCGTGTCTGGTATGTCAATGTCTTATGCCTCTTTCTCAACATGCATTTCTTGTCTTTCTCACGAAAGCTCATTGTGACTCAACCGAACTGAACTAAAATCTTAAAGCCTCTTTCTTTCTAAGTAATATATTGTGTATCAAGGGCGTAAAGTTGGCAGTTCCTACGAGTAAGGATTGTCAATTGTTCTCACATGATACACACGCTATTTTTTGTCTATAACCTGCATCTAAAGTTTGTCTTTAGGGGCTTGTGAAGTGGGCGCGAAGTAATTTTTTCCGCCCGGGACTAAGGGAACGGGCGCAAAGAGCAACTTTGCGCCCGCTTCGTCTCCGGGCTGAAGAAAAACAACTTTGCGTACACTTTAAATTTACGAAAAGGCATACTGTCGGTACAGGGTAGCCAAAAAATATTTTAATTAATTTAGTTTGCGGATTATTTTACGAATAAATTAATTTCTGTCGCGTGCAATTGTGTAGAGGACTTTAGGGTATTCGATTCTTAATGTAACGACTCGGTGAATTCGAGGGATGCCAAGGAACACGTCGTCTGCAACGTGTCTACGACGGAAATAGACTAAGTTCCAGGCAGTGCCAGACGCAGAAAGCACATCGCTATTCTGAGGATGATTTCTGAATGAAAAAAAATGGCCAAGTGCCAGCTTAACACTTGCACCCCAATTCAATACATTTCGATTACTCTAGACTAGAACTTTTTAAGTAAGAAAAATTAGACCCTCGGGCATCGTTTGTGTCAATTTGAAATTACATTCTGGGTGAAACGGATGAGGACCTTTACTCGCGAGTTGAATCACGCGATTTTTAGAGTTAGAGTGCAAAACTGATCAAATATTGAACAATTTTCAAAAGTTCATATTGTCGAGATTTCAGTTTGTCTGCTGCTGAGAAATCAGCGTATATAAAAAACCTTTCGCACCATTAAAACGTTATAAAATCGATAGAGCATTACACTACTTTAGCCTGAGAATAAATTGCTGGTCGCGGAATTAGATACTTCTAGGCATGAAAGGTTGGAGTCACTCTTCGAGTCTGTCGACATTAATAGAAGATGTACTTTGCAAAAATAGCAAATATACTGGGAGGTGTGGCGAACAGATATGCCGCACGATTCTCAATATTTTTTCAAACCGTTAAGATGTGTGTCCAGGTCCTTTCACGGAGAAACATTGTCGCCGGAAGGAATAGTGGAGTCAAATAAGGTTTATACCTCGAAATGCAGCATCAGTCAACAGTTTCTATGAGATCTTTTGAATTATGTTGCCAAGGGTAGGTACTTAAAGTTGAAAAATCGGAAATAGCCGCAATTTTGAAAATAATTTGAATAAATTAAGTCTTAGGGCCAAAAAACTACTGTTTATGAGGTTTTGCTATTAAATAACCGGACTGATTTTTTCGCCGCTTGCTTGGGACCTCGGCAAAAACAAGCAGTGTCTAATATTTATCTGTGTTCTTC
>JAUMHM010000031.1:55395197-55422157 GCA_032362435.1 Melikaiella ostensackeni
TGTAAAAATCATTTATAATCCCCGCTTCTTCAGATCCATCTCTTTTTCCATGGATCCCTATTCCAACTCTGGAAATTATTCATAATCCCCACTTCTTCAAACCCACTTTTTTTCATAGATCCCTTTTCCAACTCTAAAAATCTTCATAATCCACCCTCCTTTCCTCATGAATCCCTGTTCCAACTCTAAAAATTATTCATAATCTCAACTTCTTTAATCCCACTTCTTTTTCCATGGATCCCCGTTCCAACTCTAAAATTCATTCATAATCCCCGCTTCTTCAGGTCCACTTCTTTTTCCATGGATCCCTTGTCCAATTTTAAAAAGTAAAAATCATTTATAATCCCCATTTCTTCAAACCCACTACTTTTTACACAGATTCCTTTTCCAACTCTAAAAATCTTCATAATCGACATATTCTTTTCTCATGGATCAATGTTCCAACTCTAAAAATTATTCATAATCCCCACCTCTTCCAACCCACTTTTTTCTTCATGGACCTCTGTTCCAAATTTAAAAATCATCCATAATCCCCACTTCTTCAAACCCACTTATTTTTTCATGGATCTCTTTTCCAACTCTAAAAATCTTCATAATCCATTTTTCTTTCCTTATGGGTCCCTGTTCCGACTCTAAAAATCTTCACAATCCCCAGTTCTTTCTCGGTGGATCCCTGTTCAACATATAAAAATTATTGATAATCCCCCTACTTTTTCCATGGATCCCTGTTCTAACTTTAAAAATCATTCATCCATTCATGCGTCTTAAATAAATAATAAAATATAATGATAATAAAATAAAATAAATTTAGCTTTAATGAGATAATAATAAAAATAATAATTCGATCTTTCACATTTTTGCCGCGCTCTACTTATACCATACTTATGTCTATAAATATTCGCCTTTCACTGTTATTTCACCCAAAGCATCTAACGTTTTGACGCAGGCTTTACCTGTCATATCGATGTCTAAGAAGTTTACACATTAAAAATGTAAATTATAAACTTTTCACAGAAAACCATTGGTGTGACTTTCGTTGCGTCTCATTATGGACAATGAAAATTTGCATTGTCCCTTCATCAGCGTTCTTTCGAGGATCGGCGTTTACCAAGGGTTCTTTTCCAGATATTGTTAGGTATACTATATTCTTTGATGTCTCTTTTCATCTATACAGTTGGGCATGCTTTTGACGATGAATTGAACAATTGACCCAATACCCGAAAATCGATAGGCAATCAGGCACTTTTCAATTGGTTGTGTGCAAGGGCGGAGTGTTTTGGATTCGTGAGTGGTTCCTTGTTGGGAAATCGTGCATCAAAGATAAATCGGACATCTACCGACAGTTATTACGCATTGATGATGATGATGAAGCGTCGCGTCGAGAGGAGCGAATCGTCAGGCCATATGGCGTTCGGACCTCAGTTCGGACGAAAACTGAGCCTTAGCAAGAGTAGACCATGAAACTGGACGAAGAGCTCGACAGGATCTGCCAAGGTCATTTTTTGCAAGCTTACTCCGAGAACCTTTAAATTTAAAACTATATCCTCCACCCAGTTGAGTCTTGAGTCTTTAGTGTGGAGCTCAGGATTGCTAAACTGGTTTCGTTAAAGGGCATTTTCAGTTAAAAAGAAGGTTTATGGAATGTTTGCTCGATATAAATTACATTAGCGCAAAAACCTTTTACTTTTATGACTGAATTTAACAAGGTAGGGGAGATTCTAAAGAAGTCTTTGAAAAAGTCTTTTCTTGGAATAAAGACTTCGGGAATACTTAAGAATAATTAAAAGGCAAATATTTACACAGAAGATAGGTATGTTATCATTAGAGTAAATGAGAGTGATATATCATTCGGGTTTATGACCTCGTAAAAAAACTCAAGGGGCGACAAGGGACTTTGATGCTAAGATGGAGAGCAGGCAGAAGAAAGGAAAATCTTTCAGAAGATAAGAAATGGTTTGGTGAGGTAGAAGACAAAGAAACGAAGCTTATAGTTTTGCAAACCAGAAAAGTAATTACATGATTTATAATTTAGGTTGGCATTTGCAAACATTAAGAAGGTTGACAGAACAAATGTTATTATGCGGTTCTTCTTTCTTGACAAAGCGAAGTACTTCGATGTCGAGAAACCGAAACACTCGTTGCAGTAATTACTCTAATTGTAGGTAACTGTACTATCCAAGTGTAACCGTGACAATGATCAAGTACCGAAGTGCCGACCCGCATTTTGCGTACTTCAGAGTCGACGAACCCGTATACTGTCGCTCATTATCTTTGACGTTTTGCATTTGCATGAAAGTCTCGACTGCGCCAAGAACGATTAGGCTTCAAAATTTCTTGCAGACGTCATCTTTTCAGCCTGAAAAACACTCGATGCCAAAAAAATTGATATGAAAATAAAGCAAAAAGTGTTATTGAACGAGACTATGACCTGTAAATATTCTGCAATGGCAGTAGAATTAATTTTTCATCTTCAATACACGCTATGAAAGTTTTTTGCGCATAAACTTTCGCCACACTGATTACAGCAATGATATTACAAATAATAGACACTGCAAATGTGAGAGTATTGCATCAAGGAAACGAGAGCGTTCAATTTTCACGTGAGAAGGCGTGACGGACGAGTCGGCTAGAAAGGAAAATCGGCAATGGAATTCCCATCGAAGGCGAGTTTATTGATGAGAATTAAGTGCTCTTGGTCACGACCGAGATACCTACTTACCACAGACTATTTCCTCAACCAGAACAAATCATCAGAGGCCTCTAAAATATTACAATTTGCCGCGCAATTTGCCAAAACACAGAGAGAAGCGAATTATAATTACAAGAAGGTATCCTTTGTGTAGGGAGCTATCTTGAACAGAAGGAAGGTTATAAATCGGTATATATGTTACCTGTACAGTCAATGACGAAAATCAGTCGTTATCGACAATTCCGAGTCAAAGTCGACAGTGCCCGCTGGCATCGGTCATTGTCCACAATGACCGGTCATTTTCGATAACGTCTATCCCAGAAACTAAAATTGTGAAATTTCTAACACTGACCAGTTTTCATTTTGACAATGCCCGAAGACCAGCGGTCAATGTCACTTTGCTTTAATTTTTCACAGTTGGGGGCAATTAACCTAACTGACGGAGAGAAAATATTTACGTGGCCGATATCGGTTCTCCGAAAACTATTACTTTTTGGGATTGGCAATGTTTAGCTCATTGAATTCCATAGTTTTCAACGTGCGATGCTTGTCACCAAATGACTTTTTGACTTCAAAACAGGTTACCTTTAAGTACCTGTCCAATAACACAGGCCTGCTAGGTTCTTCCCACTGAGATTCAAGATTGTTTTTCCATGTAATTTTGAATTCTAAACACGAACTTGGATTCAAAAATTACCTATCACATCTAGATTTTGAGAAAATTCGGGTTAAAACTCTCAAAATCCGCGTTTTTGCCATTCACGAAAAATCATAGCAAACAAACCTGACGTGTTACAGACTTTATAAAAGACTGAAATTAATGCTTAAATGATTTATTTTAAAACTGCAATAACAGATATTATAAGACAAATTTATTTGACGTGCTGTTGTTTATTTTTTGGAAATCATACTCGCATCCATACATCGAAGGCCATGAAAATGCATATGTGCAAGCTTGATTTCCGAAAAAAGAAAACAGCACTTCGAATATATTTTTCCCATAATATTTGTAACTTCTCCTTGAAGTACAAGGTTTGTGCATTAATTCAAGTACTTAACAAAGTTTCTAGCATATTAGGTTCGCTTCAGATGATTTTTCACAAGTGGCCAAAAACGCGGTTTTTGGAGGTTTCAACTCTAATTTTCTCAAAAAATTGACCTGATAAGTGATTTTTGGGTCCAGATTCATATTCAGCGCACAAATACATCGAAAAAGTCCTATATCATGGGTATAAAAGAAACTAAAAAATTGCAGACCTGTGTGCTATAATGATTCATAGTTTTTCGCTGCCAGTTAGGCACCTGCCTCCCATAATCAAGGATTGCCCTAATTGCTCCCTAACTTTGAAGGCTTGAAACCATTGTCGACAATGACCGATGCCAGGGGGCATTGTCGACATTGACTAGGCATTGTCGATAATGACTGATTTCCGATATTGGCTGTAACATACATAAGCTTTTTAGCCGGCGATTGGTAATGAAAAATGCGAAAGGGGTAGCAGAATGAAAAACGTGGATAATTAAACGAAGGAGATCGTTGCAGCGAGACAAGATGAGGCTAATAGCGCGCTTCCTTTCTGCAGGGCACACCTAGATTCTTCAATTTCATACTACGTCTCTGTACTCGATGCCCAGACCAAGCAATGTTACACATTCGAGGTAAAGTGTACAATGTGCAATATCTGCATGTTATCATCGACTTTAAAAGTCATGCCTCTGGGGCTGTGGATATTTATTATCTTCAGGTTAACAGACGTTTCCGCTCTCTCCATTACACCTCCTATTTATTGAGTCATGGGAAAGCCACTCAGCGACAGAGACGTCGGCTTTTCTCTTTGTCAGGCCTCGCACTACTATATGAATTCCAAAAAGTAGTAAAAGTAGCCCGTGTGCCTTTAAAAAAGTAGCAAAAAGTAGCCCAGACTTTTATATAAATATTATCTATTATTTATTATTTCGATAGAAAACAAAACAAAAAATGTTAGAAATATTAGTACTTTTTACCCAATTTTACCTTGAAAAGGAGCATTTAATTGCACTATACCGTGAAAAGTAGTTTTAGTAGTATTATCCCAAAAAAAGCAGTCAAATAGTAGCCTCATGCGAAAAAAGTAGCAAATATAGTAGGGGAGCACACTAAATCTGAAGATATCAATTTGATCTGCAGCAAAGTGATCCACGAATGTAATAGTCTTTTGTTTCTTTATACTGATACAGATTCAAGTATCAACTGATTACCGCTGCAGCAAAAACGATACCTTCAGATTTACTGGGAGCGCAAGGCTTGCTTTGTTCTCCTGGTGTAACAATAAGTGCCCTAATTTGCTTCCTTATTAAAATCATTAAGTACCACTTTTGGTGTAAAGCCGAATCTTAAATTTGGGAACTAATATAAATCAATGATACTCAGAAAAGAGCCATTCTTTCCAGTTAATCATCCTCTGAAGAATTGCTAAAATGGTTTCTACAAATCATCTTCTACTCTATTATTTCTAACGACGACTGCCATTTTTTAGGAAAATTTTTTCTAATATTAGGGATCCGTGAGATAATGTTGGCGAAGGCCTTCTCGTGGGCGAATTCGTCAGGAATCAGAACCGGAAGTCGGGCTACCTTTCATGGGAGAGCAAAAGGACGATCGAAAGTTTATCGTCGACCAAACACTCTTGGGAACCTACGCGACTCGGACGCTTAGGTCAGAAAAATAATGAAGGGGAAGAGATGAAGTAAAAGATAAAAAGGGAGGTTATACAAAGGGCTCCGGATGATGCTGCGATTCATTGTCGGTCGACAGACCGCGAACCCAAATTACCCATCTAATCGAGAAAGTGGGAAGAAGTTAAGCCAATAACTTCCGGCGTTTTATGCACCTTCATCCTTATACGTCGACTACCAATGTTACCTCCTCGGTTAAGTCACAATCATTTCGTCAAACAAGCATCAATCGCCTTCAAGAAAAATGTCCAATCATCTTGTAATCTTTGTGTCCCTTTCCGGAAATGTCAACTTTTTTATCATAAAAGAACACTCATGCAGATATATTTTCGATAAAATTCCTCTGACCAATTACCTTTCTCGTGGATGGAAAAAACCGAAGTTTGGTAAGAGAACTTTTCGGGTTGGAAGGCTCAATTATCGCTCGGTGGTAAAACCATTTAGACCGCAGGCGAATTAGAATTTGTGCAGTGCTTTGTAATGCCAGACGCGTAAACGAAGCGTACGATCGACCACTCTTTTTCTAAATATAATCACCTCGTTTCCGGTTCAACTCGTGAGAGGAGATATGAAAGAAAAAAGAAATCTGGGAGAGAAAGAAAAAGTGCATATATAGGTATAATTCGCGTGTGGTTGTGACTCGTAAAAAGTGAGTAGGGTTCGCAAAAGAAAGATCAGATTTCAAACGTCGTTTACCGAAAAAATGAGAACGACTAAACATTGCCACCAGGATTGGTTTACTTACAAAAGGACCTCAAGCTTCAAAATCTCTTCCCTTTTCAGGAACCCTTTTGTTTCTCAAACTTCATTTCTTGACTGAGAAAAACCTTTCTTTAGAAACGTGAATAAATAATTATCCTCAATTTAGTAATGAATAAAACCACTTCCTGGACTTATTCTCAATGAAACTGGAATGCGGAATAATGGATACAAGAATTCGATGTTTTTTGGATGAAATTAATATTTTCCCACGGAAGCGTAATCGGCAGGATCTATAAAAAGTGTTTGAAAAGTGCATGGCATGCGCCCCCAGGACATGTTCGACTGAGAATAAATCGTCCCATTCTCATTCGCTTTCCTTTCCTCATTAATGCCATGCAAGTTGCAATTGCAATTACTTGCGATGTTACTAACGAGTCCTGCAATATGTGCAATTGGTAAAACACTTTAGCAGAATATCTTTGATAATATCTGCGGATTAGTGCATAACTTCGAGCTGGAGAATAAAGAACATAAAACATATATCCAAACCTGCTTCTGATTCCTGAACATGATCAAAAAGACTATGTATATTATGGACTGCAATAAGAGTGAAATATAGGATTACTAAAGCCGATCCAGTTTTGTACAAGATTTAACATCTTAATATTTGTCACTTTGATATAAGGAGAGAGTGAGAAAGTCGTAGATGTCTAGGAGAATATTAATTTATTACAAGCACGCACCGAGCAGGTGGGACTTAAACAAGTTATACTCTAAGCCTTTAAGCGGATGTTGCGAAGAAAATCGAGGTGGCAAATTTATCTGAAGCTCAATACAAAGACTTCCTGAGAATTATTAGAATTTACTTTTGAGATATGCCTTTCAGCATGGAATGAAATTAAGGGATGAAATTACATATAACAACAAGAACTCAGCAAATTTTTTCCCTGGTTATTTAAATTTTTAAATTCAAGGCTTTACAATAAACTTATTCTAATTTGAAGTTTGAATTTAAAATTGTTTTCAAATTCAGAAGTATAAGGCGGAACCGTTTTAAATTCGAATTGTTCAAAACTGACGTCCAATATTGTACAATTTCAAATGGACAGTATTTGTTCTTTGTAGTTGAATAAATTTAATGTCAAGATCTTCCAAATTAGATAGTATTTTAAGATGAATCATAAATTGAATAATGTCAAAGAAGTATGTCTTCAAAATTTCAATAAATTCAAATTCGAAACTTTCAAAATGAGACAATTTCGCGTTTAAGACAATCAAAATTTGACAGACTTAAAAGGAAGCACCAAAAATTCTTCAACTATATTAATAATCTCAATAGAAAATTGTACAAGATTTTATAAATTCGAAGGAGTTAATTCAAGCCAAATCAACTGCACTAGCAGTTTAACATTTCCCAATTTATAAAGATATCAAACTAAAATTATTAAATTTTTAGTCTTTAATTTAAAATTATTAAACACTTTCCACTCAAAGTCAAAGTTCTTCTATTTCAATACAATTTAAAATTGAAAGTCTTACTGTCGTTAAATAATTTTAATATCAAGATCTTCTAAATTAGATAGTATTTCAAGATTAATCATTCTAAACTGAACAATCTGAAAAAATGATGTCTTCTAAATTTAAATACATTCAAATTCGAAGCTTTCAAAATAATACAATTTCCCAATAAAAACCATTTTAAATTGTATCAATCCAAACTAAAAGCCATTAGAATTGAACATTACTTTTACTTCGAGGCGTACAAACAAAAATTTTAACACGGATTTTTTCAAACCGAGTTTATTTAAAATTGTATCTTTAAAAATTGAACAATTTTTCATTTGGGACAATCAAAATTTTACAGATATTCAAAAGGAAGCACTAAAAATTGTCCAACAATTAAAACTTTCAATAGGAAATTGTACAAGATTTTATAACTTTGAAGGATTCAGTTCAAAATTACTTAACAGCACTAATAGTTTAACATTTTCCAATTTATAAAGACATCAAAGTAAAATTATAACATTTTTTGTTTTCAGTTTAAAATTATTAAACACCTTTCATTCAAAGCTTTTCTACTTCAAAAACTTACAATTTCTAATTATTAGATACTGAACACTTCAAACTTAAAATTGCGCAAATTTAAGGCTTTACATTTTAAACATATTTACACAATTTTAAAGTGTTCAATAAAAAATCTGGAAATTTAACATTTTTCAAAATTGAAGGCTTCAAACTGAAAATTATTCAACTATTAATGAGGTTTTCAATTCGAAACTGTCCAATTTTTGATAATATTTTATTACATTCAATTGTGGAAAAGAATCACTGCGGAAGAGAACTGAAGACGATTGTGTACCGAAAAAATCCGGCTATTTGTATTGAAATTTTTATGCAAACAATCCCTTTTCCAGGTCCCGCTATTCATAACAAAAACTCCGACTATTCGTACCGAAATTTCAGTACATGTAGCCAAGGCCTTAAAAAAAGCGACCCACTTTCAAATTCTTAACGTCCCGAATTCAAAAATTAAAATTTTGACGTCAGAAAATTAAAATTGTCGAATATAAGCCTTGAAAATAAAACAATTTTACGATTCGCGGTAATAAAAAAATTTCTGGTCATTTGCCATTCCAGTGGCCACCCTGATGAGGCGTTAAGAATAATAAAAATTCTCATTTTTTTCCATTTTGAAACTTCTTCCGCTCTTCTCCCGACGCAGAAGCTCAGACGGAAATAAAAATATGTCCCTTGCGAAAGTCGAAGACGGATAGCCATCACGGTTTCTAAACTTAACCGGGTCAAAAATGTTGGCTTGTCAAACTCGGATATTTTTGGATTATCATGCTAACGCTTTTTTAAATTGGGGACAGCAAAGTTTAAGGGATTTGGTAACATAACAGATTGAAAGACCTGAAAGAAGTTTTTAATAGACAATCTTGTAGGAAAAACATTGATTTCAGAGGCAAAATTTAAATATGGTGACGTATTGTTTTAATGAAGAAGGGGCAGCTGTGTGAAGCCAGAAAAATGGTAAAGGAAGGAAGCACGAAATGAGCGTAATGAGTTTGCAAAAAGAGACCTCACAATTCACATATGCTACAAATGACGCCCAAGGTGTCCAGCTAACAACAGACTTTTTCGACTCTTTGACCATCTGTGAAAATTTTGATCATGAACATGAACCATGCTAATATCCTTTCCAAGTCAAGTATGATAATGCACAAAGTTGTAAAACAAAATTGTATTTCTGCAAGATTGTAACCAATTGAATTTCAACCGTTTCTGCACACACGATAAGAAACAAAATTTATGTCGAAGTCGGGATTGGTAGGACAACTAATGTCCAGTTTCCATTAGTCTTAATTTGTATGGTGTGAATTAAGTAGGAAATATATCTAAAGATATATCGTTTTATGAACTCCCGATAAGGATTATTCGCAATCAAAAATCACAAGGATGCATTAGCAGTAGAATCACAGATGTGCGAACATATAACTACATAGATCGTACAAAGTATGCTTGAAGTGGCTTCGCTTACTCGGATCGGACAATAACTACAAATTGATGTCGGATCGCAGATTGCATTAGGGAGTGGCTTTGGAGGGATATTTGTAGGCTAGACCAGCCTGTAAATTCTCAGATGTCGGCGATCGTTGTGTGAACTCTTTCCTCTCTTCTCATGAAAGGGTAGAGAAAAGGGGACAAGAAAACAACTTTCAAAAGAAAATGTTAAAAACATTATTCAAGCTTTATAATTTACTTAATTACCGCAAGAATGTTTAATATTGAAATTCTACCCTGATAATCAAACTTATTCTTAAATTGCTGCATTATAATGCAAATTTGAACTTGGCAAACTTCATACTATACGGTTAATCGGATTCGTCGGAAATGCAAATTGCATCGAAACTGGATGCGCTCCGATGCTGGACATGGCGAATCGTCCAATTAACTTAGATGCCAATTTCAGAATGAAGAATCGTAATCAGTTTTCATCTGAATAATGAGTTATAATCATCGAACCGCTAAATGAATTCCGGAATCGAATTTCTAAACCCAATTTCCACATTCTTCAAGATAATTAATCTTCTCTTTACTCAATATTCAATAATCTGTCAACTTTTCTTCAGAGAGACAGTATGCATTTTTGTAGTTCGTTCAGTGAACCTTTTTTATCTACTCCGACATCTTAACTTTCTGTTTCCATTCAAGACGGTTTTATGCAAATGGACAAGGTTGCGGAACTGAGACGCACAGGAATAGAAACGGCAAACTGCATTTACGGCAGGGAGCACAAGCCATAATGAAGTTTGCGAAATTGCCTTGTTAAACAATGGCTCACACTCATTTTGCGTTCGCTTCTCCCTCGAAACCTTCCTTCGGTGACGTAAACGAGAGATATCAAAATTCGTCATGGGAATGAGATTTTTTAAAAATAAAAATGGAAAATATGACGAACTCCAGAGTTTAAGGGAATGAGGGTGTTATTAAGACTATTCTGAACTTGCACAAGATTATAGTTAATAATGATGTCAGAATTCCTGAGGTGCAGACAATGGAAAATTGGTAAGATTGAAAATTAGGACCTTAATATATGGCAATCTGAAAATGATTAGCTTCAGTCATGGATCGAGGTTGCCAGGTCGTCACACTCGGTAGCAACGCAACAATGACCAGCGGAATGAGTGAAGCTAAGAAACGAATGAGCGACCGGAAGTTTGTTATAATCCGCGAATGCCCGCCTAGGTTTACGTCGCGGCTTCATAACTCCATGAAGAGGAAGACAGAAGGCGGATGCGGAGGATGTGTTCTTATTGAAATCGTTCCTGGAAAGCGTAATCAAGCTTCATTCCAATAAAGTATCAATTTCTCCTTACTACATCATACCTATTAAACGTCGTTATATACTCTATAGGTTGCACTCACTTAATTATTTTTTCTTATTAATTGAAGGTCGCATCAACTGCAGTAGTCATTAGCGACTACAATAGGTTTTATACATTTTGTAATTATAAAAGAAACAATCTTATGTCCACTTTATAAGTAGGATGTTTGATACTGAGCACTGAATTTTTAATTTGAACATGAACAGTATATACGTAAGAATTCAGAACAATCACAACACATAAAACCGTGTAACGAAGCTTCTATTAGATGAGATCTCGGATATCGATGGCTTGAAGATAGCTAAGTACATTTTTGAATGCATTCGCGTCGAATAGCATTTTCTTGAAGTCTGTTCCAACTTGGTGATGAATCCGTTCATCGGTGCATTTCTCGCAGTCAACCAATATATGATGTATGTAGAAAGGAATTTCACACAGATCACATTGCTCTGTGCCAGTTCTGGTGATCAGGTGGAAATGGGTTAAGTTAGTGTCCGATTCTCATTCTAGTGATCGTCACTTGTCTCTACAGTTTTCTAAGATGATTTGATTTTTTTTTTAAATCGTCTCCAACCAGGTGCAGCTTGCTATTGTTGGAGGATTTCCAATGATGATTCCAGAGGGTTTTGACGGCTTGACATATGTAATTCTTGAAGTCTTTGTGATGTAGAAACCGACACATTAGGCACAGGGAGTAGACATGCTGATTTGGCTGAAGTGTCTACTGTCTCGTTTTCTTCGATTCCCAGACGAGATGGTATCTACATTAGAATGATTTTCTTTCCTCGATTTCTCAATGTCCAATAGATTTCTTGAATTTCTTGTACTATGTGATCAAATTTGTTGGTGTTTTCGATGGCCTGAATTGCCGACGGTGAATCCGTGAGAGTAGCAAAAAGAGAATCATTTGAATTTTCTATACATTTCGAAGCTTGGAAAATAGTGTAGGTCTAGCATCTGAATATGCTAGAGCAATCCGGTAATTCATACTGAAATTGATTATCAAGTGTAACCATAGCGCATCCACATCCAGTAGTTGATTTTATAATCCATCAGTATAAATACGGATATGATTTGGGAGTCTGTTTAATATTTAAGCGGACGCAAATCTGTATTCAATCGGATTAGTTTGATTTCTCGGACGTTCCTTCAAATCAGTGATTCCAGTGGGACCTGTAAATATCCAGTTTGGGAGCAATCATTGGCACTTCGATGTTTAATTCTTGTAGATAAGTGTTCATTCTGACACATAAAGACACGTATGAATTTGAATGTTTCTTGTACTCGTCGTGATATTTCCCCAAAAAAATGTCCTCATATGTAGGATTAGATGGTGTCGAGGTTATTGCAGTAGTATAAGTCACGCTATGCTGCTTTCTTCTGGTAGTTAGTGGTGGTTCTTGAGTTTCTGCAAGAATGATACTTGTCGGGCTGGAAAAAATGCTACCAAGGCAATTCTAAAACCTGCATTAGGTATGGGAGAAATCATTTCTAAAGCACTAGGTTTGGCATAGTTATAAATTGAGAATCCATAATCCAATTTGAATCTGACTACAGCCTTGTAGGTATTGGCTAGTATTTTTTGGTTTGCTCCCCAATTTCTTTTGACAAGGATTTTTATGTTAAATTTTTGTTTACAATCATCTTTCAGATATCGGAGGTGTGGGATCCATGTAAGTTTTTTGTCTAAGATGAGCCCAAAAATCCTGATTGTTTCAACACCTTCCAACTCGTGCTTACCGAAGAATAATCTGGGATTTTGATTCTCTGATTTATTTTTAGAGAATAAGATGCAAGTAGTTTTTGTTTTGGTAAATATAAAGTCAGTCTTGACAGCACAATCTTGCCATTTGTTAAGACAGTCTTGAATGAGTTTCTGTGTTATTTGTAGATCTCTTCTACTATAGAAGATTGTCACATAGTCGGGAAAAAGATTTTTTATGACAGTTCGCGGAAAGCAGATCGTTACATCATTGAATGTCATTAGAAATAGTGTAACATTCAATACAGATCCTTGGAAAACTCCATTTTCGAGTTCAGTTTCTTTTGAGAGGTAACCATTTATTCTGACTTGTATGAATTAGTTAATTCATACAATTAATTAATTAAAATTAATTCATTGAACCATCTACACCATCGTCGAGTATTATTTGTAAGATGCGATATTTCCAGATCATTTCATAACATTTCTCAACATGTAAGGAAACAGCTAAGAGATGGTCACTGATGAATGTGTCACGTATATTAGTTTTAAGTTGTACAAGTGGATAAAGTATAGATCGATGTTGTCGGAAAGCACTTTGATGTACATAGAAGAATTTTTCTTTTTCTAGAAACCATCTGAGTCTTTGGACTCAGGAAAAACTTTGCAGATCTAAATACAGGTGAATAGATCGAGAAGATATTCTAGTGCTTTGGACATACTCAAATTGTAGTCGAGAAATAGAGATTATAAAAATGCGTAACGAATTCGTCATATGGATTAACCATAAAGAGTACTCTTAATCAGACTACGAAAGTGACAGTGTCCTTAAATTCTATTAAAAATTATCTCCTTATAAAATGGACCAAAGACCAATTTTATGAAAAGAGTTACCGAAGATTCTTTATCACTATAAAAGTCGAACGTCACCCTTGAATTATTCAAACATTCTGTGAGCATATTAAGGCAACCACACAATGTTGTCTGAAAGACCCTTTGAAATATTATTCCTGGCGACAGTCGACAGGCGCTATAATCATGTGGGGGAGTCAGATCCATTATGTTGCCTCTCATCAGGACAGAATTTAGCTAGCGAGAAAGGAGCAAAACGAAAATATTGTGCTGTAAGTTATGACAGGCAAACATTACTTTTTATTCTTCCTCCTTGATATTTACAACCGAAGCGAGCCCTAAGATTCGAAGAAATAAAGTACAAGAGACTCAAATTGAACAAGTTGAGAATAAGTTTAATGTTTTAAAGTTTAAAGTCAAAGAAAATGGGATCATGATATTCAATTTGGCAAAAAAAACTTGCGTGCTTATAAAAGGCGGGGAATGTCGAAATGTCTCAGACAGGAGATTTGAATGGAGCTTTGGTCTCGATTTTAGACTTTATAAGACCAGGTGCCATACATCGCGTGCGCAGTCTTTCTTCTCTCTTAGAGACTGAAGGAGTAAAAGGAAATAAGGGTGAAGTGGGAGATTGGCGAGCGTGAAATAAAAAAGAATTTTGAATCGGAAGTAAGTAGTACGTTACTGCGACAGATGTTCGTCCTATTCATTCAGACTTTTGGAGAGACGTTAATTTGGTGGACTTGAAATTCACTCACCTATATTAAATTACTAGTCTCAATTCTAATATTTTATTTATTTCGTATGAAAGCTATTGAAAATGGACATGCAGAATGCAGATCGGCACGGGCTAAGGTTTTATTTTTTTCCATGGTTCATGATACTTAATAATACTTAAGTACTGCGGACAAATAGCAGAATCTCCTCAGAAAAAGAAGGAAGATTGAGAATTATTGGTTTATTCTACTAGTTTAGATTATTTTGCGGAAAGTATAAAGATAAAATAATTCTCAGGAAAAGTTTTGCAAACTCTAGTGTCAACGCATGATGAGTCAAAGAATTTTTGACTAGTGACTGAATCAGATAATGCATGTGCGTGAGTAAGGTGACTCCATGGTGAAACCTTAATAACCACCCAAGACCCCCAACAAACCTAAACCGTGACCCGTAACCGGATAGATATTATTATAAGTGTTGGTCTGCCTAGGTTACGGATCGAAGGTCTTCCTCCCTGAACACTGATACGGTTGAGAAATTCGTACTCAGAACAGAGAAATCAATTTCACAGTAGCTCAAATCGCATGCAATTTTTCACCTACCAAAGTTTTGCAGTCTAAAATTTCTAGACTTGAATATTTACCAAAGGAAAAATGAGCTCCCTTTCAAAGTGCAACTAGTGTTGCAAAAGGTTGCATCTCAAACTATATAAAGCTATAGCCCTATAAAAATGTTTTATTATGCCATGTCACATTCGCACAACATTGGTATGAATAAGAAAATGGCAGCAATAAAAATAAATAAGCAAAGCGGGTAATTTTTCTTAGGTTAGTGACTAGCTGATTACTGGCCTGTTTAAAGAAACTTCACAAATTACATTTCCTTCGGATCTTGACGTGCGTTCTGCAGCATACAGCGAGTGTTCGTGCACTTTAGTACCTCGTAAAAATGTCTTTGCAGGTTGTAATACGAGACTAGATAAATGCAGGTACATAGGTGCATGGACACACGGAAGTAGAGCGGTCAGTCGCTTCGTTTTTGAATGAGGATCTCTAGACTAGTGTAGATGCCTCGAGTGCGCGATGTAGAACAGGTAGCTATACATCCCGTGTGTGTACAGTACTCTGTACTGTATACACGAAGATAGTTCATAGTCCCCAGGAATGACTCATAGTCATGGTTCCAAGACTCATATCTATATGTGCATACGCAACACGAATTGTCCGCGTCAGTCGGAGGAGGTATTCATTACATAAAGGCGGAGTCCTGAGAGAACCGAATAATAAAAAGTGACTAAACAAAAAACAGAAAAGAAAAAAGAAAAAGGATAAAGCCTGTAAAACTCGCATCGACGAGTGTTTTCACAGGTTGGAATTCTCCACAAACGCCCACGCTCTATTAACATTATCATTCATTGATGACTCAATCTCTCTTAAATAAACTTAGGTGTTCAAATAATTAATTAGCATTGAAAAGGATTAGCATTTATACATATTTATAGATAGGCTCTTGTCTCGCCGCAAATACAAAACAAATTCGTTTCTTTGGCCTTTCACATGCCAATTGAAAAATGTTTGTGAAAGTAAATTTTGTATTTACAATCAGTCACTCTAGGATGGTTATTTAAGACACAGAAAAAAATTCTGGGCTTCAAAGCATTTTTTCCGATCATTTAAATTTTTAAATTAAATTTAGCCTTCAAAACTAAGCAATTCACAATTCGAAGCACTGAAAAAATAAGTTCTAAATTAACTAATCCAATGCGGCACGATTCTAACTATCAAAATTGAACAATATTTAAGCCAGAAGTTCAATATTGTACAATTTAAAATTGAAAAGTTTTGAAGTTTAATCATTTTTATGTCACGACCATCAATTGAAATTCAAAGCATTCAAACAAATTGCAAATTGAACATTTTCAAGCTAAGTTTACTTTATAAAAAGCCCTTCAAAAAGAAGCAATGAAGATTGTTCATCTATTATGACTTCTAATTTGGAATTGTACAAGATTGAACTCGAACGACTGAAAATTGAAATTATCTCATTTACAAATTCCCAACTGCAAATATTCGATTTTGAACGTTAGCAATTTCATCATTTAATTATTAATTGGAAATTATACAATTTTTAACCATTTAATTTTTAAATCGGACAGTGTTTAATACTTCAATGAAAAATTGTGCAATTTTCAAAATTTCAATATAAAATTATTCGTTTCTTATCACTCTAAAAATAATAGCAATAATAATTAAAATAATAAAAGGCTTTCAATTCTAATCCTGCAACTTTAAAACCAAACAATTTCAAATGTTTCACTTAAAAGTTCTTCTATTTCGAAAGACTATTTCTAATTATTCGACAATTAACACTAAACCTAAAATTCCTCAACTGAATTAAGGATTTCATTTTAAAATCAATTTGCAAAATCTTCAAGAGTTGAGTTTAAAATGATTAATTTTGAACTTTAAGAAGGAAAAATTCACATTCTTGTTGAATTTCAAATACTATAGATTTCAAATGATATATTTATTATCATTTTAAAGAACTACGGTTATTCAATTTTGAACTTTAAATAAAATATTCTTCACCTATAAAGACAATTATTTCTAAATTATACAGTTTTGAGACATTTTAATTTCAGTGACTCTGGCAGGCTTATGAACATTCAAAGTTGTACATTTTCAATTTTTCAACGTTCTGAATTAAAGAATCAAAAAATTAGAGGCTGAACAATTAAAATTGTCAAATTCAAGTATTCAATTGAACGATATTACAATTAAGCTTCAGACTTCATTAATCTAAAATTAGAACTGCTTAAAATAATTGTACAATTTCCAATTGGAATCGTAGCTAATTTCACTCAAAAAAATGTTTTGAATCAAACAAACAATTGTTTGGTCCTATAACAAAGATAGAATTTGTTTGATTCAAGTAACATTTCTCTGCGTTAAACAATGGTGTGTTTGGGTCAAATAAATATTATTTTAAATCGATAAAATATTTGTTTGATCCTATATCAAGGAAAGATATTGTTTGCTTCAAACAAACATTTTTTTGAATGTTAAATAATTTCGAGACGAACTCGTTCACATGGCATTTTAATTATATTAGATAGGTTTTTATACTGTAAGACAAAAAATTACAAAAACTCCCAGTCAAAAAATAAATCATGTCACTCTCACTTCCCGTACTCAGAAAAAAAGTTTGCTTGAATCAAATAAACTTTTTTCTTGGATATGTATTGAAACTTGGTTGAATTAAACAAATTTCGGATGATTCAACAAAATAGTTAATTGATTCAAACAACATTTTTGGTTGAATCAAACAAACCTTTGGTTGAACAAATGACCATATGTGAAGGCATTCATTTGGTTGATTCAACCAAATTTTTGTTGCATCAACCAAACCTTTGGTTGACCACATGACAATTCATTTATTTGGCTGATTGAACCAAATTTTTATTGAATCAACCAAACTTTTTTCTGAGTGTGGTTTCCAGGTCAAGTACACTCCCTACTAAAAGTTTGGGTAGATTGATATTTTTTGAAAATTTTCAAGTGGATGTCATGTCTTTAATACAATTTATAAATTTTTGAAAATCATATTGTTTTAAAACTTATACAAATCTGCGTCGAATGACCCTTATTTGAATTGCTTTCGATCATTCTGTAGGTAAATATCTATAAAAAAACAGGGAATTTTCGCCTACTTTTTAAATTACCAATACCTATGAAATTATTCAATATTTTTTGAGATTCTAGAGCTCATTTTAAAGGGTCAATTCTCCACTTTTTGCTAAAGTCATCTACACATTTGTTGGTGCACGTTTACAGATTTGGCAAAGGGTTAAACTTGACGAAAAATAACCTTAAATCTCTGAAGAACGCTTACTGTCTTAATAAATGCTAATAAAATTTAGTAAATAGACATTCTAAAATTTTTCCAGCATCTATTTTCAAATCACTTAATCTTTGAATTTTAGAAACAATTTTGAATATTGAAACCCCGCACAAAAGTTCTTAGGTTATTTTTCGTCAAGTTTAACCCTTTGCCAAATCTGTAAAAGTGCACCAACATATGTGTAGATGATTTTAGTAAAAGGTGCAAAATCGAACCTTCAAAATGAGCCCTGAAAACTTCAAAAATGTTGAATAATTCTGGAGATATTGTTAATTTAAAAAGTTGTCGAAAAACCCTGCCTTTAGGCAGCCTCGGGCAGAAACCCCTATGGTTTGGGTCGGGTGTCCGTACGTCATATAAAACAGTGGAAATGAAGGGAAGTAACGAGAAGTGAGGGGAGGGGGTGAGGAAAAATAAGGGGAATGGAGAAGGAAGGTGAGGGATATAGAGGGGAGGAGCAGTGCGGGGAGGTGACGGGAGGGAGAGGGGGATTTGACCGACTTTATTGAAGGCTTAATAGACTACGAAACCCTTTTTTTAAGGCGCCTGTCGCCTACTTTTACTAATTTTTTATAGATATTTCGCTACAGAAAGATCAAAAACAAATGGTCAATCAATGGTAAAAATAAATAACTCTTACTTCCCGGTTTCTAGGTCTGGTGGCCACCACGAACTCTCCAGAGATTATAAGGAATTCAAACAAGGATTTGAGAGGCGTTTAAACAATTGTCAGTAATGAGCATAATGACATAATTTACGTAAATGGAAGCTGTTTCCCGTTTAAAGAGCAGAAAATCTGAATTGGCTTAATCCGTTTATACCCTGAGGATGTGACTCGTTTAGCCACTGACGAGTCTCGTGCACTTGCTCATCAAGGGAGATCTGTATCGATCGCCCAAAGGGGTGCCAACCCAGGGGGTAGGATAGTACCCCTGTGGGAGTCAGGGAGGAATGCTTCATTCAGGGCTGGGGACGAAACTGTTTTACTGCTGCGGAGACTGTGAAAGCTCAGTTTTAGGGGATGTAGATGCAATCCAGGCTTTAGGCCAAGATGAATGCGTCTACGGCTTCCACGCCCTTCTATTCTATTCGGCCAATTTGACGACTTCGAGCTTACTGCTTTCTGAATTATTCAATTCCATTTGTTGATTTTTCACTAAGATCTCGCCTCCAGAATTGCCTCTAGCCTTTATTTCCATCTAGTCATAAACGCAATCATATTTATCACCTCGTTCAGTTAGGGTCGTCACTCAATTTCTACTATTCTAAGTATAGTCACACAAGAATCACACCCGAAAAATTGTCTCTTCTTTTGTAAAAGAGAAGTTTTTTCAACAGAGAGCCTTTTAAATTCGTCCTTTGTTATCTCTATTTTTTTTCCTGAAACCGGAAAGGGAAAGAATAGAATGGACGTGAGAAAAGTATTTTGCTCGGGTCGAATGTGGCTTCCGTGCAAATTTCACGAAGCCCTTGAATTTCCTGTGAGGACACAAGAGCTCACCACAAGAATTGATTGGGCAGGAACTACTTTACTGATGACCACAGAAAAGTCAAAGTATGATTTCTATTAGATGATACAGAAACCATCTAGAAATTTTTTTCTATCTAATAACTTTTAACAAGAATTAGAGTTTTTTTCTGTTTTCTAGTCGTTGACATCAAGCTGATAATCAGGCGATGAAAATCCACAAGTATGTGTTCAAATCTCTAATGATAATCCACACGCGACACACCCTTCACGCTAACGAATCTTATTTCCTAGACAGCAGAAATGAGTCATCTCCTAGGCACAAGAAATGGGATCGAATATCACGTCCTTCCAGGTCTTTTCATTTCAAGTACATATGAGGCTGAACCTTCCGGACCTATGAAATCATCGGCAGATTTTATACAAATATTGAATAGTGTTCTAAACGTTTAAGTGTTTGGAAAAATTCTCACGAGCATGAGAATACGCTCAAGCATTTTAAAGTTGGATTTCAAAAATCATATCTTCTATTTTTATTAACTTTCGAAGCAAAAATGTCTTCCTGTTTACATTTTATTTGAAACTGTAATCGCATAAACAGTTAAATTTATTTTTAAAAAAAAATAAATTTTTTTAAAATTATGAACAGAAATTCAAGAAATTAGAAAACAAGGCGCATTGAAAGACTTTCTTTCATCTAAACAACAACAAGTACCTATCAAATAATTATAAGTACCTGTTGGTACTATATTAAATTCAATTTGAAACCCTTTAAATTTCTAGAGTTTATGATAAAAATATTGCATTTTTAACAACGTAGATGAATTTCGAACTAAATAGTTGAATTTTCAACCAAAAAAGATAAATTTTTTACCAAGAAGATTAATTTTCTACCACAAAAGACGAAATTAATAAATTTTTAACAAGAATGATGAACGTTTAACAAAAAAAAATTAATTTTCAACAAATTAGCTCAACTTTTAACCAAGTAGTTAAATTTTGAACCCAAAATATTTTAATTTTTAATCCAAAACAGTTTATAATTTTATATCATCTAGAAAAGACGAATTTTCAAACAAATTGTTGATCTTTCAATCAAAAAAGACATTTTAGTTATGAAAGAAGAAAATTTCCACCAAATTGTTGAATTTTCAACATGCAAATACGAATTTTCAAGAAAAAGTTAATTTTCAACCAAATAATTGATATTTCAACCAAAACATATGTTTATTTTAAATCAAAAACAGTTGAATTCAACTAAAAAATACGAATTATCAACAAAATAGTTTAATCGTCAACCAAAACATATTAATTTTCAGCCACACAATTACATTTTTTACCAAAAAAGATTTTCTACCAAAAAAGATATATTTTCAAACAAAACGCATTTGCTACAAAGCAGTTGAATTTTCTACCCGAAAATATGAATTTTTAGTAAAAAAAGGTACATTTTCAACCAAAGAGAAGAATCTTCAACCAAAAAAATATATTTTTAGTAAAGTAGTTCAACTTTCAAACAAGTAGTTGAATTTTCAACCAAGAAAGATTAATTCTTGACAAAACATGTAGTAGTTGATTATTCAACCAAAAAAGATAAAATTTCTACCAAAATAAATTAATTTTCAAACCAAAAAGACGAATTTTCAACCAAAAAAGATTTTTTAGTCAAGAAAGAAAAAAATTTCAACGAAACTGTTGAATTTTCAAGCCAAAAATACGAGTTTTCTACAAGACAGTGTGAATTTTCTACCCTATATTATGAATTTACAACAAAAAAGTTCATTTTCAACCAAGTAGTTGAGTTTTCTACTAAAAAGAATGACTTTTCAACAAAATTGTTGAATTTGATACCAAATAATAAAATAGTGATAAAAATACATTAAAGACAAATTTAAAAGTCTGAGGAAACAAACACAGTAAAGTCGGTTTGTCAAATAGTCATTTTTGTGTTTTTCAGATTGTTTCTTTCTAGCTCACTTAGAAAAATACTTCGAACAGCTCAGGAATTTGCACTGAAAAGTATAAATTTGAAAAAAATTGATGAAAACAAAGAATCAAAATCTATCTACTGATGAAAAAATATTTTAAGAAGTTCAAATATGAGCATTTTTCAGTTCTGTTAGTTGACTATTTTTCAATCTTTGATCTTCTTGAATTTTTTTCTGATGTTTTTTTATGAGTAGAAAGTGCTGAAGTATTCAACAGATTTTTCAAAGCTAGCTAAAATCAAATTTTTAAAACACAAAACTGACTAGAAAACTTGCTGAAGAAAAGGCGCTACTGTTAGAAGGCACATTCGTTCAATATTCACGAGATACCCATATGATATAAAAAGTTTTTAATAATAAATGAAATCCCCTTTGCACCCCTCTTTCGCAAAGAAATCCCCTTTTTTACCTATAATTGAACTAGTGAACCGCTGTGATCCCTGACAGTATATAGTTTAAATCAAGTATGTCTTTAATTCAGCATAGAGCAAGTTTGTAAAAAAGATTTGTATTAATTATGATATACATTTGTTTAAGCAAAAGATGCTTTAAAATTCTCTTTAAATGCCCTGTTCGAGCTCAAATGCTGAGAATATTCTCGAAAGCATTAGCTCAACATAAATTCTTGGCCATTTATAAACTCTAATACTGACATAGGAAAAACGAAGTTCGTGTTTCGAAAGTAATTCCAGAGCAAAACTCAAACAGATTAAAAACTCTCCATTTAACGGGCCTCGGTATACCACCTTCCTAGAATTTCCGCCGGCTCGCATTAGTTGATGTATTTCTTGGTTTAGTCACCTTTCCCAAATGAAAGCACAAGAATCTATTCATAAAAATATTACTCATCTGTTCCACCCTTTCATATCGGAAATATTTTTTGGCTACTCTACTGGCCATAATGCTTATAAGATAATACTGATATCTCCCACATTTACACATGAAAATGTTAAATCAGATCAGAATTTAAATAAGAAAAAAAATCAGTCTTAAGATTTTTCACAGTTTTAGATTAATTATTAGATTAATCACCTGTAGTTGCCATTTTGATTTTTACAAAGAGTATAAGAAAAGTACGAGCTGTGAAAGAGTCATAAAGCGCTTGAACTCCGTCTCTGGTCAAACCAAAGTCGTCAAACTTAAGTAGTACAGACAGTTGCAGGCAGGGTACCGGAAAAAGAAGAGAATCGGTTCTTCCATTCCGAGGGGTGAAGAATCGATTCTCAAGAAAATCGAGCAGCGAAGAATCGATTCAGAAATCGAATCTCTCCACTAAAAATCGATTTTTTAAAGAAACGAATCGAAATCGAACATCCCTACTCGAGTTAAATGGCGATATAAGTGTACTTCTAGAAAAGGTGTCTGAAGAGTTTTTCAAAATTGTTTTGTTCTTGGCAGTAATAGGTTTAGATGTAAGATTAGGAAAATTACTTTTTAATGCTATATGTTTCATCACTTCCACCCAAGAAAAAAGAATAGACCTTATAAATGTGATCCTAATCATAAATAATTATAATTTTCTTTCGTGGGAAATGTTCTTGGCAACTTCGTTCTAGTTTCAGGATCAATTATTTCCGTGGTTACGCTGGGGATAAATAATAGGAGATACGACGAGTTTGGGTCTGGCACGTTAATTGGTCCGTGAATACGTGAGTGACGTGTCGGCAATTGCCGGCATCGGGACAGACGTTGTGCCTTTCCATAAATCAATCGGCTCTCGATAAGTAATCGGTGTCAACGAGATTCTCGGCGATCGAAAAACGATCAGCCAGCAGAATATCGCGCAAGAACAATGGAGAACTGTATACATAAATATGTAAACATAAATGCGAGCATAAATGTGCATAATAGGAAACAAAATATGAGTCACTTCCTGCAAAACCGATTCCTGATCGTAATCCTTTGAAAGACGGCGGTTCCATTAACGGAGACACCATTTTTAATCCGATCTTTGATAGCTTTATTCCTTCTGATTTACATACTAGTCATTAAATTGGCATTTCCTTCTGGCCAAAATGCAAGATTTCGTCCGATTTGAACGAAACTTGGTATAAGAGGGTTTTTGAGATCGCTGATTACAATTTTGATGTTAAAAGTTACAAATTTAAAATGGTGAATTCAATATGGCAACCAATATTTTTAAAGTTTTACAGATTTACCTAAAACTTAGTACACGGGGGTTTTTCAGGTGGCTAATTTCGATTTTGACGTAAAAAGTTACAAATTCAAAATGGCAGATTCAACATAGCAACGAATATTTTAAAATTTTCACAGATTTGTCTAAAACTTGGTACAAGAGGGTTCTTTAAGTCGCTAGTTTCGATTTTCACGCCAAAAATTACAAATTTAAAATAACAGATTCAATATGACAGCCAATATTTTAAAATTTTTACAAATTTGTCTTAAACTTGGTAGAAGGGGGTTTTTGAGGTTATTGATTTCAATTTTGACGTGAAAAGTTACATATTTTAAACGGCGGATTCAATATGGCGGCCAATATTTTGAAATTTTTACAGGTTCGACAAAAACTTGGTATAAGGAGATTTTTGAGATTGCTTATTTCGATTTTGACGTCAAAAGCTGAAAATTCCAAATGGTCGATCCAATATCGCGGCCAAATTTTTTTTTATAGATTTCTCTAAAACTTGGTACAAGGAGGTTTTTGAGGTCACTGATTTCAATTTTGACGTCAAGTTACAAATTCAAAATGGCGCATCCAATATGGTGGACAAAATTTAATTTTTTTGTATATTTGCCTAAAACATGGTGCAGAGGGGTTTATGAGGTCGTTAATTTCGATTTTTACGTCAAAACTTACAAATTACAAATCGCGGGTCCAATATGGCGGCCAGCATTTCCAAACTTTGACAGATTTGCCTGAAGCTTGGTAGAAGGGGTTTTTGAAGGTCACTGATTTCAATTTTGACGTCAAAGGTTACGAATATAAAATGGCGGATTCAATATGGCGGCCAATATTTTAAAATTTTTACAGGTTTGACGAAAGCTTCGTATAAGGGGGTTTTTGAGATCGCTAATTACCATTTTGACGTCAAAAGCGACAAATTCAAAATGTCCGATCCAATATCGCAGCCAAAATTGATTTTTTTTTATTGATGTTCATAAAACTTGGTACAAGGAGGTTTTTGAGGTCACTGATTTCAATTTTGATGTCAAGTAGTTACAAATTTAAAATGGCGGATCCAATATGGAGGACAATTTTTTTTACATATTTGCCTAAAATATAGTACAAGGGGGTTTGTACGGTCGTTAATTTCGATTTTTGCGTCAAAACTTACAAGATTAAAAATTGCGGATCCAATATGGCGGCCAAAATTTCCAAATTTTTACAGATTTGCCTAAAACTTGGTAGAAGGGGTTTTTGAAGTGCTGATTTCAATTTTCACGTCAAAAGTTACAAATTTAAAACGGCGGATTCAATATGGCGGCCAATATTTTAAATTTTTCACAGGTTTGACGAAAACTTGGTGTAAGGGGATTTTTGAGATCGCTAATTTCGATTTTGATGTCAAAAGCTACAAATTCAAAATGGCCGAACCAATATTGCGACCAAAATAAATTTTTGTTTACAGATTTCCCTAAAACTTGGTACAAGGGGGGTTTTTAGGTCACTGATTTCAATTTTGACGTCAAACGTTACAAATTCAAAATGGCGGATCCAATATGGCGGACAAAATTTAAATTTTTTACAAATCTGCCTAAAACATGGTGCAAGGGGATTTATAAGGTCATTAATTTCGATTTTTACGTCAAAACTTACAAATTAAAAGTCGCGGATCCAATATGGCGGCCGAAATTAAAAAATTTTGACAGATTTGCCCAAGATTTGGTAGAAGGGGTTTTTTGAGGTCGCTGATTTCAATTTTGATGTCAAAAACTACAAATTCAAAATGGCCGATCCAATATCAAGACCAAAATTAATTTTTTTTAAACAGATTTCCCTAAAACTTGGTACAATGAGGTTTTTGAGTCTTAAAACTATTTTCTGATAAAAACGAAATCTTCATCGGACCTGTTTTTAGAAAAATGCATTTTTGATTTCAAAAAATCGAAATTTGCACTTTTGTCTCGAAAACGATGCAAGGTATGGAAAATAATTAAACGAAAAAAAAATTTTTCTTGGAAAAATTGCAACGAAAAGACCCTTTTATAAATTTTAGTCTCACTTCGTTTTTTTTTTTTTTTTTGAAAAACTTGATTTTTCGCTTTTAAGAGGTAAAAATTCGTTTTTCACTGTTTCATACCAGATAAAAAAATTAGAACAGAAAATATTATTATTCGAATTGTCTGAAGATATTTTTTTACTGCAAAAATGTTATCGGCTTATGATAAAGAGCTTTTAGTGTTAAAAAACAAAGGACATGAGTACATTCCTAGCTTTTCTACTTAAAACAATTATATTAAGAACAAGAAATAAGAAAAGAAATAATGAAATCGAAAAACCATGTTCTTCTAAAAAACGAAGTGAGATTAAAAATTATTAAGGGCATTTTTTTGCAATTCTTTCCAGGAATAATTTTGCTAACTTTTTTCCATATCTCGCTTCGCTTTGGAGAAAAACTGGAAATTTCGATTTTTTGAAATTATTAAACATAGATTTTGTCAAATATTGCTCTGGCGAATATTTTGTTTTTTATCAGAAAGTAGTTGCAAGACATCCCAGATACAAAATCAAGGAAAATATTCTTGGTGTTCGCAGCTTTGTATTGAAGACATTTCAACGAAACCGTGCAGTTCATCTAATGCGAGCCATGATCCTTGCACCGTGCATGTGCGCGCTTAACTTTATTTACTAATATCTTCGTCAAATATCAAAGGTGGCAAAAGGTGTCAAATAATGACTGATAATATCGTAATGAACCTTTTGAACCGTATAACTTTAAATACGAGGTGGAACCTCGAGGAACTTTTGGTTAAAAAAATGTCTATATTGTAAATTTTTAAAATGCATGAGTATAAATTGAGGGCATTCAAAAGCAAGCTAAGATTCGTATTTCTTATTTACTTCGTATTAATTTATGACCACTCAAGTAAGAAAAAAATTGTAATATTTGAATTCATAATCTTATGAACAAGTTTTTTGAACCGATTCTTAAAAAACTGAAACTAAAAAAAAATATTTCTTTAATTCATAGCCTTCTAAGATAAAGGGGAGTTATTAAAAGATTATGATATTCGAAAAAAAGTTGCTTCAACTCATCTACATTAAGAAAAATAAGGCTTTGACCAAAAACTTTTAAGTTTGTTTGTGGCCAACTTTCGGTATCTCTCAGCCTACTATGGGGAAGGGGGGGGGGGGGTCTTGTGCTTTTGCGAGAAA
>JAUMHM010000031.1:55423192-55450992 GCA_032362435.1 Melikaiella ostensackeni
TTGTTGAAAATTCATATTTGCAAGTTAATTTTCGAAAATGTATACAAACACTTTTAGAAAAAACAGAAATTAATTTCAGAGTTGAATATTCATTATTTTCAAATTAAATTTTTCAACTGAATATTTGACTGTTCCAGTTGAAGATTCATCATTTTAGTTGAAAATTAAACTATTTGGTTGTAAATTAACCTTTTTGTTGAAAATTCATATTTGCAAGTTAATTTTCGAAAATGTATACAAACACTTTTAGAAAAAACAGAAATTAATTTCTGAGTTGAATATTCATTATTTTCAAATTAATTTCTTTAACTGAATATTTGACTGTTCCAGTTGAAGATTCATCATTTTAGTTGAAAATTTAACTATTTGGTTATAAATTAACTTTTTTGTTGAAAATTCATATTTGCGAGTTAAAAAATCAACTATTTTGTGGAAAATTCGCATTTTCGGCTTGAAATTTCAACAATCTCGGTTATTTTTTTTTTAGTGAGTGAAATCCAACTCTTTTGATGAAAATTCGTTTTTTTTGGGTTGAAATGTCAATTAGGTACATATTACATTTTTAATTTTTCAATTAAAAATTTAACTTTTCCATTTTTTGTTGAAAATACTCTTTTTAGTTGAAACTTATGTATTTTGTTGAAAAATCGTCTTTTTTTATAAAGAAATGAATTAAAGATTGAACTATTTTCTTAAAAATTCGTTGTTTTTTTGGTTGAAAATTCATTTTTTTGGTTGAAAATTCAACTATTTTATTAAAAATTCATCTCTCTAGTATAACATTTAACTGTTTCGTTAAAAATCCGTCTTTTTTGATTGACTTCAATCGTTTCTTATTTAAAATTAAAATCTTTTTTAGTTGAAAATTGAACTGCTTTGTTAAGAATTCATTTTTTTGGTTGAAGATTCATCATTTTAATTGAAAATTCATCTCTTTAATTGAAAATTTAACTATTTTGTTGAAATTCGTCTTTTCTGGTTAAAAATTCAATAATTTTATTAAAAAGTCATCCTTTTTGGTTGAAGATTCAACTGTTCTGTTCAAAAATTGTCTTTTTGAGCTCAAAATTAATTTTTTTTTTTTGAAAATTCGTCTTTCTCGCTTGAAAATGCATCTCTCTAGTATAAAATTTAACTGTTTTGTTGAAAATTCGACTTTTTGGTTGAGTTTGATTGTTTTTGACTTAAAATTAAAATCTTTTTCGGTTGAAGATTCATCATTTCCATTAGAAATTCATCTCTTTCGTTAAAAATTCAACTATTGTGTAGAAAGATTTTTTTTTTGTTAAAAATTAACTTTTTAACTGAAAATTCAACTATTCTATTTTTGGTTTGAAATTTATAGGATTTAGTTCAAGTTTTAACTATTTGGTCGAAAATTTCTCTTTTTTAACTAGAAAATTCATAGATTTTGTTGAAGATTCATCTTTTTTTGTAGAAAATTAATCTTCTTGATTGAAAATTCAAATATTCTGTTGAAAATTCGTTTTTTTTGGTTAAACATTAATTTTTTAACTGAAAATTTAATTATTCCATTTCAAGTTGAAAATTTATCCTTTTTGATGGAAAATTCAAATGTTTGCTTTGTAAATTTATCTTTTTTAGATGAAAATTCAACTATTTGGTCGAAATTTTATGTATTTTGTTAAAAACTCGTTTTTTTTGTAGAAACTCAATCTTCTTGTTTGAAAATTCATTTCTTAGGTTGAAAACTTAACTCTTTTGTTGAAAATTCGTTCTTTTTTTTGGTTTAGAAAAAATGTTTAAACTGAAAATGTAGCTATTCCATTTTTGGTTGAAAATTGACATTTGTAATGTTTTAGAAATATTATGTCGATCATGACTAACCTACGACTTTCAAGAAAGTGTACGACTGTCACTGGACAAATATGAATGAAGTTATATCAAAATTAAATTTGGATATATATCAACAATTTAAAAATTAGTTAGAAATAGTTACATTTTAAATCGTTAACGATAACAATAACTAGTTACTTTTTTCATGATGTAACGGTAACGATAACTAGTTCCTTTTAAAAAGTAACTTACCCATCACTGTGCCTACGAGAATTATAAGCCCTTAGAGGATATGTCCTTTATATCCTTTTCACTACTTATTGTTAAAGAAAGGATCCAGGGAAAACTGGTATAGCAAATTGGCAAGATATTTTCTAAATCTATAAAGACTATTCAAAAATTTAACTATCCTGACAATGATTACACCATAGATAGAATCGTAGAATTACACTAATGAAACCTCTTCTAATTCTAGAGAAGGTAAGAAATTTACCTACAACAAAGTATCATTTTGTGGTTAGTCTATAATTACGAGTATGAAGTCTAACTTATCATCTGGATTCACGTACGCAGCCAGCTATAAATATTGCTCTCTAGAAATAATAGTTCCGCGTATGAGTCTTCCTTAGAAAATAACTGTTCCCTATTAAAGGTCTGTCGAAGACGCACAGATGCACTTCCTTTGCATTTACTCCGGTTACTCAACAACTTTTGCATCGCTGGTATTTTTCTACCATTGTGTCCTCTAACACATTCCGAATCTAATCCAAGATATTTTATAACAGCTTCGACTGAGTATATCGTTTTGCATAGGTCGGAATTAGATTAAAGGTTTGTGCCCGCCGCAAGCGTGGGTAGAAAAGAATTGATATGCTAATTTTCTTGGTGTACCTATACAGTCCTCCTGCTGTGTTCCCGCCTATGATGGTTTAAGAGAACCTGTATGCGACATATTAAAATTCATTGTTTATCTTACTCGAATACCGTGAGAAAAAATGAGATGTTTCTGAAGTACGTGAGCTGATTGTCACTTTGAAAGTCCATACATGATCTACCATTCAGAGTGACGATTCATGGGACGTTTTCAAATTCCAGGTTCTCCCAGGTCAAATTTCTTCAATTTTCCAGGTCAACTTAATTTATTAACGGTTTTCCCAAATAGAATCAAAGTAAAGGTTTCCTTCATACTTGTTTCGTCAGATCTTAACGCAATAAACGCAATAAATAGTCATAGGTCAACTTCATACACTTACGATATTACGAAAATCAAGTGACAACCCACATAATGAAAATGTGTAATTAAGCCAAATTTTATAAATAGTATTTATTTACAACTGCTTCAGAATTTTCTCCCCGTGGCTCATACTCATAAGTACAAACTAAGGGAGAAGGCGTCACATCCTCTTACATTGGAAGATTCTCCCGTGCATTATTCATCCAATTCATCATGCCCCATTTAATAAATAAGAAAAATATTTTATATTGGCTGTAAATCACAGATGCCTTGAAATATAATTATATTAACTTTTAATTACACAGTAAATCCTAAGATATTAAAAGCGCTGCAGCTCAATTTAATCATCCATTTAATAACGAAATGATCCAATCTAGTGAATCAAAAAATCTACTAGCCTAACTTCGCGATCCTAGCAACCGACAGTCGCGTTTTTTTTCTTTTTTGAAACAGACGGAAAGAAGAAATTTTCAACTTGAATTAACTTGAAACGCTTTAAAGTCCTAAAATTTCAAGTAAAACTATTGCACTTTTAACAAAATATATGAATTTTTATTCAAATAAATGAATTTTCAATCAAAAAGATAAATTTTCAACCAAGAAGATTAATTTTCTAGCAAAAAGACGAGTTTGTAACAAAATACATGCACTTTTAACCAAATAGTTGAATTTTCAACTAAAAAAGATTAATTTTCAACCAAAAAATGAATTAGCAATTTAAATGATGGATCTTCAACGAAAAATTTGATAGTTGATGTTTCAACCAAAAAAGATTTCAATTTTACATCTAAAATAATTTGGTTCAGCCAAGAAAGACGAATTTTCAAAAGAATATTTGAATCTTCAACTAAAACAGGGTAATTTTCTATGAAAAAGGATGACTTTTGACAAAATAATTAAATTTGAAACCAAATAATTAAATTTTCAATTAAAACCGTAATTTTCTACCAAAAAGACGAATTTTCAACAAAAAACATGACTTTTAAACTTACTGCTTGAATTTTCAATTAGAAAAGATAGATTTTCAACAACAAAAAGAAAATGAATCCTCAATAAAATATGTAAATTTTCAACTAAAATGATGAATCTTCAAAAAAAAAAATAATAAACTTGGATGTACATACTTGAATTTTCAATCGAAAGAGCTTTTAATTTTAAATCATAAAAAATTGAGTTTCCAACCAAATATTTGAATTTTTAAATAAGAAAGATCAATTTGCAACAAAATAGTTGAACTTTCAACTAAAGCTAAATAATTTTCGAACAAGATTTGCATTTTTTACCAAAAAAGATTAATCATCAACCAAAAATGGAATTGTTAAATTTTCAGTTAAAAAAGTGAATTTTCTATCAAATTGAAAAACTTCAAACCAAAAAGATCAATTTTTAAATTAAATGATGAATCTTCAACCAAAAAAAAAAAAAAAAAATTTTAACAAAATATATAAATTTTTAACCAAGAAAATTACAGTTCTGATGAAAAAAGATGAATTTTCAACAAAATACATGCATTTTCAATTAAATAGTGGAATTTTCTACTAAAAAAGATATATTTTCAACAAAACAGTTAAAACTTTCAACTAAAGAAATGAATTTTCAGCTAAAATGATAAATCTTCGACCGAAAAAATGAATTTTTAACAAAGCATTTCAACTATTAACCAAGTAGTTGACTTTTCAAGCGAAAAGATGAACTCAATAAAAAATGTAATAGTTGATATTTCAACAAAATATTTTGACCAAAATAAATTTTCAAGCAAATAGTTGAATTTTCAACCAAAGAAATAAACTTTCAACTAAAAGAATGAATCTTCGACCAAAAAAAAATTTATTTTTAACATAATAGTTCAACCATTAACCAAGTAGTTGAATTTTCAAGCAAAAAAAATGAATTCTTAACGAAAAATGTATTAGTTGATACTTTAACTAAAACAGATTTTAATCTTAAATCAAAATCAGATGAATGCAACCAACAAAGACGAATTTTCAACAAAATAGTTGAATGCTCAACCGAAACAGATTAATTTTATACCAAACAGGTGAATTTTTAACTAACAAGGATGAATTTCTACCACAAGAGATTAATTTTCAAACTAAAAAGGCGAATTTTCGGCAAAATAATTCAATTTTATAATAAAACGATTAGTTCTCTACCAAGAATATAATAGTAGACTTTTCAACGAAAAAGAATTAACTTTCAAAGAAAATAGTCGGATTTTCTTATTGCGTTCTATTAATTCAGTTCGTATATAAGCGGAAAAACGAGAAAAAGGGGAATAGGGGAAAGACTGTGAAGCCTGCGATAAATAGATAGCAATTTTGATAATTTACAGACTAAAGAATAAAAGTTTTAAAAGAAGATGGATGCTCATTTTTAATACTTGTCAGAGCAAATCTGGAGTGAGGGGGGGTTGGAAATTTCAGAAAAAACACCATACATAATTTGTGGATGACCACTAAGGAGCTATAAAGTGAACATTGACATTTGATACATACATCAAATGCCAATGTTCACTTGTCAATTATAATTTTGATACCAAATCTGGATCATTTCAATCACTTTGATCAACTTCAAGATGAAAGTAATACCCCAGGATTTTCTGTGTAAAGTTTTAAATCACAACTGATCTTACGGTTCTAAAAAAAATGTTGTACTAATTAGAACTAGTACGAATAAAATAACGGGAATCTTGTAAGAAATAATCACACTCTTCTTAGAGTAAGCAAACGTCCAAAATCAAAGATCAACTCTCGATTCCTGTGGGTAAGGAAGAAATGAGTTTGCGTGTAGTTTAGAGATTACAGGATGAAGTTCTTTCATTGCTTGCGGCTTATCTAAGTTGCAGCAACAACTAACAAATTAAATCATAAACCTTTTTTTACTTTGAATTAAAATAAAATCCCCGTAATTTTAGCAATTAGGTTCCCACAAGCCGCATTCCAGAGAAGATTTAATTTCCAATCAGGTAATCCTGAAATGATTCTGCTCCTGCGAAAGAATGTAATCCCTGAGCAGAAGGCTGCTGTTTAAAATTTAAAACCCCGTCCGAGCGAACCCGTGCTCCGATTTTAAACATTCGAAATGGTTCTTCGACCGTTCAAGTATGCCATGTCGCTCTGTAATCATGGTCGCAATAATTTTCATCCTTCACATGCCCAGGGCGAATGTTTCTGGTCCTGTAATTAAGCACACGCGATGGCGAAAGGAATCGCCTTCCTCGTTTTCGCGGCATGCGAGCCAATTTCGCACCAATGTAATATACGGATTCAGTACAGCTAGTGTATAGATATGTTCGAAAATTGTTTATGAATACTTTTCGTGTTTACACTCTTTCGGAGCAAAGTGGTGCCAGGCACAAATAACTTAAGTAGCAGAAAAGAGGAATCTACTGCAAAGTAAACGTGGTCTATGAATAGAGTAAACCATCTCGTTCACTTTTTTGCTCAATTGGAAATCTCCAAGCGTTGAAAGAATCGGCGTGACTCAGGCTAGCCAGCTTGCGTGGTATGTGAGAAAAAGAGATGGTAGAGTTATTTGACCAAGGTGTTCCAGATCACAAAAACTACCGGCTTTCAGCCTCTGCAGATGATTAGATGCTTTAAGCAAAGTAGGGGCGAAAAAAGGCAAAACATGTATTTCAATTTAAAGAACATTCGAGAATTATATTGATCCACTTTTTTATATGGAAAATTCGGAAGAGGTAAAAATGATGTGCCGAGAGATTAACTCGTGGGCCACACACTGCGGCAATCATGTTATTTTCAGCTTATTTGATAGCATGTGGCAATCGCTGTCAGTCGAATAGGAATACATGGCATTCGTTTTCGGACTAGCTCGTATTCGCTCCGAGTTGAAGAATTGTCTCCGAGAAGGACTCGAATTCATTTCATAGATAAAAAATAGTGTCAGCAGTGGCATAAATTTTGAAAAATAGTAGCAACAGAGTGGCATCCAAGCCCTGGATCAGGGTACTCGAATTAGTAAGTGGTCGTAAAGGTGGAGGCAAACTCTTCATAAAATTACACGGGACTCTTCAGAAGTATGATGCCTTCCGGGGGAATATTACTTCAGAGGCCTTGAGCAAGTGCAAGACTCTACATATTTACCTACTAGCTACTTTGGTTGCCGGTATTGGAATTACTTACCTCTACACTGAGTCTAGAGAATAATTATTTGATTGCCTCTTACAATGTTTACGGAGGATACAAAATTATTATTCATTAAAGGTTCGTTTCCTTTTGATTAATGGTTAGATCTCATTTCATATTTTGGAATTCTTTTCCTCACCAGAGTTTGCTGAAAGCATACAAATTGAAAATACTTTGAAAAAGGGCGACATCTGTTAGGTTTCCGGTTAATCCCCAAACGAAGGAATTAATAATTCAATTGAAACACTCTCCTGAGAACGTGGGCAAACAGAAAACCGCCACAACTCGAAAGTTCTTTTCAGCTCGCTTTTCAGAAAAAGAAGAAAAATGCATGGGCCATAGGGGCAGCGTTGGTTGGTCACGTTCAAGCTGAAGTTACTCCAAACTTGAGTGATACTCTGATTGTAAAATCGTGCTCGTGGCACACCTGCCCTTCCATTGACCGACCCTTAGTAGTTACAGCCACAGGTAGACTTCTATCTGGCAGGGTAGATCCTAAAGACCTAAAAGGCATCGAGTGTCGGGGGCGGATGCTTCAGAAGCGAGAGGAATTATTCCGGAAGCGTGCTAATTTCCACCTCCTGTTTCTCTGGCACGGTCCAACGGACTCAGAATTTGAGGTAGACAATGAGGATGCAGAAGCCTAAAATCATTAGAACGAATTCCTTTTGTACCGAAAATCACTTCAATCCCAGAATGCAATAAAATAATTGCGTGAAAACAAAAATTACTCATTGTGAATCTGAAGAAAGGAAGAGTAAATTGAGAGGTTGGTTTTTATGATTATAATTTCCTTCCAGGAGGATAACCATAAGGACGTCGAGGGAAGAAGGAACCTTTGTACCAAATTTAAAGGACAGGTTCCCTGTCGGAGGTGGTGATTACGAAAATGTCAATTTCGAATCCACATCGCTGTGGTCTACCTCTGGGCATTAATCACAGTCATCCTGGTTTGCTGGAGATCGTATCGAGAAGATCGAGACTCGAATCCAGAAGAACTTCCTGCCTCTGGAGTGGACCGGTTGAACCAAAACGAATGTGGCTACCCGTGGAAAACACAGCGCCATCCATCATCGCTTCAGAGTCGCACGGAGATCAAAGAAAGGAAGACCCAGAGGAAGAATTGCCATCCTGGCAAAGCAAAGTCCGAAAACAAAATGTGCGGCTCCATTAGGACGGATGCCAACCGGACGAGAAACCCCATTATGAAAGGAAATCATTTCGCTTTCAACTCTTTTCTACCGTTCCTCCTTGCAGTCCGCAAATTTACTTTTTGTCAGAGCCAAGTCTTGAGAAAATTACAACCAACTGCACCGAAACAAGCCTAGCCACAGAACATAATAGAATCTTGTAATTTCTTCCTCTCTTTATATCCTTAAACTTGAATCAGCAATGTCAAATCGTGAAACCGAAACTGGACAAATCAGGAAACAGCCTGGGATTCAGACAGTGATGGGAAGTAACTACATAGTTTCTTTCTAACAGTTACTGCAACTAGTTACTTTTTTGGTAACGATAGTGGTAACAAAGTTACTTTTGGAAATAAGTAACGAATTGGTAACTAATTACATTTTTTTCAGTAACAGTAACTATAAAAATAGTTACTTTTTTAGTGACTTTCGAAATACACTTCACAAGTCCTTTTTACGACAATCAATACATGTCATTGTTTTTGCAACTATTTTTCATTTTCACTATTCCATTTGCGGAGGCCGATAGCAATAAAGATTTATGTCCCAATATAGAAAAATTCTAATTGTTTTCCCACCCTTGAATTCCAAATTTTCGAATATCTATAGAAAAAGTTTTAGAAAGAAAACAACTTAATTTCAGAGCTGAATACTCATTTTTCTTTTTGGTTGAAAATTAATTTTTTCAACTAAAAATTCAACTATTCCAGTTGAAGATTTATCACTTTTGTTAAAAATTCATCTCTTTTGTTGAAAATTCAACTATTATCGGTTGAAAATTCATATTTGCAGGTTCAAAATTCAACTGTTTTGTTGAAAATTCGCCTTTTTAGCTTAAAATTGCAACAATCTTAAAAATTCATTTTTTTGTTGTTGAAATATCAATTATTACATTTTTCTTTGAGAATTCGCCTTTTAACGTTAAAAATTGATTTTTTTGATTGAAAATTGATCTTTTTTAGATGAAAATTCATGTATTCTTGTTCATAGTTCGTTTTCTTTTTGGACAAAAATTTCACTGAAATTTTAATTATTTTGTTGAAAAGTTCTTTTTGTTTGGTTCAGAATTAATTTTTAAACTGAAAATGAAGCTAGATTTTATTTTCAACTGAAAATTAATCTTTATTAGTAGAAAATTAGTCTTCTTGGTTGAAAATTTAAAAATATTTGTTAAAAGGCTATCTCTTTTTGTTTAAAAAATAATTGTCTTGTATAAAATTCGTCTTTTTGGCTTAAAAATGCAACTGTGTGGTTGAAAATTAATCTGTTTTGGTTGAGAATTCAACTATTTTATTTAAAAAATCATTTTTTTGTTGTAGATTTATCATTTTAGTTGAAAATGGATCTCTTGGATTGAAAATTGAACTATTTTGTTGAAAATTCGTTTTTTTTATTAAAAATTAATTTTTTGACTGAAAATTTAACTATACCATTTTTGGTAACAAATTCATCTTTTTTAGTGGAAAATTCAACTATTTGGTTGAAAATTCATGTATTTTGTTGAAAATTCCTCTTTTTTGTCGAGAATTAATCTTCTTAGCTGAAAATTGATCTTTTTCGTTGAAAATTCAACATTTTTGTTAAATAGTCATCCATTTTGGTTGAAAATTCAACTATTGTGTTGAAAGTTTCTCTTTTTAGGTTGAAAATTAAATTTTTTGTTGAAAAATTAAACTGTTTAGTATAAAATTTGTCTTCTTGGCTTGAAAATACAAGTGTTTGGTTAATAATTAATCTGTTTTAGTTGAGGATTCAACAATTTTATTAAAAATTCAAATACTTGGTTGAAAATTGAACTAATGTGTTGAACATTCATTTTTTGGTTGTAAATTCATCATTTTAGTTGAAAATTCATCATTTTAGTTGAAAATTCATCTCTTTGGCTGAAAATGCGTTTTTTTTAAGAAAATTAATCTTCTTGGTTGAAAATACACAAACTTGGTTGAAAATTCAACAATTTCGTTAAAGACTCATCCTTTTTTGTTGAAAATTCAATTGTTTTGTTGAAAATTCTACTGTTTTGTAGAAAATTTGTCTTTGTGGTTTAAAAATACAACTGCTTGGTTTAAAATTAATCCGCTTTGGTTAAGGATTCAACTATTTTGTTGAAAGTTGAACTACTGTGTTGAAAATTCATTTTTTGTTGTTGTAGAATCGTTATTTTAGTTGAAAATTCATCCCTTTGGTTGAAAATCCAAATATTATTGGTTGAGAATTCATCTTTTTCGGTTAATAATTTCATTACTTGTTTGAAAATTAAATTAATTTGTTCACAATTGAACAATTTTGATAGAAAATCATTCTATTCGTTTGAAAACTCAACTGTTTTATTGAAAATTCGCCGTTTCGGCTTGAAATTTCACCAAACTGGTGGACTTTTTTCTCTGTTGACTGAAAATTAAACTCTCTTGTCGAAAATTCGATTTTTGGATGATTTGAACTGTTATTGAAATTAAACCAAACTCTTGTTCGGTTGAAATATCAATTATTACATTTTTCGTTCAGAATTCATCATTTTTCGTTGAAAATTAATTATTTTAATTAAAAATTTTATCTCTTTTAGTTGAAAATTCATCTGTATGGTTTAGACTTTAACTGCTTTATTGAAAATTCGACTTTTTGGTTGAGATCAACTGTTCTTGATTGAAAATTAAAATATTTTTGGTTGAAATTTGAACTACATTGTTGAAAATTTATTTTTATGTATAAAGATTCATCATTTTAGTTGACAATTCATCTCTTTCGTTGAAAATTCTACTATTTTGTTTAAAAAAAAAATTTGTTGGCTAAACATTAATTTTTTTAACTGAGAATTTGACTATTCTATTTTTGGATTAAAATTTATTATTGTTTAGTTGAAAATTCAACTATTTGGTTTCAAAATTTGTATTTGTTAGAAAAGAACTAAGGAAAGTAACTAAAAAAGTAAAGACAGTTACTTTTTTTTGCAAAAGTAACTGAGAAAAAGTTACATTTTTAATCGGTAACTATAACGACAACTACATAGTTACATTTTCGTGATGTAACGGTAACGATAGCTATTTACTTTTAAAAAGTAATTGACCCATCACTGGATTCAGGTTTATGTACATGAAAATTGCTAGTGAGTGACCTCACTCCAAATGCTGTTTAATTTATTTATACACCAATCGATTCTAATCGACCAATTAAGTACCGATTCCTCAAGTGCCTTGTATTCTGATCATGAACTGGCCCTCTTTCTCATAAACATTTCCTTGTACAATCTAAAATTTAACTGCCTTCTTATTCTCTAATTAAGCCCTTTTGTACTTTGCTGATGTTCCTACCTGAAAAGGGAAAAGAATAAGAGACTGATTCTCGACAATGATAAGATTTAAATTTAAAGGATCAAAAAAACCTTCAAAATAGCTTATCCTTTTCACAGTTTTAATTCTCTAAAGAAAAATGGAGATTGCAGACTGGAAAGGATCTGTTTATTCGCAAACAGGTTCACAAGAAGAGAGCTATTTATGAAAGAAGAACCTCCGCAGAAGTTATTGGGTTATACGCGCGCACGCCTGCTGCTGCGTTTCATGTTTCTTCGGCTTATTGTTGAAGCAGAATAATACTGTCAACGAGGTGACAGAGGATTTCCCAGGCTAAAAAGTAGAAAAGTTTTCGCCTCGGTTTTACGAGTCCTTTTATAATAATACTAAAACGAGAATTTGCCTTCAGAATTCGAGGTTCTGGGAAATCAGGAACATGCGACCTTCGACTCCAAGATCCCCTAAACCTAAACTAAAAAGCGAGCTAAAAAGTCTAAAGCTCTAAAGGACCTCAAATCCCAAAGCCTAAATGGCATAAGCACCCTAAACCGAAATTCATTCTATAGGTGTAAAAATACACCTGAGGATTCATTCGCAGAAGTGCCGAAAAATGAAAATGCCGCATGGGAAAATATATTGTCGATTAGTACAATTACAGATTATAATTTGCCTTTAAGTATTGATCCGTAAATATGTCTACCTGTTTGAAATTTTGAAACGATTAGAGGATCCAGTTTCTAGTTCCTTCTACACTAAGACCTGCAGAGGCACCTTTTCACACGAGTGAAGAGGGTTTGGCCTATCTTAATAAGGTGCGGACAATCTTGACAAATATTTGTCAGACATAAATTCCTGCTCCCCTGGATTAAATAATCATGACGATCAATCGTATCAACGTTATCCTCGGCGCCTTAAGAGACACCTTGTCGAGGGATACTTTCGTTTTGCCTCTTAAAAAAGAATTAATCGAATATTTGAAACCAGAACTCTAAACATCAAGCTATAAAATCTCAGATCTAGCCTAATGCCCTAATGGAATTTCTCTGTTCTCGAAAAGAAATGGAATGGAAACCGACGGAAGATCAAGACCTTCTTTTCCAAAATTTGAACACACTTTTTTTTATCGCTAAAAGATAAGAAGCTCATCAGGTCTATCTTTATTGGATATGTAGTGTAGACGGAAAGAATTTATTGTGGATAAATTAAAGGATAATCAGCTATTCATACCGATTTCTTCAGATAAGCAAAATAAAAAGTATTTTGCTTATAAGATTTAAAAATTGTTAAAAGGTAAAATATAGAAGCACTTCTCATTTAAAAGAGCCTTCAAAATGCTAACTTGTTAACGATGCTTTTTAGTTTTTTTCTTAGGTTGTAACACGTCGCATAAATTAATTTCTGCTTGCCGACGAGCGATGAATCTTGGCGATTCGATATTGAAACGGTGCAAAATTCCTGAGAAAAATTCACAGGTCTGCCCACGATTCTTTGACCATTAGCATCGAGAAAGCGGGCGTTGGCGTAAAACGTCTTTTCGTTACCAACCGAGATTTACGACTGGAGAAACTGCAGCGATAGTGAAAAAGCGAGTTTGGGATGACTCTTCATCGAGAACTGGGAATCTCCCAGCTGGATTAAATTAAGGCGATGACGATCAAATGCACTCAACTTACATCATATAAATCTTGAAAGAGTTTTTTCATTCATATTTCATGGAACAAAATTGATTGATTCTTTTGCGATAGATATACAGCGATCACAGCGATCCAGTAATTCAAATTTAGGTAAAAAAGGGGATTTCATTTATTAAATAAAATCAACTACACACTATATATAGTAGTCATTTTGGGGTTTAAACAATTTTTTTAAGCTAGCTTTAAAAAAAAAATTTGAACTTCGCACTTTCTACCGAAAAAAAATGTATTAGAAAAATATTCAAGATCAAAAATTGAAAAATAGATTAACACTAGATTTAAAAAATGCTCATTTTTCGTGGGGCTGATCAATCGAGTTTTTAACGTACAACAAATTTCAAGATTTCAAAAGATTTCACAGAGATTGTACAAAGATTTTCAAAGAATTCAAAAATGTAGAAGATTTAGAAAACTTCAAAAGATTTCAAAGAATTTCACAAAGATTTCAAAGATTTCACAAAGATTTCAAAGATATCACAAGTATTTCAATGATTTCAAAGACTTCAACAATTTCACAAAAATGTCAAAGACTTGAACAATTTTACAAAAATGGCAAAGATTTCAACAATTTTACAAATTTTTCAAAAGATTGCCAGAAATTTCAGAAGATTTAAAGGATTTTACCAAGATTCCAAAAGATTTAAAAGATTTCACAAAGGTTTCAACGATTTTACAAAAATGTTAAAGATTTCAACGATTGTACAAAAATGTCAAAGATTTCAACCATTTCAAAAGACTGCAAAAAATATCAGAATATTTCAAGGAACTCACGGATATTCCAAAAGATTAAAAAGATTTCACAAAGAATTCAATGATTTCAAAGATTTCAAGAATTTCACAAAAACGTTCAAGATTCCACGATGTGGAAATGTCACGATGACAAAAATGTCAAAGATTTCAACCATTTCACGAATATTTCAAAAATTTCACAAATGCTTCAATTATTTTCAATGATTTCACAAAGATTTAGATTCAGAAGATTTTAAAGACTTCGCAAAGATTTCAGATAGAATTTAAGGTTTTCACAGAAATTCACAAAGATTTCAAATGATTGCAGTAAATTTCAGAAGATTTCAAATATTTGTAAAAGATTCCACAAGATTTTAAAACAAGTCAAAACATTTCGAAAGATTTGAAAGATTTCAAAAATATTTAAAAGATTTCAACGATTTCACAAATATTTCAAAAGACTGAAAAAAATTTCAGATGATTTCAAAGATTTCACAAGTATTCCAAAATATTTCAAAACATTTCAAAGATTTCAATAATTTCCCAAATGTTTCAAAAGTTTTCAAAAATTTCACAAAAATTTCACAAAGACTTCAAAGATTTTACAAAGATTTAAAATATTTCAAAATATTTCAATGATTTCAAAGATTTCAAGGATTTCACGAAGATAAAAAAATTTCAAACATTTGAAAAGACTTTAAAAGATTTCAAAATATTTCAGCAATTTCACAAATACACCAAACTCTGTATTAAACGGCTCTGGATGTACCGTGTTCTTAGAATTTCCGCCGGCTCGCATTCGTCAATGAAGGACTCCCAAGAGGCCGCGAGAGAGCTGTGAGCTCAGCGGAGTTAAGCAGTTCTGTAGCCACAAAGCGGGCAGTTCGAAATCGCGTGCATATTTTGCATTTATTTTTAAATACACACGGTAACTTCTCTTTTCATTAATTAGTCTTTATTATTAAAAAGGGTCCATCCTATATGATATTAAAAATCTCTATTTGTACAAAATACAGTTAATTAATATTATGTACTCCTAATGGAAATGGTTCATATGGCCCTGACTGTTTACACTTTACATCATAGAAATTCTTGGAAGAGCCTCACGGTCATCGCAGGCCATACCCGAGACGGTCGTTAAATCCAGAGTTAAGTGTATTTCAAAAGATTGCGAAAGATTTCAGACAATTTCAAAGATTTCACAAGGATTCCGAAGATTTCAAAATATTTCAAAACATTTCCAACCATTTCAAAAGGTTTCAAAGATTTCCGAAATATTTAAAAGATTTCAAAGAAATCCACAATGATTTCACAAAGATTTCAACTATTTCACAAATATTTCAATGATTTCACAAAGATTTCAAATATTTCATGTAGGCCGAACCCATCGTCATATACAAAATGTTTTTAAATACTTTTTTATCAATAGGTAGATAGATTTAGGTATGTTAAAAAACAGAAATTGAGAAAAATTATTAACAAAAATAACAAAATTATGAAGATAAGAATTTTTTCAAATATGCAGTTTGTTAACATGTAAATCCCAGCCATACAACTATCAGCTCTAAATTTATTATACTTTTTAGGATCCTAACATGCTGCTTTTTGGAATGTCAGATCCGAATTTAAAAAAAAAATTGTTTTTACAACTTACAGTCTACATTAACAACTAATGTTTACGTCTTTCTTGATGTTTCTTGAAAAAAGGCATCTTTAAAATTTCCCATTTCAAGAAGTCAACTCTTGAGAGTACATATAAGATGTTTTTGATTTTTGGATTGTCTTTGATTTCCAGTTTAGTTTCTAGATTGAATCATTAACCATTTTTTCGCTGTCGATTTTCTTCAAATCAACAAAATTAGCAAATAAATCGTTTAGGAAATACTTAGAACCGGTATCATTGAAGAGAATCACTTTAAAATAGTGGGGCTAAAGTACCGCGACTTTTTAAACTGCACAGGCAACGCGCAATTGTGGAGTAAGGGAGACAACAAATGATCTCTTCGTCGCTCCTTCGCTACGCGACGCCTGTGCAGTTGAAAAAGTTTTAATCTGTTAGCACCTCTGTTTTGAAAGCGTCTCATTTTCTAATGGCTTAAATTTATGTTTATGAATGTTGAAAAATTATGAATCACAATGCTGTGCAAAAGAAATGGGACAAAGGGTGAGAATTCTCGATTTTAAGTATCGGATTTAGTTTCTAGATTGAATCGTTAGCCATTTCATCGCTGTCAATTTTTTTCAAATCAACAAAATTATCAAATAAATTGTTTAGGAAATACGCAAATTCGGTACTATTGTAGAGAATCACTTTAAAAGCATCTTGTTTTCTAATGTCTTAAATTTCTGTTTCTGATTCTTAAAAAATGAATCGAAATTTTGTGGAAAAAAAAATGGGAAAAAGGGCCGGAATTCTCGGTTTCATGTATTTTAAGGGACTTTTGAAATTTCGAGAAAACGCAAATGTATTTGCAGCATGAATGGGAGAGACAAATGAGTCCTCTCAACATTTGTATTTCCACTTAAAACTCATAAATCAAATGTTTTAGTGAAAAATTTTGCCAGTAGCCCAAGGGAAAGTGGATAAAATTTTATGACAAATAGCACACTTTTCTGGTCTTGATTCGCTTCATTCACGAAAACATATATTTTTAGCAGAGCACTGCTGTGAAGTTTCAGATTCTTTTGGCAATACATTGATCAAACAAATTTTATTTTTAGAATGCCTACACGAGCTACCATTCTGCCCTCGGTACCATTTACATAAATTTATTGTTGAAAGATTGGAATACGGTTTAAAAGCTGAAGCTTGCCAAGGTATCATCTCACTTTTAATGGAATTCCTTTCCGCTGCTTCGTACCTTAGTTATTTTCTCACTCGAAGAAATCACATAATAAGTAGCTTGTCGGAATCGAAATTACCTTATCGGGCCCTACCTCGAACCTATCCTTAAATGAATTATGCTCAATTCATTTCGAGTTTCTATATTCAGTCCTTTATCGCTTAATCATTTTATCAACTCTGATCAAGTGATCATCTTGGCTAGAGAAGTTAGGATTTATCTAGATTCTAGAGTTCTAGACGATCGAGTAGATTACGCAGGATTTATAAAAATTAACAATTACTTTAAGTGAGCAAAAAAGGAAACTCTGGACCACGTTCATCCTTTTCCTATATCATTACCTTTTCCCTGCAGGAATATATTTTCAAATCCAGGTATGAGATTCAACATAATTATCATTTGATTTATTTTTTATTTTTTGATCCTTAGAATAAATCCGAAAACCAAAAGTTGCCTTTAAATCAAAATATTCTTCTAGATTGTAGAAGAAAGAGAGTTTATAAAAATAAGTGGTTACTTCAAAAGGAAACACCAAATGCAAAAAGATTTAAAACTGTACGATTCCAAAGTAGAAGCGATCGGAATTAAACAATCTTTGATTCGAAGCTATCAAACAAATCGCAAATTGAAAATTTTCAAACCGAGTTTATTTAATAATAAAACCTGCAAAATTGAAGAATTATACATTTAGGACCATAAAAACTGGACAGACTAAATTCAAATCTTGTTTGGTTGAAATATCAACTATTGCATTATTCGTTGAGAATTCATCTTTTGGTCTAAATATCAACAATTACATGTTTCGGCGAGAATTCATCTTTTGGTTGAAAAAACAAATACTTGGTTTAAAGTAAAACTACCTTGTAAGAAATTCATTTTTTTTTTGTTGAACATTCGTCATTTTTGTTCAAAATTCAACTATTTGGTAGAAAATTAAACTATTTCGTTGAAATTTGACTTTTTTCTACAAAATTCATGCTTTTGGTTGAAAAATCAATTATTTTGGTAAAAAAATCAACTGTTTGGTTAAAAATTGAAATATTCATTTAAAAATTCAACTATGTCGTGAAAAATTAACTTTTTTGATGGAAAATCATATTTTTGGATTGAGAATTCAACTGTTTTGTAAATAATTCGTCTTCTTGACTTCAAAATTGAACAATTTTGTTGAAAATTCGTCTTTTTTGGTTAAAAATTCAATTATTTGGTTAAAAATAACAATGTTTCGTTGAAATTCCTTTTTTGGTTGAAAAAAACAACTACTTGGTTTCAATTTAAACTATTTTGTAAAAAAATAATTTTTTTTTAGTTGAAAATTCGTCATTTTAGTTGAAAATTCAACTATTTCTTGTAAAATGTTCGTCTTTTTGGCTTAAAAATTCAAATATTTGGTTAAAAACTAAACTATTTTTTTGAAAGTGTAATATCTGGTAGAAAATTAACTTTTTTGTTGAAGAATCATATTTTTGGGTCGAAAATTCAACTGTTTTATAAATAATTCATCTTATTGGCTTCAAAATTGAACAACTTTGTTGAAAAGTAATGTAATTCGTTCAAAATTCGTCAATTCTTGGTAGAAATTCTTTTTTTTTCTGTTTAAAATTTTAATTATTTGGTTAAAAATTCATCTTTCTTGGTTGAAAATTCAACTTCTTGTTTGAAAGTTGAACAGCACTGCTAAATTTTTTTTTAATATTCTCCTCCTTGGTTGAAAAATGTTCTGTTTTGTTGAAAATTCATTATTTATCAAGTTTAAAATTTATTTTTTTATCTGATGATGGAACTATTCCAATTTTGATTGAAAATTGATCATTTATAAGTAGAAAATTCAACTAATTGGCACAAAATTCATTTGTTTTGTTGAAAAGTCACATTTTTGGGTGGAAATTTAATCTTGTTTGTTGAAAATTCATCTTTTTGGGTAAAAAATTAATCTTGTTTGTTGAAGATTCATCTTTTTGGTTGAGGATTTCACTATTTGGTTGAAAATTCGTTTTTTTTTTCGTTGAATTCAAATGGTTGAAAATTCGTTTTTTTTGTTGTTGAAATGTAATTTTTTAAACTGAAAATTAAAAAATTTCATTTTTGGCTAAAAACTTATGTTTTTTATTCGAAAATTCGAATATTTGGTTAAAAATTCATGTATTTGTTGAAAATTCATCTTGGCAGGTTCAAAATTCAACTATTTTGTTTAAAGTTTAGTTATTTTGTTGGAAATTCAAAAGTCATCTTCTTTGGTCGTAAATTCAGCTTTTTTGTTAAAAATTCGACCATTTGGTTGAAAAATGCATCTTTGTAGGTTGAAAATTCAACTACTTGGTTAAAAATTCAACTGTTTTCTTAAAAATTTAATCATTTTGTTGAAGATTGATCTACTTTGTTAAAGTCAACTTTTTTGGTCGAATTTCAGATATTTTGTTGAAAATTTGTCCTCTTGGTTTAAAAATTCATCTTTCTTGGTTGAAAATCAACTTTTTTGTTGAAAATTTAACTATTTGGTCAAAAGTTTAACTATTTTGTTGTGAATTTGTCACTTTTTCTTGAAAGTTCAACTATTAGATTAGTAATGCAACTGTTTGGTTAAAAGTTAATTTTTTTTGGTGGAAAATTCGTTTTTTTAGGTTAAAAATTCGTCTTTGTGGGTTGAAAATTCATCTCTTTTGGTATTTAGGACTGTGAAGTCAGATATTTTAATATTTTAAATGATTTTTGATTCATTACCGATGGCACATTGGCAACTAATTACTAAACTCACTAGAAGCGCAAAAAATCGCAGAAAAAAAAGATGAAATTCGTGTTCAGCCAACAGCTACGGTACTTTCGGGGGGGGGGGGCGGATATACGATTGTCAAGGAGAGGGGCCAGGGTAAAAAATAATCCAAAATTGTTAAAGTCGTTTATGGGCGGCCCCTTCAAAGGAAACTTTGAATTAAGATCTCTCTTTCGCTATCAAAGTATGTTTTTCCCACAGAAATATATATATCTATTCAAAGATAGAAGAATTCTTGGAAAAGATTATTCTCTAAATTATTGAAATTGTTTGAACAAAAAGTAGTTAAACAAAAAGTATTTGAACATCGAGAGACTCGGAAAACAATAAAGTTGGGTCACAGATTTACTCAAGATAAGGAATATATCTTTCCCCTGAAATCTAGGTATTTGGAATTCATGACAACTTCCGCTTTCCAATGACGGTGAGACGAGGAGAGATTAAAAAAGCCTAAATTGCTGTGGACTTAATTCTGAATTCATATCGCGTGTTCGAATAGGCGCATTCCGAGAAAAGAGCTCTTGGGAGTTTGCTTTGTATTTTTATTTTAACTGGATGCATATAATGTAACTTTTTAGGTCTCATTGAATTTAATTTGGAAAGATCTATGGACAATCGGTTCCGTCGATCGCCTGCTCGAGGATTGCAAGTTACCAATGGATAATGGAATGCTGTGCCCACGTGCATTGCTCGATGCTATCTGACTTTACATTTTTCGTACCTCCTACCTTTCAAGTTCCAGTGCATTTGCTTTTCACCCTGGTGCGAATTGAAATTCTCTTATTTTAACAACAACTCTTAAGAGACATAATTTATTAAATTATGAAAATGCTTGCAATCAGTGGCTGTTGGTTAGGGTGGTCCAAAAAAAGTTTGTTTTTTTCTCAGTTGGCACCCCTACAAAGTGTTCCTTTTGGTGTCAAAAAGACCCTTAATTTTTGGCAGAATTAAAAAATAAATATATTCAGGGGCTCCCAAGTCGGTTTTTGTAAATAAAATGTTTATTTTATTTAAATAATTAACAGAATTAAAAAAAAGTATTTAGGGATCTCCCAAGATGGTTTTTCAAAATGAAACGCAAAATTTTTTTTTTAAACTTGCCGAAAATCTGAATGATGTATTTGCAGAATGAGATTACATTGTATGCCTGTTGAAGTGAAAAGAGATATTAGCAGAAATTATTGAAATAAAATAGGCATTTAATTCTCAAAAACCCGCTTGGGGGACCCTTAAATACTTTTTAAAAATTATTCCAAAACTCTGAGTGGTGTATTTCACTCAAAAAAGTATATTATACGCATGTCGAAATAAAAATACACAAACAGTGATCATTTTAATAAAATAGAAACATTTTATTTACAAAAACCTACTTGAAGAACCCCTACATATATTTTTTTTTAATTCTGCCAAAATCAGAGGTCATTTTGACACAAAAAGGAACACTTCGTATGGGTACCAATTGAGAAAAAAATAAAGCCTTTTTTGGATCACCCTACTGTTCATTTTAAATCTACAAAATGTTGCCTTTCAATTTGAACTTCATCTGCGAATGCTTTCAGACAGGGTATATTCTGAGGAAATTTTAGTACTGCCCGATTGGCAGAACGCCTTCCTGACATGCTAAAAAAAGTCACTGCGAAGTTATTATTTTCGAATAGTTCGCGAATTGGTAATCAATTATTACAGAAATGTTTTGACAATATTTTGCCTAATAATTCAGTTTAACAATTAATCTCTCTTTCTTAATGTCATGATAAAGAAAGGTCATTGGAGTTATCATTTTCGAATGGGCCGTGAATTGGTAATCAGTATTCAAAGAGATGTTTTGACAATATTTTTCACAATAATTCAATTTTATAATTAATTTCTCTTTCTTTATATAAATACTTATATAAATATAAATTTCATTTAATATTTTTCTTAACAAATTTAACACTGCCCGAAATCGATATTTAACAGGGTGAGTCGAAAAACTCGAATTTCCAAAAGTGGAAACGTATTGCGGAAAAGTTGCCTATGGGAAAACCAAATCGAGACCAAAAAAAAGTTGAAATCGGTTAATATTTGATCCGCGTGCATCGGAGTCAAAGTTTCTATTCTTTACCTATTCTTTGAAAAAAAATTTATGTGTTGAGAAATTCTTGCTTATTTTTTGTAAGTAGAGTTTTTGTTTGCGAAAAATAATAAATAATTAGGATTTAAAAAAAAGTTTGTGTTGAAGTTAGAATTTTTTATAAATGAGCAAAAATTTTTTTTTAGATTTGGTTAATTACACATTTTCTTAAAATTTGAAATGTCGGGCTGAAAATTTCTTCAGATTAAACCAAAAATTTTTATTTTTTTCATGTCTTGGAAACAAATATTATAACCAAACCTTAAAAAAATGAAATAAAATTCATAGAAAAATCTTATTTCTGTCATCTCTCATCACTCATAAATTAACTCAATCGAGACAGTAAATAAATTTGTATTTACAAAAACTACATCTTTGTTGAGGAGAAATGTTTCACAAGATAAATTTTTATTTCATCCAGATATAAAAATTGATTTAACTAAACTGATGTTTTAACATTTTTGAAATATTTAAAATATAAAGTAGACAATGAGTAAAATTAGAATTTAAAATTCAGAAACCAGGAAAGGTTTTCAATTCAAAGAATATGCGTGAGTTCTGTCGATTTTCAAGGGGAGAAATATGTACAAATGAGAGTTAAATTGATGTAAATTCGTGTAGGTGGAATTTAATATTTATTAAATGTTTCCAATTTGTTGCATAAATTTAAAATATAGACTTTAAAATAAATCATAGAAAAATATCATTCAGAATAAATAATAGATTTGTGAATTAATTATTAACAAAAGGTTTGAAAGACAACATTTTTAGAGTTACTTAAAAGTATTCGATTATTGAAATAGGGATCACAGCAATTCAGTATGTACTTCAATTTTAGGTAAAAAAGGGGATTTTTTCCCCAGAAAAGGGGATTGAAAGGGGATATCATTTGTTATTAAAAACTACATACTATATAGTCACTTTCGAGTTTAAATTTTTTTAATTTTTGTTAAACACCTTCGCACTTTCCACTGATAAAAATACATCAGAAGAAAATTCAAGAAGATACACAAATTCATTATAGAACCCTGAATTCTTCAAAGTATTTTTGTAAGTAAGCTAAAAAGAAATAATTTTAAAAAAGACAAATAGATGTTCAAAACCTTTTTCAGTGTAAGCTAAAAGAAATGATTATAGTGTAAAAAAACCGTTATTTAACAAAATCATTAACGAAAATAACAAAATTATGAAGATAAGACTTTTTTCAAATATGAAGTCTGCTAACTAATGTTTATCTAATGTTTAAGATTTTCTTTCTTAATATAACTTGAAGAAGGGCATTTATAAAATATTGCAATTGTAAGACGTCAACTTTTAAGAGTATAAGATTTTTTTGATTTTCAACTATAGAATTGATTAATTTTTCGGGTTTAGTTTCTAGATTGAATAGTTAGTCATTTCTTCGCTGTCTATTTTCTTCAAATCAACAAAATTAGCAAAAAAAATTGTTTAGGAAATACTTGAAATCGGGTCAGGATTCTGGATTTTAGGTATTTTAGGGGATTTTTGAAATTTAAGGGGGGGGGGGGGGGATTACGTAAATAAAGGGCGGACTGTGATCCCTATTTTGTTAAACAAAAATAATGAAAACAAACAAAAATAAACCCTCTCGAAATTTGTAAAAGAAATGAAAATGAAAGAAGTTATTGTCTAATTGATATATAATTTAATGAAATTCAATAAATACATAAAAATTAGACTCACTTTGGGCGAATAAGGCACATAATAAATTAGTTAATGATTAACGAATTATAAAGCATAATTCGTATTTACCTCAGTATTTGAAATTAATTAAATTATTTAGCTACTGAACCACTATAATTAATTCTAATCATTCCTCTAACTGTAAATAATAAACACATAATAAATACCATAAAATAATATAATAACCTAAAATTGGAATCTTTTTAATGTCACCGATGGTTAATCAATAATAATGAAAACAAATAGGGATCCCCCCCCTCTCGAAATTTGCGAAAGAGACGAAAATAAAAGAAATGATTGTCTAATTAATGTATAATTTAATAATATACAATAAATACATCAAAATTACACTCACTTTGGGCGAATCCGGCACATAATAAATGTATTACTAAGGAATTATAAGTATAATTCGTATTTAGTAATTGTAGAAAATAAACATATAATAAATATGATAAGATAATATAATTAACTACAATTCGAATTTTTTAAATGTTGGTGATGGTTAATCAATAATAATGAAAACAAATACGGATCTCCCCTCCCGAAATTTTCAAAAGAGACGAAAATGAAAGAAATATTCTTATTAATACATATATAATATTATAAAGTACAGTAAATATATCAAAATTAAACTCACTTTGGGCGAGCGCTGCACTCGGGAGCAAGATCAGGAGTAAAATCTCTATACTCATCTTGAAGATCTTGGAATTCATTGCACCTGTTCTATAAAATGATGAACGACGCACTTCACTCAAAATCCCACGAACTGTTTTTTTTTTTAATTGTTCGCAACAATTATCGTTCACTCTGCATCGGACAGCGTCCTTTTATTCACACCACCACGAGAATACACGTGCGAATCAACAATAAACTCTCCACTCCTGACAAGAATGAAAGAATCAAGTGCCTCTTCTTCAAGAAGGCGTGACTCTTGACGTGAAACAGAGCGTATAGCACTTTCCACAGATTTTACTGAGCGACTATTTCTACCTTTTATAACTGCAAATTAAAAATTTATAATTCGTAACATGAATTCATAACCTGTCAGTCGTTTGTTTACACTACGTGAGAGCACAAAAACAATTCGAAATCAACAACAGTACAAAAACAGCCGTAAAAACGTTCATAAAATCCTTCTCCGAGGTTAAATAAGGTTAAAGGACCGGCGTCTTTCTGATTTTGTGTCAGGTGATTTGATTGGTCACGTGACTGACGCGGCGCGAGATTTGAATTTTTTTCTATTGTCTGTTAGAGGTCAATGGCATTGCCAAGTATTTTGCAATATGAATTGCTATGCCATCGTAACTTTATACTTGAATGAATCAAGGTGACTATCGCGATAAGATAAAGTCACAATCATGGACGCGACTCGCGCGCTTCCAGGGTCCGTAAGCAAATGCCAATTTGAAGAGCAACAGCAAGCGAGGTTCTTCTGAGGTAGGTGAGCTTCCCCCACTATTTTCCCTTGCCATGTGCGTGCCTCCATCCTCCCTCCACGATATTTTCCCCCTCTTTAGGGTTGCTGAGCGCGTGTGCGGTCGACACGTCAATTATCTTTGAAAGATCGAAGCCTGGCGATGGGAGCAACAGAATCTTTTTGCCCGAAGTGGTTTATCGCACTTGGCTTGTTTTCATCTAAAAATCAGGGAACCTAATTTCCGCTCTTTTAGAAATATTGATGAGCTTTCTCGAATTGCAAGGATTTTTTAACCTTCCAAAGTTTGTTTATTTAATAATTACCCGGCAAACACGAGTATGAAAGGGTTCACAATATACGTGATACGTTTTGGGCTGGCGGGGAGTCTGTCAAAGTATCATTCTCCATGTTAAGAACAAGGGAAAAACATCAAGCAGGGGGGAGGGGGTTCAAATTCCTGAAAAATGTATCACGTATTTTGTGAATGACCCCAAAAGAGTTGTGCAAATGTTACATAACAATTATGTATCTGTTATACATCAGTGTCGTAACTTTTAAATAACTGTTCTATAATTATTACAGGGCAGCAAGTAAAATTCTAGATAGATTCTTTTAAGAACTCTGTTACATTTTTGTATAAACCTCAAACAGTTCTGTTAAAAATTTGTAAACGTTCTGTAACAGTTCTGTAAGCATTTTCTGAATTTTCTAATTATTTATGACAGGGTCATCCACAAAATTAGCATTTCGCTTAGAGAACAATTTTTTATAAACTTTGAATCCCAAAGAGCTTATATGTAAAGTTGAAACTTAATTTTGTTTATTCAATAATTTTTAATATATAATAAGAAAGTGACAAAATATGGACCGAAAATGTCGATTCTTCAAACAAAACATGACCACAAATTAAGAAAATGTCTAATTTAATAATTTTTACGTCAAATTGCAAGTTAGCATTCTAACCTCAAACATGAACTTGCAGTATCATGCAAAAAGTATAAATATTAGGTATTTTCTCGTTTTGCAGTGACTATTTTTTTTAACAGAGGTAAAACTACAGTGTAGCAAATCTAAATCTAATATATTTCCGTCAAAATGAAAAATGAATTTTGTGGTTCGAGCTTCTGCATATGTTGGAAAAGACCATATTTAAAGTATTATTCAGTCAGACGATAAAGGGTTAATGCATAAAAAACCGTAAATGCTTGAGTATAATTAAAATAATAAAGGTGCTTTAAAAAATTGATATTGGTATATAAATTTAAGTTGGATTATAATTTCAACCACAAACTATGACCTCAAAATTGCTGATTCCTTTCGGTAGCTCGTTATCAAGTAATAAAGACGTATGTTACAAAATGAAGCATACTTTATATTTCTTTAGTAAAATAGAACATTGCGCTACAAGGTGAAAAATCATAGCTTTTTCATCGTGTGGCACACGGTACTGTTTCTATAATTCATATAAAAAATGACAGTTTTTGACGCAATAGTGTGAGCCCACCTTTACTTACTAAAGCATACCACAGGGTTCGTCCATTAATGTACGCTAGTTTACTTTTTTCCCCCTAGTTTTCTTTTTTCCCTGTGTCCTTTCACTTTTATCCGTTTTGCCGTGCAAAGTCGAGACTACGCATGCGCCATACGTCATTGGCAACAAATCGGTCACTTTTTACCCGCAAAACAGGTGAAAAAACTGTCATTTGTTTGCGAATTATAGAAAAAAAAATATATGTGCTGAGGTTAATGAAATAGTTGAAAAGATCGTAGCAGCAATATACACGCACTGTTAATTTTGTAGGGCACATGTGAGCACCAGTGGATATGCATAAAAATATTTTTTCAGGATTTTTAACACTGGCGTTTGCACATTCAGGCACAAAACGCCAATCTTAGCATTTTTTTCCCATTTTTTAAAGAAAAAGCATGCATCTCCAGCTTGCTTAGAAAATATTGAAAGCATGTGACGTCACATGTAGGTGGTGGCACGGCGCGACAGAAATACAAGTTTGAAAAGGGTATACATTTTTCTTTTTCAAATAAAAATTCGAAAAAAAAAACTTTTTTCAATTACAGTCGTATTATTAGTGATTTTAAAGTGCATACTTTCATATTCAAAAATATAAAAAAATTAGTGGATGACCCTATCATTAAAAATATATCAATTTAAACTAGTTTTACAATATCTTTCTACAGGAAAATCATTAACAAATCAAGAAATGCGACCAATAGTTTTTTCTCTGACGAGCAGACAAGCGGTACTCTTAAATGTTGCCCTAATTGCTACAAAAGCATGTTTGGTGTGTGAGGTCCTATTGGCATTATAACACTTTCTAGAAAATGTGTCAAGCATTTTTCCAAATTTTTTTTTGTTATTGATGGCAAATTTTTCTTGAAATGCTCTATTCTTTCAACTAATTAAGATACTTAACTTTTTTTTATTTCTGGCTTGTTTTCATCTAAAAATCAGGGAACCTCATTTCAGCTCTTTAAAAAATTCATATTTATGAGCTTTTTCGAATTACAGGGATTTTTTAAGCTTTAAAAGTTTATTTATTTCATAATTATCCGGCAAACACGGGTATAAAAGAGTTATACAAATGTTACGTAACAGTTATGTAAATGTTATACGCCAGTTATCTAACTTTTAAATAACTACTGTTCTGTAATTATTACAGGTCAAAAAGTAAAATTTTAGACAGATTTTTTTTACAACTCTGTTGTATATCTGTAAAAAATCTGTAACATTTCGGTAATCATTCTCTGAATATCCGGAACAGCTACGCTTCTGTAAATCTTATTTAACAGATATATAACGTTATAAAACATACATTAAAGTTCTTAATTATTTTCCAAAAAATACTCATTTAACTC
>JAUMHM010000031.1:55464046-55481714 GCA_032362435.1 Melikaiella ostensackeni
GTTCTGTAGCTCTTATGTCAACCTTGAATGAGACTATTACGAAGACAGAAGCAGAAAAGCAAAATCAAATTCATGTGATGAAGACAGCAGGAAACGAATTACCAATGTAACTAACAAAAAATTTAAGTGTTTATCAACCTCGTGTGTAATATGGTAATTATGGCGTTTTCGTGAGTAAAAGTAACTAAATAGAAAACAAAATAACTGCTATCTATTGAAACAATAATTTTTTAGCGTACGAAATACTATATCATCCATTTTATAGGAATAAAATATAAGTATATATTTAAAAACAATAATTTTGCTTGCGCGACAACAAAACTCTATTGTATTGAATATCCCCAGACCATATCAACTGCATTGCATCATGAAACAGATCAGCTGTTGTTCCATTATTCGCTGCACTAAGTTCTTCGGAAGTTAATATGTAAATAACATTCTCTAGCTTTCCTGTTATTTAAAACTTCAAAGATTACGTTTGCCACTTTTCTACCGGAAGAATCAGTAGTTTCATCAATTGATAACCAAATATCATTATTACTAAATAACATCTCAATAGCTCAATAGTATCAAAAATAATATTGAGAATAGAATCTAACGCGTTACATCGCAACGTATCAAGAACAAATGATGGTCTAATCGGGATTCTTCACGTGTGAGAGCCGAGCGGCGATACTCCGCTCTCTATTTATTAGTTTTCATTAAAAAAAGAAACGTTTAATTCAGATAATAATTGTCTTCTGAAAATCAATTTGTCCACGGACGTTCTTTTTGTCCCACTGTGCGACGGATGGACGGACGGATGGTTATAAGGGTTTTTCAATCACCAGTTTTTCTCATCGCTCTTTTGAACCGTTGAAATCAACCACAGTGCATGGAGTATTTTGCTCCTTGTAGACGATACCTATGTTTATAGAACTCAACAACATCGATTTGAGACCTTAACCACCCACGTGTAAAAAAGATAAATTCCGAGAGTTAAGTAAAATGCTGCAACAGTAGCAGAGTATTATCTCATACACCCAACCCAAGGTAGACATAGGTGCATAGTGCACACATTCTTACCCTTTTACAACGTCAATAACCGAGAGTCTAGCTAGACCACAAGAAAGAAGCTGAAGCCCTGGTACAGTGGTATACGTATTAAGTCCGCGGTTTACGAGTTACGAGGAGCATCCTCTCGAGCGTTCTTTGAAAATAGCAGCGCCTGGAATTACCTGAAGTGGCGCAGGCACGAGCTAATGAAAAAAACGTGGCTTGAGCTTTCCAAATTATTGTCATTACTACAAACGACGTTCCACTCGTGAAGAAAATCGCTGCAAACTCCAAACATATCCGGAATTTCTCCTAGGATCGCAATGCATGTGGCAAATTGTCCAGGTCGAGAAATGACCTCAGGGTCTTAAAGTTAGGTCAGTGTGTACTAGGTTGGCCCAAATAAATCATTTTCTTTTTTTATTACACCTATTTTCTTTCATTTGGAGAAAGAATAATTGTGCAATTTTTTGTAAATTAAAGAAATCTATCTTTGATTATGCCAACTCAGGGTGGTCACTATTTTTATATCATTTTCTGGGTTGACTTAGAACCAATCTATTGAGATTATTTCATTTTTAAAAAAAGAAAAAGGTAAATCCAAACAAATAACACATTTCTAAGAAGTTGCTAACTTCCTCAAATTTGTAAATTATATTTGAGTAAAATAGATATCTTTTGGTAAATTTAGTGAACTATTAACACCTCAATTAAAAGAAATCTCAAGTATTCATAGGCAACTCTGCGGATTGGAAGAAATATTTGCTTAATGTCTCTCTTTTGAAATTTGTTAACGATCGAAATAGAATTTACTTTCTTATGAACATTTTTCATGTCCTGAAAAAGGAACACCCAAAAAGTTTACAAATCAAAATTAGACTTCGAGACTACCCGCTTTTTCGGCTCATTAGAGACAAATGTACATTGAATGTACAAAGAAAAAAGGAAAAAGAGGGAGAAAAAGAAAGATTCAACCAAAACCAACCTCACACTCTTTCTTTTTTCCGTCTTTTTTATACTACTGGGGACCAACATGTTTCGAAGCGAATTTAGATTTCCTTACCAGGAGTAATTTATAGAAAACCTACAGTTATAAATAAAGAAACCTATATTGATTAAATTCAAATATTATCTGACAATAAAAGTAAAGAACTTAATATCAAATGTTCTTCGATCAATTTTTCTATTTCCTTATTAATATTAAAAATCTTTAAAATCGAAGTGAAATCTACTTCTGTATGAAAATTTTTTGTGTACTAGAAAAGAAACACCCAAAAAGTTCACAAATCAAAAATAAACATCGAAACTACCAATTTTTCCGACTCATTAGAGACGAATGTACAATAAATGTACAAACGAGAATGAAAGAAGAGAGAAAGAGAAAAAGTCAACCAAAACCAACCTCACACTCTTTCTTTTTTCCGCCTTTTTCATACTACAGGGGACCAACTTGTTTCGAAGCCAATTTAGACTTCCTCACCAGGGATAATTTTTAAGAAAACTACAGTTATAAATATTGTGGTAAAGTGTTTTGCAAAACATTGGATTACAGTTTTTTGAATTTTATACGCAGGAAGTTATATAAAAAATTATTTTATCTATTCTTATTTTCCTGTTTTAGTTAATGTGGTTTTCAGTGTGAATAATAAAAATTTGATGAAATGTGATTTTATGATAAATGCTACTGAAAGTCCAGCATAGGAGTATTAAAGAATTTATTCAATTAGCAAAAACTTAGATTGGATGCATTACAGAAAGAATTATTGATAGAATGCAAGTTTTATGGGGTTTTTCCAAGAAAGATATTTCATATGAACTTGAAAACATGTTTTGACTTCAATAAAAAAAAGTTAAAAAACAAACTTTCAATGAGAATACAAATAAATTGTAAATTTAGTATATTTCTTTGAATATGTATAAAAAGGCTGCCATGCACAGATACACATAACTATATTGTTTTTTCTATTTCAGATAAAATAAAAAAATTGAAAATTAATTAATTAAAAAATTAGAGAAAAAATCTTCATAAGAAATTGAAATTCACATTGATCTTGAAGATTTTTTATTTTAATTAGAAAATGGAAAGATTGACCAAACAACGTTTGATAATAAAAAATCTTTTATTTATACTTTCAGGTAATATTTGAATTTAATTAATGTATACTTCATTATTTATAAATGTAGTTTTTTTTATAAATTACCCCTGATGAGGAGGTCTAAATTGGCTTAGAAAAATGTTGGTCCCCAGTAGTATAAAAAATACGGAAAAAATAAAGAGTGTGAGGTTGGTTTTGGTTGATCCTTTCTGTTTCTCCCTCTTTTTTCATTTTTGTTTGTACATTTATTGTACATTTGTCTCTAATGAGCCGGAAAAAGCGGGTAGTCTCGAAGTATAATTTTGATTTGTGAACTTTTTGGGTGTTTCTTTTTCAGTACACAAAAAATTTTCATAAGAAAGTAGATTTCATTTCGACCTTCAATAAAAAAAAGAATCAACCAAAACCAACCTCACACTCTCTTTTTTCCGCCTTTTTCATACTACTGGGGACCAACATATTTCCAAGCCAATTCAGACATTTTTATCATGTGTAATTTATAGGAAAACAACAGGTACAAAAATGAAAACATTGTTTGATTAGAAAATCATTATTACCTGAAAATAAAACAGAGATTATTGAAAGCAGTTGTTTTTTTGGTTCATATTTCATTCCTTGATAGGCGAACTATTCCGAATAAAAACCGAAGTCAATTATTTTATTCCTTAATTGAAATTTAAATTACACATACTCAAATGATTAAATTTGTAATTAAAAAGTGGTGATTCTATCTCTATTAGAATTTCTTGACAATTCTGAACAAAACTTGAAGTATAGTTTCCATTGTTGTTTGTGTAAATTTGGTACAAAATATTGGATTTTAATCCCTGGATTTTCTATGCAGAAAGTTAATCTTTATATAATCTAAATTTTTAGTTTTGGTAGTATAGAGTTCAATGAAATTGATGCAAAGTGGGGTAATGGGAATAAAAAAAGAGAGAGTTCATGGAAATGCTATTCATAAAGACTTAAAGAGAGAAGGTAACAAAGCTATTAATTTAAATTTTAAAAAGAGATATTACGAAATACAACAAAATTTGGGATAGAGTCATTAATTAGATACATTGACTTTAGTTCTGGTGAGAATTTTGAATATGTGTAAATCAAATTTCAATTAACGAATGAAATAATTGACTTTGGTTTTTATTCGGAATAGTTAGCCTATCAAGGAATAAAATATGTATCAAAATAACAATTTTTATCAATTATCTCTGTTTTACTTTCAGGTAATGATGATTTTTCAATCAAATAACGTTTTCATTTTTGTACCTGTTGTTTTCCAATAAACTACACCTGATGAGAAAGTCTAAATTGGTTACGAAACATGTTAGTCCCCAGTAGTATTATAAAGACGGAATAAAGAGTGTGAGGTTGGATTTCATTGCCTCTTTCTTTTTCTCCCTCTTTTTTCTTTTTGTTTGAACATTTATTGTACATTTGTCTCTAATGAGTCGAAAAAGCAGGTAGTCTCGAAGTCTATTTTTGATATGCGAACTTGTTGGGTGATCTTTTTGAGTGCACCAAAAATTTCCATAAAAAAGTAGATTTTATTTCGATCTTTAAGAAAAATTTAATTTTTTTTCTCGATTTTATTTCTTAAGCAGCTCTCTTTCTAAAGATTAGATAAGGGTCGATGCCAAAAAGTTGTAAAATTTAAGTACCGGACGTTTTACCCATTTCCATTAGGGGAAACAGTACGAGGTGGATACCAGTACGAACTGTATAATGAAAAAAAGTGAATGGGTTTCAAAGCTAAAGTTCTGTAGTATTTTTTTATGAGTAGCAACATTAAAAACGAGTTTTATAATTAGCTGTTTACCTCTTACTTGCTATTTTCAAATCAAAAAATTGAAAAATGTATATTTGAAATGGCAATGATAATTTTTCCCGCTGACAGATTATCATTTTTTAAGAAATTAAGTTGCATTTACTATTCTTTCACTGGTTCATTCGATTCGTCAAACTCTTAGCTTCAAAACTGTCTGATGATTGATTCTGTTAATTTTAATCGGAAATATATTTTATGTTTGTTTATGAGGAGTATCAGTCGGTACAATGTGAATAAACTGTTGGCAGGTTACGCTTGGGTATCAAAGTAATTTTTCTGCTTTTAGGTTGAGAGCACAAACAAGTAAGTGCTACCAACCAAACAACTCTTAAATAAATAAACAAGTTCATGCCTATTACCAACATAACCAAAATTATAAATAAAATAAAAAATTTATAAATAATAAATAAATATATAAAATAAATACATAAATATTCGTAGTTTTTTTGTCTATGATAGTTGGTAGCAATGACCGTCATGGTTGCATGTTAAATACGACACTTGGAGCTCGTACAATTTTACTAACATATTGAAAAATAATAATCACTGTAAAATAAAAAAATGTTTTTGAATAACAGTTTTGGATTATTGCTTCATGAATTTATACACAATGTCCATCGAAAACTGATCGGAAAGGCTTCAAATGTGAACATTCCCTTCGTACCAGAAGACTACCAACTAATTAAAATTTAAATTTAAAATTTAAAGTTAATTTAAAAAGTATAAAATATACGATGAATGGCTAATATAATTCATGTGATGGCACTGCTATCTTTAAAATAAATAATCCAACATTAATTTGGCATGCAATACTTTTCCCACTTGTTCATCATTTATCAAAATTATGACTTCAAAAGTTTTTCTATCCACCTCGTACTGGTTTCCCCTGTTTAATAGACTAGCATAATATGCGCGCGCTATAGCACGCGTGTAACATTGCTTTGAATAGTTTAAATGCGAGTTCCACCTAGACTTTTTTCAATTTTTTTTATGGATTGAAATATTGATTTATTAAATTCTCATCTAAAAGTATTTAAATATAACATTTTTAATACGAAATTTGCTTTTTTTCTAAATTTCCAATTTTCAACTGTTGAAAATCGAAGGAAATTGAATTTCCAACAACTAAATCATCATATAGAAAACGATTATAGGATAATCAGTAATGACATAAATATTAGAAAAATATTGAAAGAATTAATTCAAAAGTTAATGTAGAAAATTCGTCTTATTAACTCATAACTTCAACAGTTTGGTTAAATTTTTTTTCCTTTCTTGGCTCAAAAATCTGTATTGTTGACGATTCAACAATTTTTTTGAAAATTCGTCTTTTTTGGTTGAATTAAACTGTTTTTGATTTTAAATTATTTTGTTGAAAATTCGTCTTTTTGGTTGAAAAATTCATCTCTTCTGGTAGAAATTAAATTCTTTTTTGTTAAAAAATACAAATGTTTGGTTTACAGTTAATATATTTCAGTTGAAGATTCAACTGTTTTGTAAAACATTCATCATTTCAGTTGAAAATTCATTTCTTTGGTTGAAAATTCGATTTTTTCTTGGTTAAGAATTCGCTTTTTTTTTGGTTGAAAATTCACTTTTTTCAACTGAAAGTTTAACTATTCCATTTTTGGTTGGATATTTATATTTTTTAAGTACTTAAAAATCTAACTGTTCGGTAGAAAGTTCATGTATTTTGTTGAAAATTCGTTTCTTTTAGGTAGAAAATTAATCCTCTTGGCTGAAAATTCAAGTATTTCTTTGAAAATTAATGTGTTTTGTTCAAAAACGCGTCTTTTTGATAGAAAATTAATCTTTTTGGTTAAAAATGCAACTGCTTCGTTCAAAATTAATCTGTTTTGGTTGAGGATTCAAATACTTTTTTAAAATTCCTCTTTTATGGTTGAATTCAACAGTTTTTAATTTAAAATTAAAATCTGTTTTAGTTGCAATGTCAGCTATTACATTTTACGTTGAGAATTTATCTTTTTTGGTTGGAAACTCAACTACCTTGTTTGAAAGTTGTAATACTTTGTTAAAAAATTTTTTTTCGGTTGAAGATTAATCACTTTGGTTGAAAATTCATCCTTCTGGGTAGAAAATTTATCTTTTTGGTTGAAAATTTAAGTATTTGATTATAAATTTTATTATTTTGTCGAAAATTGAACACTTTTTATAAAAAGTCATCCTTTTTTGGTGAAAATTCGTGATTTTGGGTTGAAAATTAAACTATTTTGGTACAAAATTAATCTTATTTGTTTAAAAATGCAACTATTTGGTTGAAAATTAATCTGTTTTGGTTGATAACGGAACTGTTTTGTTGAAAATTCGTCTTTTTAAGTTGAAAATTCAGCTATTTGATTGAAAACTAACGTTTTTGTTGAAAATTAATATTTTTGGGTTGAAAATTCAACTGTTTCGTAGAAAATCGAACAATTTGGTTGAAATTTTTATTCTTTATTTACCTCAAATCCCCCTCTCTCCACCCTCTCACCCCTCATGCAATTCCTTGTAATCCCATGCAATCTCGATGCAATCTTATGCAATGTCTATGAAATCTCTAGCGATCTCAATAAAATTTCGTGCAATTTCATGCAATCGCTTGCAATACCTTTTATTACCTTGTAATTCCATGCAATCTCGATGCAATCTTATGCAGTCTCTATAAAATCTCGATCGAATTCTATAAAATTTTGTTAAATCTCATGCAATGGCTTGCAATCCCATGCAATCCTTTGTTATTCCATGCAATCTCGGTGCAATCTTATGCAATCTCTATAAAATCTCGAGTGATATCTATGAAATTTCGTGCAATCTCAAGCAATCGCTTGCAATCCCATGCAAATCCTTGTAATCCCATTCAATCTCTATAAAATATTGAGCGATTTCTATGAAATTTAGTGTAATCCCGTGGAATCCCATGCATTGTCCTGAAATATTCCATGGAACCTTTAGCAATCTCTTGCAATATCTTTAAGTCACATGCATGCAATCTAGTGTAATCCTGTGCAATCTTGCAGTCTAGTGCACACAAAAAGTTCGAGTAATTAACCCCTCGGTATTTTCGTTCTATTTTGAGTGTGAAACTTTGAAAAAATACTTCAGTTGGTTTTTTAAAGTTCCATTAAAAAAAAGTCATAACTAAATGAAAAAAATTCCATTTTTGGCACTTGGTTCATATAATGAGAATGTATAAATGAAGGGTAATTTTTCTCTGTTAAAATTACAACACAATTTAAATTGCATCAGACAGCTGGCTTTGTGCATAGCTATAATTAGGGTTCAATATGGCATCGGCAGAAGCAAAGAAAACATCAAAAGTGACATTTCGTGGCGAGTAGTAGTAGTACTACTAGTTGTACTAGTGTCGACTGGTCTCTAAAACACGCTATGTCTACATCTACTGAAGAAGCTTCTACTGATGCACCTGCCACACATTTCTCCTCTTTTCTCTTTTTTTTCTTTTCTTTGGCTGACTGCCGATCAGTCAAGAAGACCCGCAAACAGTTTACGAGGATATCCCTAAAATGCAACAGTAGGACGTGTACCACATGGAGCTCAAGTTTCAGAAATAACAATTTCGTATCTTCACAACAAACACAAATATTATCCAAAAGGTGTTCAACATACTTTAATATTCAGTGACCTCACTTTGCGAAAAGGGGGAATTTTTTCTGATAGGAAAAAAATCAGATTAGCTATCCAGGTAAAAATATCCACATGGAGATCCATGTGGAATTTTACGTGGAAATTAACGTAGAAATCCACGTGAATTGATCCAACTACATGGAAATCCATATGGAAATTTGAAAACTTTCACGTCGAACTTCACGTTATTTTTAACTGCAAATATCTCGTAGACCGTAAGACATAGCAGGGCTCGGTCTCATTTGAGAAAGTCAAAATATTGTCAACTGTAGCATACATTTAAAGAAAAGTAGCAAAATAGTATCATTTAAATCTGGTATACATTATACAACTCCCATAAAATCGTGTGAAATTCTTTGAAATCTTTTAAAATACCCTAAAAAATTTGGAATCCATTGAAGTGTTTGAAATCTCTTGAAGTCCGTAGAAATCCCTTGAAATCTTATCATTACTTTTGAAATCCCATTAAAACCATAAATCTAATGAAATGTCTTAAAATCTTTGAAACCCCTGGAATTCGTAGAAATCCTTAGAAATCCCTTGAAGTTTCATTTCATTTATTCCCTAAGGTTCTCTAAAAATCCGCTGAAATCGCTTAAAATCTTTAAAATACAATTCATAACCTTTTTAAATCCTTTCAAATTTTCTAAAATCGTACGAAATTTTCTGGAACCCTTAAAAATTTATAAAATCCCTTAAAGCTTATGAAACCCTTTATGAACCGACAAAAATCGAGTAAAATCCCGTCAAACATCTTTAACTTTATAATATCTTTCAAAATTCCTTCAAAAATGATGAAATCCTCTGAAGTCCCGTGATATTCCATAAAATCTGATAGGGTTCTTTGAAATCCCTAGAAATTTTTTCAAATACTTTAAAAATGTTCAAATCTTTGAAATCCTCTTAGATTCCATAAAATCCCTTTAAATTCTATTTAATTTCATTTAATCTCCGAAGTTCTCTAGAAATTCTTTGAAATTCCTCAAAAGACCTTGAAATTTTTTTTATCTTTTCAAAATTTTTGGAATCTTGAAAACTACTCTAAGATCATTTAAATCCTTTGAAATCCATTCAAAAATAAATCTTTAAATTCCTTATAGATCCTATAAAATCGCGTAGTTTTGCTAAAATCTCTTAAAAAATCCCTTGAAATACTTTGAAATCCCGTAAATTATCTTGAAATTCGTAATTTCTTAAAATTTCTTCAAAAATTTTGAAAACTTTGAAATCCTCTGAAATCAGATGAAAATTCTTGAAATCTCTTAAAATCCCTTGAAATTTTGGAAATTCTTTGAAATTCCTTGGATTCTTTTAAAATACTCTCAATTTTTTGAAACCCTATGAAATCTTTTAAAATTTCTAAAATCAGTTAGAATCCTTTGAGACCCATTGAAGTCTGTTCGTATCTCTTGAAATTTTAAGAAGACCGTCAACATGTTCTGTAATCATTTGTAATTCTTTAGAAATTGTTGGATCACTCGAAATTTTCCAACAAAATTCTTTGAAATCTCATGAAATTCCTCTGAATGTTTTCAAATGCACTATATTATTGAAACCCCTTTCAAATTTTTTCGAATCCTTTTAATTTTGTGAACTCCATGCAATTACAAATATTTTTAAATCCCGTACAACATCTTGAAACCTTTAATATCTTTCAAAATTCCTTTAAAACTGTTTAAATCTTTGAAACCTTCTGAGACCCCATAAAATCGCATGAAATTCGTATAAATACTTTAAAACTTGATTCTGTTTAATTTGCTCCCGAAATTTCTCTAGAAATTCTTCGAAATTCCCTTTGTAGATCCTATAAAGTCGCGTAGGTTTGGTAAAATCCCTACAGATCTCTTGAAATACTTTGAAATCCCGTGAATGGGGATATTGTATGAAATGAGATGAAAAGATATTTCGATTCTTTAGTAACTCATTAGCACATTCCAAGAAAGACAGTTTTTTTATTCACTAAGAAACATGTTTTTCTTATGAATAAAGTTTGAATACTGAGCCCGCTCGCGGTATTTTCCGCCAAAAGCAACGATTGGCTTTATTTGCGTGACGTCATTCTTCGCGGGAAAATTCAAATTACATTCGAACTTTCATATAATCCCATCCAGTTTAAGGGTTCTTAGAACTGCTGGCCGACTGCTGGAAATGGTTCACACGTCCCTGACTGTTTACGTTTCGAGGAATCCGGCTTAGGAGCAAGGCCAGTGCGAAGCAACTCCCGAAACTGTCCTTATATTGGAGTTCGAGTGCATCTGAATTATGTGCAATTTATATTTTCAAATAAAAATTATTTATAAATATGTATCTAAATGTACAAATGTCTCCGAACAACTTTCATGTATTATTTCTGACTTTTCGTCTTATTTATTATCTTATTTCTGATTCACATTAGTAAATAACAATTAATAATAATTAGGATAAAAGAATTACAATAGTCTCGTTAAAAATCTAAATTCTTTGGGAAATTCACCGATTCCCATTTCCATTGTTTGCTTTTATTTTTGAATCTGCTTGATTCGGCTTCTATTTTCGGATTTTCGATTTCTCATTTTTAGGCATTTTTTAGCTTAGGTTATATAATCAGCTTGTCAACTCAAAAGCCGCAACGGCCGTGAAACCTTATTGGTCGAAATTGAAAAAAGTAACATGGCGGCTGAAGTGATCTGATTGGTGCAAAGCAGTATATTCAAGTGACGTCACATCTGTTTGAGTGAAACTGACTTACAGTAAAATTTTTTTTTCCTAAAGAATTAAAAACGTAAAAAAAATTTTTCATGACACGCGCAACGAAAATTTGGCTTTTGCTGCCTCTTGAGCGATGCGAAAACGGCGGATTCTTGACAAATCGAAAAACAAATGAGCATGCGGGGCGAAGAAATTTTTGCCCCGTGGGGCGAATAAAAATATCAGCTATAGATGCGAAAGCGATTTTCGTATGTCTTCGCGTTGACACGACTGAATGAATGTGTTGAAGTTACGCGCACGCATTGCTCTGCTACTAACTTCACTATTGTAGCAACGCTGTATCATTGTTTTATCGTTTTGTGAAACTAAAATCAGCATCGTTAAAAAAATTTCGCTATCCCTCAAGAGGCAGCGAAAGCCAAATTTTCGATTCACTTGTCATGAAAAATATCGTACATAGCGAGTGGCGACTGGCAGTGATGTCTGACTCATGTGTTGCCCCCCTCGCTTCGCTGGGGTGGCAAACTTCACACTCGTCAGACAACACTGCCATTCGCCACTCGCTATGTAATATACTATTCTTTCATGCTCAGCTTTATTCATTACTTCAAATTCCTAAAAATATTTTTATCTCATTTCATGCAACATCTTCTTTATCTTAAAACTTATAATATCTCTTAAAATTTCTTCAAAAGTTTTGAAAACTTTGAAAATATCTGAAATCAGTTAAAATCCTTTAAAATCCATGGGAATCTGCTGAAACCTTTTGAAGTTTTTTAGAAATCCCTTAAAATCTTTTACAGTGTCGATTTTTCAGATGGCAATTATGTATGAAAGCAAAATAGTGGCATCGCTCAAAAAAAGTGTCAAATAGTGTCAATAGTGTCGTGAGTCTGAGCCCTGATATAGACAAAAATGGATGTCATTTTTGAGTTTTAAGTACCCGGTATACTATATTAATAGGTATCAACCTATAAGTCTAGAGGTGGTTTCCACATGGAATTCCACGTAAATATTTTCAGGTAGAAATCCACGTAATATTTTCACGTGAGAATTTACGTGGAATTACACGTGAAAGGCCTACCAATTTTAATATACATTTACATGTGGTTGGATAAATTCGTGTGGAAATTTACGCGGATTTTGACGTGGAAATCTACGTGAAAGATTTTAAATTTCCATGTAGAATTCCATGTGGTTGGATAAATTCACGTGAAAATCCGCGTAAAATTCCACGTGGAAATCTACGTGGAATTCTACGTGGATTTCCAAGTGGGTATTTTAACCTGGACAGTGAATGAAGACATTTATGTATTTCAGAGAAAATAGAAATAGATCAAATAAAAGTGAAAGTATAGATAAACTGAAAGGTATTTTTCGAAGTGGGCCTTATTTCTGAGTGGGTTTGTAGAAGGCGAATGCCGAATGGAAGCAGGCAGACGTGAAATAGCAGAAAATGTTGCCAGGTGGGAGCTGCAGGACCTGCGGCTATACCACGTAAATATTTTGAAGTGGAAATCAACATAAATATTTTCACGTGGAAATCTACGTGGAAGGTTTCAAATTCCACGTATGGATTAATTCACGTGGAAATGCGCGTAAATTTCCAAGCGAAAATCTACGTGGATATTTGCAACTGGACAGTAAGGGAAGAAATTTTCGGGTTTGACCTGAAGTAAACAATTTTTGAAATAAAACAGAGATAAAGCAAAGAGAAATTATAGAGATAAACTGTAGGGTATTTTTCAAAGTGGTCCTGATACCTGAGTGGGTCAATAGAAGGCAAATGGCAAAAGGAAGCAGGCAGAAAACAAAATAGCAGAAAATGTTGCTAGGTGGGAGCCGCAGGACCTGCGGCTATGTCACGTAAATATTTCCACGTGGAAATCCACGTGAAATTCTAATGAATATCTTCACGCGGAAATCCACGTAAATATTTTTACGTGAAAATCTACATGGAAGGTTTCAAATTTCCATGGAGAGGGATTAATTCACATGGAAAACCGCGTAACTTTCCACGTGGAAATCTACGTGAATATTTTCACCTGGGCAGTAAGGGAAGAAATTTTTTTGATTGACATGGAGTAAATAATTGCAGATATAAAACAGAAACAGAGAAAATAAAAAAGAACGTATAGGTAAACTGGAAGATGGTTTCGAAAGTGGGCTTGAGCTTGATTCCTGAGTGGGTCCATCGAAGGCGAATGGCGAATGGAAGCAGACAAGCAAAAGCAAAATAGCAGAAAATATTGCCAGGTGGAAGCTGCAGGATCTGCTGCTATGCCACGTAAATATTTTCACGTGGAAATCCATCTGGAATTCCACGTAAATATTTTCACGTGGAAATCTGCGTGGCACTTTTCAAATTTCCGTGCGGAGTTCCATGTGGATGAATTAATCCATGTGGAAATCCGAGTAAATTTTCACGTGAAGATCCACATGGAATTCCACGTAAATGTCTCTACGTGGGAATCCACGTAAATATTTTCACGTGGAAATCTATGTGGTATTTTTCAAATTTCCATGCGGAGTTTCATGTGGTTAGATTAATTCACGTGGAAATCCGCGTAAATTTTCACGTGGAAATCTACGTGGATATTTTCACCTAGGCAGTAAGGGAAGACATTTTTTTTGTTTGCCGTGGAGTAAATAATTGCAGAGATAAAATAGAAATAGAGCAAATAGAAAAGAACGTGTTGATAAACTGGAAGGTAGTTTCGAAAGTGGGCTTGATTCCTGAGTGGGTCCATCGAAGGCGAATGGCGAATGGAAGCAGACAGGCAGAAGCAAAATAGCAGAAAATGTTGCCAGGTGGGAGCCGCAGGTCTGCATGCTATGTAGGATGCTTCTCCGCCCACATCCACTTTTAAGTTTTAACGAATGAGGCCCTCGAGGTCTCAGTCTGGCACGCGCATAATTGGGCCCGAACTCGTTCAATCTGATTATTTCAATTCTGCGGACTTAATGGGCCCTAGAGGGCGCCAAAACAATTTAGATAAGCCAAGTATATACGCAACACAGATGCTTCTCGATTACGAGATCCGCCAAGGGCTCAACCTTTTGGCAGATATGCGACCATGTCGGCAAAATGGCATAATTAGAGGTTCCTGTCAGCTCTTCTTCATTTTCTCCAATCAACTAGCTCTAGCTTTTCAGCAAAGCCAACCTGAAACTCGAACCGTCTCTATTATATTATTCATTAATTTCTCTTGCTAATCAGCCGGTCTTATAGACCCTTATTTGGGTGCTCATTTAATAACTAAACTTTTTTCCAAAAGTCTTACCCCCAAATTTATACCTTTCAAGAAAATAAATACCCCTATTTTTTATTGTTCTCATGTAATTATTTTTGAATTTTCGCAAGTAGTTTAAAGTTATGTAACGCGTAAAACATAAAAAAGACAAAAAATAGGAGATACTTATTTTTCAAAGAAAAAATCTGATAGGATCAAAATTTTAAAATGTTTAAAAATGAAAGACTTAAAACACCAAAGTTGCTTAAGTTTTTACAATTTAGAGGTCGAAAAAAATGCCTTACATATTGTATTTCTCTTTTAAAAAGTATTTTAGGAGATGCTAAAAGCACTTTAAAAAAATCGTTTCTTTTTCATTTGTTTCTAAAATTGGCGAAAAATATTTTAGTTTTTTGCGTCCGACATTTTCTGCTCTTACCTTTTTTATCTAAAACCAATTTTATGAATAGCTTCTCACTTTTTCAGTGAAGAAAAGGGGACTTTTTTAATTTTTCTCTCAATCTATGAACTGTAGATGTTATATTATTGGAAAAAAACATTTTAAAGTTTTTGCGGCCAACATTTTTTGGTCATACCTTTTTTTATCTTAATCTTTTTTCATTGACACGTTTCACTTTCCTGTGAAGAAAAATTGATTTTTTCACTTTTTTTAAACTATGAACTTTAGAAACTACAATATCAGGCAAGAAATATTTCCCTTTTTGCAGCCGACATTTAACTTTTTACGGTTTTTCAAAATCATAAATCGTGATTATAGATTTGACCTTTTTTTTAAAAACAAAACATTTTTAATTCTTTTCTGAAATAGTTCCTAGTTAAAAGGGTTCAAGGTTAAAAAAGGGAAGAGCAAAAAATGTCGGCCGCAACCCTTACAACAATAGGATATCCTATTGCTGTGAGGGAAGAAATTAAAATCTTTCCAATAATTTATTTTCTAAAGTTTATAGATTAAGAGAAAAATTGAAAAAATCCCTTTTACTTAAAAAAAGTGAAACACTGTCCACAAGAAGGTTTAAGATAAAAAAAGTAAGAGCAAGAACAGGGTGGCTATTTTAATCGAGGAAAAATATTTCCGGTTTTTTCCCGGTTCGAAAAAATTGTTCACGGTCATTGAAATAAAAAAACTCATACTCAAAACTGAAGTTTTTTCCATTCGAAGTAAACAAAACTGAACTGGAAATTAAAGCAGTCAAAGTGGAACTTTTTGTAATTTTAAACTTTTAAAATTGAAGCTTAAAAAATTTTTAGTTCTAAAATTTCTATTTCAAACGCTCAATGATTTACACGTATCAAATGGGAGCTTTTAACACATTCCAATTCAACAATTTTAAATTAAATGCCATTAAACTGAGAAATAAAATTTTTTAACTTTTATAAATCTAACAGTTTAAAAAATAATCCTCCATTTCAACTCACATTAAAATAAAAAAATGTTAAAAATAAAACATGTCCCTCTTCTAATTCAGTACAAAATTGAAAATAAAAAGTTCGCCCCTTTCACCTGAACGTCGAAAATAAGCGCGGATCCACGGTGGGGCGATAGGGGCGATCGCCCCCACCAAAGGTTCTTGAATTGCAAGTTTAACTCATGTTTTTGACTTGACTCTTCTTTTCCTTTTTTACTTATGACATAAAAATATATATCAGAAACGCATTGTATTTCATATACTTATTTGTATGAAAATGAATTTTTTTATCTTTTATTTTCAGCTATCACAAAGTTGCCCCTTCATAACTTTTCGAATCACCCCCACCAAATTTAGTTTCTGGATCCGCCCTTGGTCAAAAGTACCAAATTTGCCTTCCTTTTAAGTTAATAAAAATGATAAAAATGAAATAATTGCCTCTTCCAGTTTAGAAAAACCTGAAAAACAAAATTTCCTCCCTTCCAACTCGATAAAAATCTTAAAAATAAAAAATGTTTCTCTTTCAATTCAGAAAAAGATAAAACCATAAATTCCTCCATTGTACTTCAAAAAAAATTTTAAAAACAAAAAATATCAATCTTCCAATTCAGAAAGAAAATGGAAAAGAAAAAATTCTTCCCTTAATTTCAATAAAAATGTGAAATAAAAAATGGCCTTTTCCAATTCAGAGAAAAAAATTACAAAAATTTCATCCCTTCCAACTCAAAAATGTTAAAACAAAAATGTGCCCCCTCCAATTTACAAAAAATTGAAAACCAAAATTTCCTTCCTTCCAACTCAATAAAAATATTAAACATATAGAATTTCCCTCTCCAAAATTCAGAAAAAGAAATCATCAAAATTTCGTCCCTTCCAACTGAATAAAAATATTAAAAACAAAAAAGTGCCTCTTTCAATTCAGAAAAAATTGAAAACTAAAATTTCCTTAAATCCAACTCTATAAAAATTTTAAGAAAAAAAAATTTCCCTCTCTCAAATTCAGAAACAATTAAAAACCAAAATTTCCTTCCTTCCAACTCAATAAAAATATTAAAAATGAAAAATTTCCCTCTCCAAATTCAGAAAAAGAAATCATCAAAATTTCGTCCCTTCCAACCCATTAAAAATATTAAAAACAAAAAAGTGCCTCTTTCAATTCAGAAAAAAATTGAAAACTAAAATTTCCTTAAATCCAACTCAATGGAAATGTTAAGAAAAAAAATTTTCCTCTTTCAAATTCAGAAAAAAAAGAAATGGCAAAAAATTTGTCCCTTACACCTCTATAAAAATCTTTTATATAAACAAATATATCTCTTCCAATTAGAAGACAAATTAAAAAACCAAATTTCCTTCCTTAAAACTCGATAAGAATCTTAAGAATAAAAAATTATCCTTCTTACAATTCATAAAATATTGAAAACCAACATTTCCTCCTTTCCCATTCGATTAAAATCTTAAAAATATAAAACGTCCCTCTGCTAATTCAACAAAAATTAAAAACTAAAACCTCCTTGTACGCATTGAATAAAAATGTTAAAAATACAAAATTTGCCCGCCTTTAACTCAATATACGAGGCTCACTCAATAAATACTTAGCCTACAAAAGAAAAACGAAAAATTTGGAAAAGTGGCAATTTAATTTTCCACATAATCTCCTTTTAACTCAATACACTTGGCCCAGCGATGCTCCAACTTTTTCAACCCGTCCAAAAAATA
>JAUMHM010000031.1:55481814-55505396 GCA_032362435.1 Melikaiella ostensackeni
AGCTGGAAGGTTCGAGTGCCATAAATTAAGTCGTAAAACAGGATCCAAATCTCTGAGACTTTTTCTAGAGAAGAAATCATTCAAATAATACCTTAAATTTGACTGAAATCGACTCGATCTGACCTGACATTTTCGTCTGAGATATTCCTGTGATTTTGTTTTGGTAAGGATCACCAACATACCTTGCATAAAAGTCCAACTCAAAATTAATCCCATCAAAAACTTCATTTTGGGGACAAGACTGTGCCTATCGGAGTTCCAAAGTTTTGTTTATAAAAAGTACCATTGAATTCAAAATAAACAGAATTGAAAACACATTCAATAGCATCAAAAAGTAGTTCTTTGTGTGACAAGTGCGCATAAATAGGGACTATATAACGAGTGTGAAGTTTGCCGCCCGAACGAAGCGAGGGCGGCAAATCACACGAGTTACAAAGTCCCTATATGCGCACGCGCAGGTGTTGCAGTGGGTGAAGCATTCGTTCGGGGGTTCGAGGAGCGAACCCCCCTGATAGGTAAAAAAAAGAAATTTGAGGTTAGAAGAAGTTCTGCTTTAACGTGAGTTTATCGGTCGCTAGGTAGCGCTAGCTGCTCAAGTCAAATTTCCGCGAAAATTTAAATTCGATAAATGAAAAATGACTTTTAATACAAATTATTATTAGTAAAAGTTTACAGTTTATTCATAAAACAAAAAAAGAAAACAGTTCTCATTTAAGGAATCGAAACACATCTATTTACAGAATTTTTTCATTCAATGTTTGCCTAAATTGTCTGTGTTACTAACAGTCACTAGCAAGTAACTAGAAGGTTGGTACGCATTGCTCGTTAGCTGTGTTGGAAGAGGGGGCAGTGTGTTAAAACTCTTTAAACGCACTAGTGCTCTAAAAAGTAGAGAATATTCGAGTTTTTGATAGGAGGTAGTACAGAAATTGTTTTCTCGAAATCATAGTATGAGATTTGATCATATCCCATCTTTTTTTTATGGCAAGTTTAACTCTTTCATATGGAATGTTAGGAAACATGGCTATTACGTCAAAAGAAACAAAAATGTGATTTATAGGTATTTTAAGATTCTCAATTAATTTTAGAAATGCAGCACTATTTTTTATTGATTCTTTCGAAAGGGTTACTGATTGTTTGATAATTTTTCTAAGTAATTCTTCTAATTTTCTAGTGAGTGAACCTATTGTCGAAATAACTGGTCTTGAAGGAAAATCTACTTTATAAGCTTTAACCAGGCCATAGGCCAAAGGTAGATTAGTATGAATTGTATCAATGCCGCACATTTCAATATTTTTTCCCAAATATTTTTGAATCCTTAATCTCTCCATAATTTTCAATGTACCTTTTTGAAGCATTCTTGTAGGTCCATTTGGAATAACTGTAAAACTACTTTATCATTCAAAATATGCATGATTCTCTGATTATAAACTTTTTTTAATATCCAGGGCTGCCACAGACTAATTTACTTGAAAAAAGTGAAAAAAATGACCAATTTAAGCTAAAAAATGACTAATTTTGAACACAAGTACTACTTTTCACACACAAAATTAGATGAAATTCTAATTATGAAATCGGGGTTGAATACCAAGGTAACAATTGCAATAATTAATTTTGTAAGTAATGTTCAGACAAATTGTATAATTCATTTTATCACAAGCTAAATAAGGATCATTCCATTTTGTTTCGCTGAAGTGGGTAGCGCGGCCTAATTTTTAGAAATTTTGATACTTATTCATAAATACTTAATATTTTTTGAACTTATTAATCACATAAATTCAATAAAATACTTCATTTTTATATAGAAATTTAATTTACCAAATGCAAAGGCACAGAAAAATGTCACAATCATTATGTACATTATAGAATAGAGAAAAACTCAAATTCTAGAATACAAAAAAGAATTGAATCAAAGAAGATGTATTCAACAGTATTCAAACTGTAAAAGTAACTATATTGGGAGATGATGAAGGAAAATTGTGTTTTAACAACAACTAAAATATAACCATTTTTCAGCACTCTCGTAGCCTTATTGAAAACGTTATGTTTAGTTTTTTGAAATAACTTATCTCGTGAGTTTCAGTTTTGGTCAGATCTTTCATATGCGTAGCCCTTTTTTCAATTTTTTATGCTGAAATTCGACACTGGAGGTTTTGCTAATTTTCGCGGATAACTCGTAAGGAGAGAAATGAAAAAATTGAGGATTTACAGTATATGTAAATCACGTCCTCATTCTATTCCCCTGAAAATTGAATTTTTAAATATTTAGCAACTTCAACTTAGTTATTACCTCATTTAACCAAGCCTCAAAATAGCAATATTTTGGACTATTTTGAAAATTGATATATCGGTGAAAAATTGGTCAGGCTCTAAGCAAAATTTTCAGGGGCATAAAATGAAGACCCAATTTACATATATTGTAAATCCTGGATTTTTTCATTTTTCTCCCGCGATTCATCCGCGAAAATGAACAAAACCTCCAAAGTGTGGAATTTCGAAACGAAAATTTTCATATTTCAGCAGCAAAAGTTGAAAAAAGGGCTACATCTATAAAAATTCTGACCAAAAATGAACCCTACGAGGCAAGTTTTAATTTAAAAAACTAAACGCAACGATTTTAATAAGGCTCTGAAAGTGCTGAAAAATAGTTACGTTTTAGTTGTTGTTAAAACACATTTTTCGTTCATTATTTCACAATAAAATTACTTTTGCACATGTTAAATAAAAGTTTGAAGACTGTAGAATACGTCTGACTTGATTCAATTCAATTTTACATTGAAGAATTTGAGTTTTTCTTCAGTCTATAATGCACATAATTAATGTGACATTATTCTGCACCTTTGCATTTTGAAAACAAAATATCTGAATGAAAATAATGTAATTTAATACATTTATCTGATAAATGAATTCAAAAAACAATGAGTATTCTTATAGTTAAGTATCAAATTTTTTTAAATTGTGCCGCAACTGCATTAAATTTTCAACTGTATTCGATTGATACGGAAATCTGTATCAACATAAAGAAACAAAAGGCTTTTACATTCTTGGATGATTTTGTTGCAGCTGAAATTTACACCTTCAGATTTAGTGTGATGCTTTACAATAGAAACTATAAAATCAGAAAATCATACTCCCTTTATCAGCATTAGTAATCGGTAATTCCGGATGACATTAAAAAAAAATTTTGTTTAAAAAATCCCTCGTTTACTTCTTTTTCTAATAAGCTCTGTCTAACCCCATTATTTAAAAAATCGGTTGATGAATCCATAAATTTTGCTCTGAATTTTTCTGCGTTGTTATCTGGTAATTTTGATATATTAGCTTCAATGTCTAGGGACATTAAGCAAAGACTTCTTCCAACCTGCAGGGTTGCCTATGAATACCATTAGGATTGAATTTAATTGAGGTTTCAATGATTAATTCAATTTAACAAAGATGTCTACTTTTATAAAAATTTAAAAAAAGTAAATAAAAAATCTTGACTAAGTTAGCAATTTTTAGAAATGTGTTCTTATGTTTGGATTATTACCTTTTTCTATATTGAAAAATGGAATAATCTGAATAGATTGATTCTAAATCAACTAACAGATATCTCTTGTTATTCTGTTGTAGGAAAGTTGAGCTGGAGGTCTGTACTCTAGAAGAGCTGATTGAATACTTTTCAATATGAAATATGGTATTTTGTTGAATCAGCGATTCACGAAGAGCTATTCAAGGATCATTCAATCTGAAAGGTATCAAGGGGGTGTGCGATGTGCAGATGGGGCTAACGCCTCATCTTAAATGACCACCACCCTTATACCGTTTGAAATTGAAAGCCCCAGCTTTCTAAGTTAACCCGATACTAGCAGCTTCTATATTATTTTGAGCTACCAGTTTTAACTACAAATCCCGTTACCTCCCGCAGATGTGCAACTGTGCAACTGCCTCTTCAAAATATTATTGTGTATGAACATCCTTTATAAAGGAAAAGGTATCAAATTCTTTCTCTCATTCAAAACGATTTATAATCAATTATACTTTTAACTAGCAGTAAATGCACGCGTGCCAAGCGCGCGTGCATTCACGTTCCTAGATTTTTATTTCCTAATATTAAAAATATAGATGATTTAAAAATTCATTATGAGGCAAATTTTTAAATCTTAAGCGTTTAAACAATTTTTGAAACAATCCTCAATAATGAAGTACGTGATTTTCTAATTTTGTCCTTTCGTGTGTTCAACATGAAGTTCACGGATAGCCTCGATTAAGATCAACCCAAAAGTAGCTTGCACATCCAGTTTCTCTTTTGTACGTGTTTCGGGGATATCTCCCGGTTATTTTAAGCCAAGATAGAAAAAATCATATTACGCGCTTTTGAGAAAAACGATTCTTTTTTTATTTATAACGATTAAAAATCTTATTTTTCTCGAAAACGGCGCAAAATATGAATAGCAGTTCATTGCTCGAAATCGTCCCCTTTCCTGAAATCGATAAGATTATACCTTTACCAGATGTTTATCTTGTGTATTTTAACAAATTCCTCAAAAAAAGAAAAATAATAATAAATCGATTAAATAGCATTTAGTTTATCGAAAATCAACATTTTATTTTTAAAAACGTTTGTTTTTAGTTCAGTAACAATGTGAAGAACATGTTTCATGAGATTATTAAGGTTTCTAAGCTTTAATGTAAAGAAAAATTGGTTTATATTTCTAAAATGGAAAAACATCATTTATAATAATTAAAAATCTCATTTTTCTCGAAAACGACGCCAAATATGAATAGCAGTTCATTGCTCAAAATCGTTCCCTTTCCTGAAATCGATAAAATTATACCTTCAGCAGATGTTTACCTTTTGTATTTTAACAAATTTTTCCAAAAAAATAGAAAAAGTCGACTAAATAGCATTTAGTTTAACAAAATTCAACATTTTATTTTTAAAATCCTTTGTTTTCAGTTCAGTAACAATGTGGAGAACACGTTCCATGAGATTATTAAGGTTGCTGAGCTTCAATGTAAAGAAAAATTGGTTTATATTTCTAAAATTGAAGAAACATCATTTTTAATGATGAAAAATCTCATTTTACTCGAAAACGACGCAAAATATGAATAGACTCTTATAGTTAAAAATTCTTTCCCTTCCTAAAAACGATAAAATTATACTTTTATTAGATGTTTATCTTGTGTATTTTAACAAATTTAATGAGTTTCAAATTTTTATATTTAAAAGCGATTGTTTGTGGTTCAGTAACAATGATAAACTAAAAGAATTTTTAGTCCGTTTTTATCGATTTTTAAATATTCTTTTGGAAAAATTTGTTGAAATACACAAAATAAACATCTGGTCAGGGTATAGTTTTATAGATTCCAGGAAATGAGACAATTTTGAACAATGAATTGCTATTCATTTTTTTGCCCTTTAAGAGAAAAAATGAAATTCTTAATAGTTATATATGATGTTCCTTTAATTTTAGAGGTAAAAACGAATTTTTCTTTACCTTAAAGCTCGGGAACCTTAATAATCTCACGGAAAATGTTCTTCAACTTGTTGCTAAACTAAAAACAAATGTTTATAATAATAAAATGTTGAAATTTACTATTTCGTTTTTTGAAAAATCTGCTTGGTTTCTAAATTCTTTTGCTTTAATATTTTTTTTATTACTGAGTGATTAAATTAAAAATTCAATTTAAACGAAACTTAATTTCAACAGTCATAGATAGCACAATAAAGGAAAATAAAGGAAAGTCAGAGACCTTTTCAGTTATTTCTAATTAATAGAAAATCGAGTTTTCCTTTCATTAATTCTAACCAAATTGTTCATTTTTCTACAGAACAGTTGAATGTCGAGCCCAAAAATATAAATTTTTAACAAAAATGTTATTTTTCAACCAATTAGTTAAATTTTCAACCAAAAAAGATAAATTTTCAATAAAAATGTTGATTTCCAACCGAGTAGTTCAATTTTATACCAAAATAGTTGAATTTTCAACTCAAAAAGATGACTTTTTAACAAAATTGTTAAATTTTTAACGAAATTGTTAAATTTTCAACAAAATAATAAAATTCTTAACAAAATTATTGTAGTCTCAACCAAATAATAAGATGTTTAACCAAAAGAGATAAGTTTTCAAACCAAACAGACGAAATTTAACAAAAAAGTAGAATTTTCAACTATGAAAAATTTTTCAGTCAACAAAGAGAAACAATTTAAAACAAATTGTTGAAGTTTTGAGCCAAAAAGATAAAGTTTCTATAAAGCAGTTAAATTTTCAACTAGAAAGTTGATTGCCAACAAAATAGTTCAATTTTCTACCAAAATAGTTGAATTTTCAATCAAAAATGGAATAGTTACATTTTTAGTTGAAAAACTGAATTTTTGACCAAGAAAAAAACGAAGTTTCAATAAAATATTAAAATTCTTAACTAAAATGATGATGTTGAACAGAATAGTTAAATCCTCAACTAAAACAGATTAATTGTCAACCAAACAGTTGTTTTTTTTTTACAAAAAAAAATAAAACTTCTGCCAGAAGAGATGAATTTTGAAACCAAAAAGACGAATTTTCAACAAAAGAGTAACATTTTCAACCAAGAAGAATTTTTCAGTGAAGAAAGCAGACAATTTTCAACCCAATTGTTGTATTTTCAAGCCGAAAATAGTTGATTTTTCCACCACAATAGTTCAATCCTCAACCAAAACAGGTTAACTTTCAAACAAACGGTTTCATTTTTAACCAAAAAAGATGAAATCTCTACCAAAAGTGCTACATTTTTAAACCAAGAAGACGAATTCTCAACACAAGAGTTGAATTTTCAGGTAAGAAATATTTTTCGGTTAAGAAAGGAAAAAAATTCTACCAAATTAATGAATTTTCAAGCCAAAAAGACGAATTTTCTACAATACTCTCTCGGTGGATATTCACATTTAAAGCAATGTTACACGTGAGCTATAGCATTGTTATGCCAATAATTAATAATTAATAATTTCGAACTGAAGGCGTTTGAAATTAAAAAAAAATATATTGAACGATTTTGAGTCTAGAACGTTGCAAATAAAGCAATTTTAGATTAGTTAAAATTTTGAAAGAAAGACATTTCATATTTCGAATGGAAGTGATAAAAAATTTGAAATTGAATAATTTGAAATTTAAAGTGTTCGAAATTTAAAAAATTTTAATCCTTAAAATTAAAAAATTTCAGACTAAAATTTTTAAAATTGGACAATTTCATTAGAAAGGAGTTAAAATTGTATAATTTCTATTTCGAAGCGTTCAAAATTGAACAATTTTATTTTGAATTGAGGAATCTCGAAACTAAATGCTTTCAAATTAAAATTGTGAAAATAGGGCAATTTCAAAACGTTGAAAATTGAATAATTTCAGATTAGAATTTTGAAAACTGCATCATTTAAAATCCAAAGGAATTGAAATTGTTTTATTTCTAAATAAAAGCGTTCAAAATTTAATAATTTAAAACTTTTTAATCTAAATGATTACCCCTGATGAGGTCTCGAAGTCTATTTTTGATTTGTGAATTTTTTTGGTGTTCTTTTTAGTACACAAAAAATTTTTCATAAGAAAGAATATTTCATTTAGATCTTTAAGAAATTAAGGAGGAGTTTCTCTCTTTTTTTTGAATACATGTTAGTTAATACTGTAAAAATGAAAAATTTATTTTATGTATCGAAATACCATATTCGCTAGTTCGTAAAATATTTGATCAATGAAATAGTAAAAAAATGGTTAAAAGCTTTGAATGTAAAGCACGATTCTCGAAGACTAATTGATAGATCAATGGATCAATGATAAACTGTCACAATGACTTGATAGAAAGAAGTCGCGAGATAAAAAACACGCGAAAAACGAGCGGCTTCAGTGGGAGCAAAGTGAATGAATGAATGAATGAATAAAGTCGTAGATTATTATAGTTAATGATAATTAATTTGAAGTTTTTACAGATCGCTTTTTTAACAAATACATTTAAAAGTTCTGTCAGCTTCTTCCACGCGCTTATTTTTCAATATTATGCAGTGTTTTTTTTGTGAGTTTTTTTTCAAATGGAATTTTTTAAAATGAAAATTTAGGAAAGTTTCTGAGCTTGTTAAGTTTTTATTCACGGTTGAGAAATTTTATCACATTTTTGGAGCAATGAATGGTCTTTTTCCATCTTAGAGACCAAACTGCAAAAGACTGGTGCCCTCCTCAGTGTACAACCCAAACCGATCATAACTCCTTTGGTTCTGGCTTGGTTTTCATATTTTCCTTTGCATGCCCAAAGTTTCGTGGGACTGATCTAAAACCTATCCCTTCTCCTACACATCTCTTACTTACCCTTACTATATAAAGCCCTTGATCCCCGGGAGTATAACGAGGCTAGAACCGACAGAGTTACGCTCACCCCGAAAGGAATTTGGCTTAATGTTATAATAATCATAATAATAATAAAATAATAATTTGAAAAGAGCCCTATTTATTCCTAGATTACATTTATCACAGAAAATTATAAAAAGAACTTTTTCTATTAGAATTAGACCCATGGAACGTGAACTGATGCGTAAAGAGGGAGGAGAGAAACACTCCCTGAGAAATTCTACGATGAGTCACGGAATTCGCAGGCAATGGGGATCTGGTCTTTCCTCCTTTTTTACATAATAGAATCGACCGAGACGGTGTTCCTGCTCGTAGAAATTTTTTTGGGACACCATCGCAAGTTACAACGGTCTGAAGGCGACAGTCTCCGAGGCGAATTAATAATGATTCCTACAATTGGAAGAGCAGACAGAAGCTAATGTTGGGAACCGCTTTCATGGACAATTTTTTCGGAAATTCGCACGCCCCCTGAATAGAACCTCTGCATACGTGTCGCATTTCGTTATTTTAGTTTGCGATTCACATAGTAATTTATGGCACAGCAGCCTTTTCTCAGTCAGCTTTAATGAAGAAGACCTTCATTACTTTTGCTGAAAAACTGGCCGTTTATCATCTTTCGATAAGCAAAGCGATGCAAAAGATAATTTACGACTTGACTTGATCTGGGTCATAAAAAAGTAGCAGCAACTTTTTTTAAATGAAGTTAATGATAAAAAAGTAAGATACAATCTCCAGTCAAAAATAAATTATATCGCCATAAATTACTGAATTAAAAATGAATTGAAATGATTCAGATAACATTTTTTAATAATAATCTGGAAGGTAAACTTAGAACTAAGATAGAACTTAGATAGAAAATATTTTCCAGGGAACCAACCGAAACCTTTATTCCATTTCGTTACTGTTATTTAAACAAAATAATTTTGAACCAATTATTATTGTAATTTCAGATATAATCTAATTTCGCCCCAATCTAGAAATAGCAGAGCAAAGTTTAGTAAGAAGAGTGATGGGTAAGTTAGTATTGAAAGGAACTAGTTATCGTTACCGATTAAAAATCAAACTTTTTCTCAGTTACTTTTGCTAACAAAAGTAACTGGTTACTTTTTTAGTTACTTTTCTCAGCTTTTATCTAAAAAAGACAAAATTTAAAACCAAATAGTTGAATCTTCAACTAAACAATATAAATTTTAAACGGAAAATAAAATAGTTAAATTTTGTATTAAAAAAATTAATATTTAAGGAAAACATTTTTTTCAACAAAATAGTCAAATTTTCAACGAAAGCGATGAATTTTTAATGAAAATGATGAACATTTAACCAGAGAAATGAATTTTTAACAAAGTAGTACAACTTTCAGCCTAAGAAGATTTTAATTTTAAATCAGAAAGAGTTGAACTCAACCAAAAAACGTGAAATTTTTACAAAATGGATGAATTTTCAACTAAAAAGATAAATTTTCAACCAAAAAAATTTTTAGTTTTAAAAAAAACAGATAAATTCAACCAAAAAACGAATTTTCAACAAAAGAGTTGAATTTTCAGTCAGAAGACGAAAAAATCGACCATATTGTTGAAAATTCAAGCCACAAAGAGGAGTTTTCAACGAAACAGTTGAACTTGGATTTCCAACCAAGGAGATGAATTTTAAACTAAAATGATGAATCTACAAACAAAAAAATGAATTTTTACTACAGGAACTCAAGTTTCAATAGAATAGTTGAATTTTGAACAAAACAGTTGAATCATCAACCAAAACAGATTAATTTTCAACCAAACAATTGTATTTTTAAACCAAAAAGGCAAATTAAAAAAAAACAACTGAATTTCAACAAAAAAGTTAATTTTCAACCAAAAAGACAAATTTTTAACAAAACAGTTGAATTTTCAACAAAAAGATGACTTTTTATCAAAGCTATTGATTTTTTAACCAAAATTATGTATTTCCAACCTAGAAAATTAATTTTCTACAAAAAAAATGAATATTCAACAAAATACATCAATTTTCAACAAAATAGTTAAATTTTCCACGAAACAAGATGAATTTTTAACCAAAAAAGATGAATTCACAATCAATAATAGTTGGATTTCCAACCAAAGAGATAGATTTTCAACTAAAAATGCTGAATCTACACCAAAAAAAATAAATTTTTAACACAGTAGTTCAACTTTCAACAAAGTAGTTGAATTTTCAATCAGATTCATTTTCAACCAAACAGTTACATTTTCAAGCCAGAAAGAAGAATTTCTTACAAAACAGTTGATTTTTCAACAAAAAAGTAAATTTTCAACCCAAAAAGTCAATTAGTTGAATTTTCCACAAATTAATTGAATCCTCTACCAAAATAGATTAATTTTCAACCAAGAAGTTGCATTTTCAACCAAAAAGATTAATTTTCTACCAAATAAGACGAATTTTCAGCAAAACACATAAATTTTCAACCACATAGTTGAATTTTCAGCCAAGATGATTGATTTTCTACCAAAAAAGATGGATTCGGTTGATTTTCAACCAAAAAGTTGAATTTTTAACCAAAGAGGATACACTTTCTACCTAAAGAGCTAAATTTTTAAACCAAAAAGACGAATTTTCAACGCAAGTATTGAATTTTCAACCAAAAAGACAAATTTTTCACAAAACAGTTTAATTTTCAACCAAAAAGGATGACTTTTTAGTAAACTTGTTAAATTTTCAACCAACAAGACTAATTTTTCACCATAAAAGACGAATTTTCCGCAAAATACATAAATTTTCAATGAAATAATTGAATTTTCATTTTTTTAAAATCATTTTCAAACCTAAAATAGAATACTTAAATTTTCAGTGAAGAAAATCAATTCTGAACTCAAAAAAGGAATAGTTATATTTTCAATTGAGAAAATTCACTTCCAATGAAGAAGGATGAATTGTCAACGAAAAATGTAATAACTGATATTTCAGCCAAAGAAAATTTTATCTTTAAATAAAAGAAAGCTGAATTGAACCAAAAAACGAATTTTCCACAAAGGCGTTGAATTTTCAGTCAAGCGGGAGAAAGTCAACCAGATTATTGAAATTCAAAGCCAAAAGGCGAATTTTCAACAAAACAGTTGAATTTTCAAATGAAGAAAATGATTTTCTATCAAAATTGTAGAATTTTGAACAAAATAACTAGATTTTCAAACAAACAATATTTTTAACCATAAGAGATGAATTGTCAACCAATAATAAATGGATTTTTAAGCAAAGAGATGAATTCTCCACCAATAATAGTTGGACTTTCAACGAAAGATATGAATTTTCAAGTAAACTGATTCATGTTCAACTGGAATACTTAAATTTTCAGTTAAAAAATTAATTTTCAACCAAAAATATAAATACTCAACTCTGAAATAAATTTTTCTTCTTTCTAAAAGTTTTTCTATAAATTTTCGAAAATTTGGAATTCCAGTGTGGGAGAGAAATTGGAATTTTCCTATATTGGGCTATAAATCTCTATTGCTGTCGGCCGCCACAACTAGTTACCAATTCGTCACTTATTTACAAAAGTAACTTCGTTACCATTATCGTTACCAAAAAAGAAACTAGTTGAAAGACCTAGTTACTTTCCATAACTGGTAAAAAAAAAGTTTTCTATCAACAATGTAATGGAACGAAAGTTTCAGTCGGGTCCCTGATATTTTCGCTCTCTGTAAATTATTATTTATAAATTATAAATTATTTATAAATTATTTGGGTATAATTATTATACCCACAAATTATTTTATCAAATAATAATAAAATAACCCATAATTACCTTCGACGTTACTGATAAATAAATTAATTTGCTGGGCTCCAGATGAATGATAGAGGGAGTAGTTCGGAAAATCAAAACTGTCTAATATTATCAATTAAAGATACTGAAATGAACAGTCAATAAAATCGAATATTATATAATTAAATTATTTATTACAATGAATTATCAAAAATTAATGTAACATATAAATACTAAAAGTAATGAAACAATGAAAATCTTAAACTAACCAAAAGGTTAGGCTCTTTTCCAATTCGGTATTCCAAGATTGACAACTACTACATTTCAATAATTAATTTATAGATAAGGGAATGGTCACAACAATAGTTAGGGAATCAAACCAAATTAAAGAATACAATTGATTATATTCAGGAAGGATCAAAACATTCAATTGAGAACTGAATTGAATTTAATAAACCAAATAAGGAAAGGGAAGGGTCAAAATAATAATTAGGGAAGCCAAACCAAATTTGAAAACAAAGAATTCGGATCATAAATCATTCAAGAAACGAAGGGGTCAAAATAACAATCGGGGACCAAAATTATTCAGATAACAAAAGTCAAATAATGATAAATAAATAAATAAATACAATAAAGGAAAAATATTGTAGTTGCACCAAAAGAAATTAAAACACAAAACTAAAAAAAAAAGAATGGTGCAAATTCAAAGGAATTTATCCTCCAATGGATTTACAAAATAATCCTCTTACCAGATATTATTTTGGAAATCAGGAGATGATGTTTGGAGAACTAGAACCGGAACAGGATCACGGTTAAAATAAAATGACTATAATTATTAAAATTGAATTCGCGAATAAAATAAATAATCGGCACTAAATATACGATGATTCTTCCTCAAAGACTGCTGGCAAAAGAGGTAGAGACGAAAAAGTCGTTGGCTTTTAAAGAATTTTCCTTATCAACGAGTTTGTTGATTTTTGTTTTACTGTTTTCTGTTTACATCCTAATGATTTTGCTTTTATCTTCTGGTTGGTCCAAAATTCGAATAGTTTCCGAACTTTAATCAGGGCCGAAACTAGAAAGGATACCATTACTACCAAAAATAAATGCTTCTGAACTGTCAACTCTTAGTTAATCCAATTCGATGCAAAAGATGGTAAATTATTGTGATCTTCCTCTGAATGAGTTCTTCCAATACCAAGCTGGCTATCAAGATGAAACCAATTAATTAGGCCAAGAAAAATTAAATTATCTTGATACACAGGAACGTATAGATAGCTTATCGGGCCCTGGCTAAAGGAGTTTCCTCAAACTTGCTAGAAGTATACAATAAAGCCTTCAAAGGAGATGGAAAAAGTCTCGAGTCCCAAAATTTGAGAGATAAGGATCGACAGGTAGGAAACGCAGTAATTATAATACCAAAACTTCAGAAGAAATTAACCAAAGTCCTCAGGTACAATCAGAGAAGTCATGAAGTTTGCAGCATAGTGGGGTGGGAATATTCAAATGGCTGGATTTTGAATTTTTTGGAAATATCCAGCTTATCCTTAATTTTGATGAAAAATCCAACGTAGACTCAGTAACATTAAAAAATCTCAATCTTGCAATACCGTGCAGTCTTCGAGGTAATAAATGAGTCTTTAAGTATAAAAAGAATGAAATTAATAAATTAGTATAAAATTTGTGAGTTGCGAAATTATAAAAATTTTATGTCACACAATTGAAAGCAATAATTTTTCAAAGTCATGTAACTTGGAATCTAATGCCTCGAATAAATCCCAGTTTCAGAATAAAAGATTTGAAGACCACTAAATTTTCAAATTTACCTCAATATGGTCAATCATTACCAATCGTTTAAAAAATGAAATTTAATTTTAAATTAAACAAAATCTGTCTTACGAAACAACCCTATTGAAATTTAATATTCAAGATCATTCCGCAGGTTTACAAGTTTTGTAATCAAGGCAAATATCGTAGCAGCATTTTTCAGAAGAAATACACTCGTTGTCATCGTGACAATAAATTGGAGGACCATACCACCAATCCTGACTCCTAGGACAAGCAGATCTCACGGCGGGACATTTTTTTTTTGGTTTTTCGTCCTTTTTCGGGTCATTTCCATTTCCTTGATGATGCATCATATTAGGCCAGCCAAATGCAAACCACAGATGTGGGATCAAAATTGCCATAGATGAGGCCCAGACGTCTTTCTTCTCCATTTTTTCCTCTGGTTCATCACAACAGTAATATTTCCAGTCTTCGGTTTTGCACCAATATTTACAAGAGTTTCCAATACCTCCAGCCACCAGAGCAACCGTGTAGAAAATTACGAGCAGCTTTGACTTCATTCTGAAAAAATGTATAATTTTATGTTATTTGAATTGAAATGAAAACTTTTTGTCTGAAGACATGCATCTTCCGAATATGAAAATTAGAGTGGTTCAAAACAAAAAAAATATTCGATTTTTTTTCAATTTAACCTCGTCATGTTGTGTTATTTCTTGAAAACAGAATATCCTCATTATTTTAGATTTAAACAATATTTTTTAGAGATAGCTCTCTGCCCGAAAGCGTTAAAAATTCAATAAATCGTTTAATTTTGAAAAGAATCGTAAATTATTCATGAAGGAGGTATAAAATAATTCTACGAACAATACAAAGACTAAAAACTTCATTTTGTAAATAAATGGACCACCGAATTCGTTAAAAATCACCTTTTAACATACCAATACTCGAACATCTATAATAATAAAGTACGTGGCTTCTTAATGTTTGTCCTTCCATCCGTTCAAAATTTAATTTAAAAAAAATTCTTTTTCAGTCATAGATAGCTCAATAGAGGAAAATAAAGGAAAGGCAAAGGCAGTTTTAATTAATAAAAAATCGAGTTTTCCTTTCATTATTCCTAACAAAACCAAAACTTTTAACTTTAATTTTAGAATTTTTTATACTATATCAGCTAAATTTAAATAATCCTAAAATCAGGAATTTTCAAACCAAAATGACGAATTTTCAAAAAAAGGGTTGAATTTCCAACCCAAAAATATAAATTTTCAACAAAATACATGAATTTTCAACTAAAAAAAATCAATTTTTATTTAAAAGAATTAATTTTCCAACAAAATAATTATATTTTACACATCCTTAACCAAAAAAAAAGAATTTTTATCAAAGTATGTAGTTTAACTTTCAACCAAAGAAATGAATTTTCAACTAAAATAATGAATGTTCAACAAAATACTTGAATCTTCAACTAAATCAGATTGATTTTCAATCAAACAGTTGTATTTTTTATCAAAAAATAATTAAATTTCTACTAGAAGAGATGAATTTTTAAACCAAAAAAACGAATTTTCAACAAAATAATTTTAAATCAAAAACAATTGAATTAATCTAAAAAGATGAATTTTCAACAAAATGTTATTTTTCAGCCAAATAGTTGAGTTTTTAACACATATAGACGAACTTTTAACAAAATAGTTGAATCTTTAACCAAAACAGATTAATTTTCAACGAAACAGTTGCATTTTAACCAAAAAAGATTAATTTTTTACAAAAATAGTTGAATTTTCAACCCAAAAAGAAGAATTTTCAACAAAAGAGTTAAATTTTCAACCAAGAAGGATTTTTTCCGTTCAGGACGAAACAAATTTGAACCGAATTATTGAATTGTCAAAAACAAAGATAAATTTATAGTTAAAAGAATTAACTTTCAACCATGAGCAAACTCATTTTTGACAAAATAGCTGAATTTTCAACAAATTAAAAAAATTTTTTTAACAAAGTTGTTCCACTTTCAACCAAGTAGTTAAATTTGCAACTAAAAAAGATGAATTCTCAACGTAAAATGTAATAGCTGATATTTCAACCAGAACAGGTTATAATTTGTAATCAAAAAGAGTTGAATTCAACCAAGAAAGACGATTTCTCGACCAGAACAAATTAATTCTCAACCAAACAGTTGCATCTTTAACCAAACAGGTTAATTTTCTACTAAAAAAGACAAATTTTCAACAAAACACATGAATATTCAACCGAAACGTTGAATTTTCAGCCAAGAGGATTAATTTTCTACTAAAAAAAAGGAATTTTCAACAAATTACATGAATTTTCAACCGAATGGTTGAATTTTCATCTAAAGAAGATACAATTTCAACCAAAAGTGGAATAGTTAAGTTTTCAGTTGAGAAAATGAATTTTCAACCAAGAAAAAAACGAATTTTCAACTAAAATGATGGATGTGGAACAATATACTTGAATCCTCAACTAAAACAAATTAATTTTCAAGCAAACAGTTGTATTTTTTATAAACAAAAAGAATGAAATTTCTATCAAGAAATGAAGTTTTAAACCAAAAAGACGAATTTGCAACCAAACAGTTGAATTTTTTTACCAAAAAAGATGAAATTTCTAACCAATGTTCTAAATTTTTAAACCAAAACGACGAGCTTTTAACAAAAGATTTGAATTTTTAACCAAGAAAGATTTTTCGGTCAAGAAGGGAGAAAAATTCAACCAAGTTGTTGAATTTTCAAGCCAAAATGACGAATTTGTTCTAAGAGTGTTGAAGTTTTAACCCGAAAATATGAATTTTCAACTGCAATAATAATTTATAACCAGAAAGTTGCACTTTTGACCAAAAAAGATTAAATTTATGCCAAAAGATATAAATTTTCAAACCAAAAATACAAATTTTCTACCAAGAAAGATTTTTCAGTCAAGAAAGAAAAAATATTTCAACCAAATTGTTTAAAGTTTAAAGCCAATAAAGTTTAAAACTTTTAAATGTTTTAAAAAGTTTAAAGATTAAGCCAATAAAGACGAGTTTCCTACATTAATTTTTACATTAATTCCTTCAAAATTTTTCTAATATTATTTCAATGCTGATTAATTTACAATCGTTTTCTATACAATGATAATATGATATAACTGTTGAAAATTTAAGAAAGAAGCGAATTTTGTATTGAAAATTATATATTTACATAATTTTGCATCAGAGTTAAATAAATAAAAATTTCAATCCATCAACAAAATTTTGAAAAATGTCTAGGTGGAATTCACATTTAAAGCAATGTTACAAGCACGCTACAGCACACGCGTATTATGCTAGTGTTTAAATATTTTCCATATTTGTATATTACATTTTTTGTATAATTTGCCTTAAAATTTTCATTTTAATTTCACAAAATTTAGAAAAGATATTTAAAAACTGAGTTATAGTATGGATGACTTTAGCACAAAATGAGGGGATGAGATCATAAAAAAACTTGTTTTTTTTTTGACCACCCTAATGAAAGTAGCAATAAAAGGCAGAATAAGATAAATAAGTCTGATGGAAAATAACAAATGGAGGCCTTATTTCATATTTTTGAACCAAATATTGGTCAATTGAAAATTTTCAAAATAAAGTAATTTAAATTTTGAGGGTTTGAAATTGAATATTTTCAAATGGTGGCGTTTGTCATTTAACATCTAAAAATTGAATCGTTCCAATACAAAAAAACTGATATTGGAAGTCTCTAAAAAAAGAAGTGGCATACACTCAACTCTCCATTTAACTCCGGTCTCGGGTATGGCCTGCGATGACCGTGAGGCTCTTCCAAGAATTTCTGTGATGTAAACAGGGCCGTATGAACCATTTCCAGTAGGAATACATAATATTAATTAACTGTACTTCCTACAAATGTAGATTTTTGTTATTATAAAGGATGGACCTTTTTAATAATAAAGACTAATTAATGAAAAGAGAATTTTCCGCGTGTATTTGAAAATAAATGCGAAATATGCACGCGAGTGTTAGAACTGCTCGCTTTGTGGCTACGGAACTTCTGAACTCCGTTGAGCTCACAGCATCTCTCTCTCTCTTGGTTCCTTGGACCCCCTCATCATCAAACGCAGCCGGCGGCAATTCTAGGCAGACGGTTTATCGAGCCCCGTTAAATCGACAGTTGAGTGTAATTTCAGATTAGAGCGACGAAAACTAGTCATCACAGTACTATTAGAGTTAAAAAAGGTGAGTAGTGAATAAAAATTTTTATATAAGTCAAATAAACATGCAAGAAGTTGCCTTTTCCCCACGTGATATCAATGGGAAAGTTCATGGTTTATGAGGCACGGCTTAATATTAACCGATATTTCTCAAATTTGGAGATCATTTTTTTTTTTGGCACTGGAATAAAAATAGAGAGTGGGAACAAAAAATATGATTTTGAAAAATAAGGGTCACGCTAGTGGCCATCCAAGACTCAGAAATAATTACAACTCATTTTCCGGGTTAAAAAAAAATGTTACCGGTCATTTAAATTTAAAAATAATAAATTCAAGACTCTGGAAATGAAGAAATTAAAAAAATTGTACGTACAATTCAAAAGTAGAGGCCATTAAAATTGAAAAATTTTTATTTCGAGGTCTTCAAAAAGTAGAAAAGTTCAAATTGTACTCATTTATAAATTTTTAATCCAAAACTAATAATTTTTTAACGCTTTCAATTCAATTATTTAATGTATTGAGACTTTCAGTTGGAAACTGTACAATTTAAATTTCAAACGAGATGGTTTTTAATGCAAAACATTTAAAATATTTTATTCTAAAAATTGTTTGATATTGAACGCTTTATGTTTAAAATTGTTCCTTGCAATTTGAAACAAAATTTTATTATATCATTTTGAAGGATTGAATTCATAATTAATCAATTTCACTTGCTACTATAATTTTAAATTGTGTAATTTATAAAGTATCAAAGTAAAATTATGCAACTTTGAACGATTTCAATTTAAAACCAAACAATTTTGAATGTTTCAATCTAAAATTATTCAACACTTATTAAGGCTTCCAGTTCGAAATAAACTTTGTAGAATATTAAAGGGTTCAATTTCAAAATCTTGAAAATCCAATTTCTTTTTAAATATTGAAGTCTTTGAACGTAAAATTACTCAATTATTAAGCTTTTCAATTTGAAAACTGTCTAATTTTTACTACTTGAATTTCAAATTAATGAATTTGTAAAAATGTGATAAATCTATAGAAGGGTTCAGGCAAAAAAAAATTGGAAGTGTTCAAAGCTGCAAGACTTCCCACTTGTAGTCCTGATTGAATAAGTTCTTCTATTAAAACTATAAGAATTGAAAAAAATTCCCGACCAGAAAATAAATTCACTGTCATTTTTCGCCTTTCTCCAGTCTAAAAAAATTGCGGCTCATTTTAGCTCACACGAATTCGTCTCTAAAGCACTGTACATTGCAATTTTAATAAAATTTCAGTTTTTCAACTGAAAGAAAAGGTGAAACGGTAAAAAATTGCCAAAATAGGTGAATAGGTGACACTCTGTGATGACTGAAACTAAACAATTTAAAAATAAAATTAATTTTCAAGGTGGAGCTTACCTGAAGGATTCCGAACTGCTGATGCGAATGACCATATTTTATTTGTGTTTCCTTTATATAGGAACTAAAAACTTTCCTCCGTTTCTGAAGAAGTTGAAGCAATTTGTAGAGACAGTCTTGAAATGTAAATATATTTGTCACTCCATTTATTTTCTGCCTCTTAACTCAGGGTAGTTGATCTCTTCCAATTTTGTTTCCTGATTAGACCTTGACTAAATGGACTAAGAAGATGAAAAGATGATGAGATTTTCTATTGTAATGACTAAAGAGATACAAAGACGAAAAGCAAACACCAATATCTCAAAGATGTCGAAAAAGTTCAACTTAATCAATTAAGCAAAAACTAAAACTAAGATATAGAAAGTCATAATGAAGTGTCTCTGAGTAACTGAGAACTGTAATTGGAAAATAGAATAATTTTTTATTTTCAATTGTACGAATTTTCTCCTCTTAAATAACTTTAAGTTTACAGTAACTTAAATGAGTATTTTTTGAATTTTTAATGTATGTATAAAATTCGAAAATTGATTCCCTTTCTAATTTTAGAATCATTTCAATTTTAATTTTTATCCAAACCTTTAATTCACAGATAAAATCAATTTTTGACTAAAATTTATTTCTTTTCTTAAAGAAACTTTATAACATTAAAACTAAAAGTAAATGATGATAAAATGATAGCTTTGTTTTTTCATAATTAATTATTATTGTTTATTTAAATGAAATGAAACCGGTATATTATCATTCAGGATTTAAATGATATGAAAAGAACTCTTTTATCGACTCACAATAATTTTTCAATACATATGAATCGAAAATATTGAACCCATAGATTACAATCTGAAAGAATTGAAATATTTCTTAAAAGTATTCTACTATTTTCTAAAAAAAATATATTTTTGTGGAAGTTACTAGCAAAAATTCGCATTCTCTACTTTTGGTTACCTCCAGAAGGTAACGAATTCGTGAAGGCATTTTCTTTTCTGGTTCAAGTACTTCGCTGAAGGTGACCTCACTTACTTCTGTACCGACTTAAAATATTTTTTAAAAGAATCTGCTTTTTTTTCTTATCCCAGAAATCTTTTTCATTTAAAATAAAATTAATGAATTCTTGTAAACTTTTCAAGCGCTTAACAAATTACAATTTCTAAACAAATCTGAAAACAAAATCACAAAATCTCTATATAAAAATATTTGAAAAATTTAATCTCTCTATAACAAGTTGCAGATTAATCGTTTTAATCGAAGAAAAAAATTCTTAGCCATTTTCCGTTTTTTTCCCGGTTTGCAAAAATTTTTCACGGTCACTAAAATTATAAAATTCGAACTGTTAAAGCTGAAAATATTTTTATTTGAAGTAATCAAAAATTCAAAACTGAGCTGCAAATTAAAGCACTTAAAGTGGAACTCCTTTGAGTTTTAAAGTTTTGAAATTAGTGCCAAGACTTCACAAAGATTTCAAAAGATTTCAGAAGATTTCAAAGATTTTAAAAAATTTCAAAACTTTTCACAACGATTTCAAAGATTTCAAAAGATTAAAAAAATTTCATAAAGATTTCAGAAGATTTCACAAAGATTTCAAAGAATCCAAAACATTTCAAACAGTTCAGAATATTTCAGAAGATTTCGAAGATTTCGTAAAGACTTTGAACATTTCAAAAAGATATCAAAGAAAAGTGTTAAGAAAGTTTTTGAATATTTCCCAAAGATTTCAATGATTTCATACAGATTAAACAAATTTCACAAAGATTTCAAAATATTTCAGAAGATTTCAAAAAGATTTCGCAAAGATTTTAAGGATTTCAGGAAGATTTCAATGACTCCAAAAAATGTCGAAGATTTTGCAAAGTTTTTAAAGATTTCAAAGATTTCGAAAGATCTAACAAAGTTTTTTAAGAGTTCACAAAGATATCAATGATTGAAAAATATTTCAGAAGATTTCAAAGATTTCAAAGATTCCAATAGATTTCAAAAGATTTAACAAAGTTTTTAAATATTTCAAAAAGAATTCAATGATTCCAAAAGACTTCAAACATTTAAAAATATTTCAGAAGATTTCAAAGATTCGTAAAGATTTTAAAGTTTTCAATACATTTCAAAATATTTAACAAAGTTTTTGAATATTTCATAAAGATTTGAATGATTTCAACAGATTTCAAACGTCTTAAAATATTTCAGAAAGATTTTAAAGAATTAATAAGGTTTTTAAATACTTCACAAAGAATTCAAAGATTTCAAAATATTGCAGAAGGTTTCAGAAAGATTTCGCAAAGCTTCAACGACGTTTTTAAATATTTCACAAAGATTTCAATGAATCCAAAAGATTTGAAAGATTTAAAAAAATTTCAGTAGAATTTGAAGATTTTGCAAAGTTTTGAAAGATTTCAGAAAGATTTCAAGGATTTCAGAAGAGTTAACAAAGTTTTTAAATATTTCACAAACAGTTTAATAATTATGTAAAGATTTCAGAAATATTTCGCAAACATTTTAAAGATTTCAATCAATTTCAAAAGATTTCAATGATTTCAAAAGATTTCAAAATTTTTAACAAAGTTTTTAAATATTTCACAAAGATTTTAATGATTCCAGCATATATGAAACATTTCAAATTAATTCAGTAAAGATTTCGCAAAGATATTAAACATTTCAGAAAGATTTCAAAGATTTCAAAATATTGCAGAAGATTTAATTAAGATTTCGCAAAGAATGATTAAAAATTTTTAATATTTTACAACGGTTTCAATGATTCCGAAAGATTTCAAAGATTTCAAAAAATTTCAGAAGATTTCAAAGATTTCGCAAAGTTTTTAAAGATTTCAAAATTTTCATAAAGATTTTAAAAATTTCAAAAGATTTCAAAAGATTTGAGAAGATTTCACAAACATTTCAAACAATCCAAAAGATTTCAGAAATTTCAAAGTATTTCAGAAGATTTCGTAAAGATTTTGAACACTTCAAAAAGATATCAAAGAAAAGTGTTAAGAATTTTTTTGAATATTTCACGAAGATTTCAATGATTTCATACAGATTAAAAAAATTTCTCAAAGATTTCAAAATATTTTATAAGATTTCAAAAAGATTTCGCAAAGAATTTAAAGATTTCAAAAAGATTTTAATGACTCCAAAATATTTCAAAGAATTTTGCGAAGATTTTAAGGAGTTCAAAGATTTCAAAAGATTTAACAAAGTTTTTAAAGATTTCACAAAGATATTAATGATTCCAAAATATTTCACAAGATTTCAAAGATTTAAAAATATTGTAGAAGATTTTAGAAAGATTTCGCAAAGATTCAACAAAGTTTTTAAATATTTCACAAAGATTTCCATGGTTTCAAAAGATTTGAAAGATTTCAAAAAATTTCAGAAGACTTTAAAGATTTGGAAAATTTTTTTAAGATTTCAGAAAGATTTCAAAGATCTCAAAAGAGTTAACAAAGTTTTTAAATATTTCGCAAAGATTATAATAATTACGAAAAGATTTCAGAAAGATTTTGCAAAATTTTTTGAGATTTAAATCAATTTCAAAGGATTTCAAACATTTTAAAATATTGCAGAAGATTTTGGAAAGGTTTCGCAAAGTTTCTAATGATTTCAAAAATTTCAAAACATTTCACAAAAATTTCAGGGATTCCAAAAGACTCATAAATATTTCAATTTAATAATTTTAAATTAAATGCCGTTAAACTGCAAAATTTAAATTTTAAACTTTTATAAATTGAACAGTTCAAAGATTTTTGATTAAAAAATATAAATCCACGCAATCATTTTTAAAGCTCTAAAGTGAAGCATAAAACAATAAATTTGTAAATGTTCAAAATTGAGGGTCCGGATACAATAAGGGCACATAAAATTTTCTCGTGCGAAAACGAATTCCCCTGGAGGCTTTCGAAAAATTTTTCGAATTTTCATTTTTAAAAGATATATAATATGGATGTGAAATTTGATTGCGCATCTTTTTTTCTTAAGACAAAAAGTTGTAACTTTTTTAGTTTAAAAATTTAAGCCAAAAAACTTATTTTTTTGAAAAAGTCGATTTTAATTCGTTTTTCACTTCAACTCGTGCTCTGTTCGTCAGTTTTTGGAATTTTTGAATGAAATTTTCAGCAAATATACCTTAG
>JAUMHM010000031.1:55518669-55537427 GCA_032362435.1 Melikaiella ostensackeni
AAGCTATAGTAGGCATTAATAATGTCGTTAGGAGCGTTAAACTCGGGGAGATCATGCTCCTTATGGGAGGAGGAGAGAAAGGATCTAAAAATCATCCAGTTCACCCTCTTTAAATTATACTTGTGAGAAAAAAATTGGTAATAGGTACAGGTATATCGAATACCCACCCCTACTTTAATCGAAAAGTGATCGCCGTCCATTTTATCCTCCAAAACTGACCATGAGGAGATCAAGTTCTAATTATTGGAAACTATAGTTAGATCTATTGCTGATTTAGCTTGACCTGGTCGATAAACTCGAGTTACATACAGAAGGAACAAAAGTTGTATCTGTATACGGATCGAAAAGAACTTGGAGCCCTCTGCAGTGGAAGCGTCGATTTAATCTTTATGTGTACTGATAAAGTGAATTTTTCACTAACATATGTTCTAAATTGGCTGCGGTGGCGAGATCTTTTTCTAAAAAAATATAAAGATCGACTGCACGCAGAAAAAAGATCCGTATAATTTACAACACGATCGGTAAAAATATGGACAACATGACTTTTTAGTAGATTTTACAAGAAGTTCAATTAAACCCACTGATTTTCTGTACATATCACCTGACTTCTTACAAGTGTAGGGAACAAGACGAGTTCAGCAGGTATTACTGAAGGTTAGGTGAATTGTACAGAAAATCAGTTGATTCAACTGAACTTCTTTCAAAATCGGCTAAAAAAGGATGTTGTCCAGTGTCCATGTTTGTACCGAAAGCGTTGTAAATTATACGGATCCTTTTTTTGCATATACTAATTTGTTCTTTGCGAATTTTTTTCATCAATTGTTCAAATGTCCATTAATGTCACTCATTTCAAATAGCTTACGTGTTATTATTGCATCTATATCTGCAAATAACCAACTTCATACGTAAAGTTTTGGAAAAAAATAGCGATTAGTAAGTACAATGCGCAGTAATTGGACATACAGTTATTTGCTGCAAGCCTGAAAGTTTACTTAAAATTATAGATGTATTATGTTATCATATTTACCAATAGAATGAAGGATGACTGTCAAGGTGAAGATAATAGTATAAATGATCCTCATTTTTTTCAAGTAGAGGAAAAACTGAGTAAAGTATTGACTATTAACGAAGAATTTGGTTATTATATTAGATACATACATACATACGTTATTAGCTTTTACTAATGCGCAGTTTGGGGCTTCGCTAGAGTATATATATATATACCCGTATACCATAGGCGTTATCACTTATCACTGAAGTTAAGATATTTATGACCTTTTAAGTCTTATTATGACGATTAACAGAAAGGCTTATGAAGACTACAATTTTATCTCAATGTTCATAAAACGTGTACAATCACATCTTCTTGTAGGTTGATTTAGAATCGATCTATTCATACTATTCAATTTTTGAAAACAGAAAAAAGTAATAATTCAAAATCACAAACACATTTCTAAAAATTACTAACTTTCTCAAATTTGTGGACTATGTTTAAATAAAATAGATATTTTCGCGAAATCATGTACACCATCCGACCATGCGTGAAAATCATAGGGATGCGCGAAGCGGCTTAACTCGGGGAGTTTTATATTCTTTTGGACAAAAAAATTTTTGCACGTTCTTCAATGTTCATAAAAGATACAAAAAAATTACTAGTGTTTCGTAAATATTTATTCAGAAATTAATTTCCGAGAATTACCCTGAAAAAATGCCCGTCACAGTGGTCTAACCCCTTAATGTCTTTTACGATCTTATATATTACTTTAATTATCATTTTAATATTTACTTAATATAATTATCTACTTTTATATATATTATATTATATTAGGAACAAAAGCCTAGAGTCATTACAGATATTCTCATGAAAAAATATAACATATAATAGTGGGACAAATTCCAAAAATATACTTGCATAATATTTGTCACCACTTACAAATTGGATGATTTGCATGCTTATAGCTTTTCTGCGTAATGTTTGAAAATTAAAAATTCAGAGAAAAATCATGCTAGTTCAATAGAGTATAGGCTACTGAGATTTCATGGACTTGACATTGTGCTTTGATTTCTAACTCAACAAAAAAATCTCAAAGTCGTGTGACCATTTTTACGATTCAAATGTCCTCTCTAACATACGTAGGTGTGGAAAGTGCACGGAGCTACCCGGGTAAAAAATCCTTCGAATTTTCATTAGACTCAGACGTCAGACAGATATCGTATGTAGGAAAAAGATAAGCTGTTAAAATTGTGTGCTACTAACTCATTCAAATATTGAAAATTTTGAATATGTTGAAAAACTGTCCCCATCGTCATCGTACTTTACTCCAAGACTTCTTGAAGCACACTTTTTTTTGCTCACGGAAATTGAATAGTATGTTGGGTTAGAGAAGTTTGCCACTGATTAAGTCAACATTGCAGTGCGCGCAAAAGTTATGCCCAATTTAGGGCTAAAATGTCCCGTGAAAATTGCGCGCAACAAGATATGATCGAATTTTTTACTCACTTTGCTGTATTTCGGCGGCCAAAAAGCGTTTCCCCAAGAAAAATAATGTACCTCAAAAATCATGTGTATTAAGTAAAAAAAACATGAAAATATTTATATAAATGGCTTTTCATCTACAGTTACTGTTCAAATTAATTTTTTTTTTGTGCAAAAAAATTGCATTCTATTGAAAAGAATAATCTAGGAAGTTTTAAATCTTCCACAAGGGGAATTCGGAACTAGGTCAATCTGAGGAAACACTTTTAGTAAGGAAAAATATTAATGTCCAGAGCCATAGAAATTTATAGCCCAATATAGGAAAATTAGAAGTTTTACTCAACCTTGAAACTCAAAAGCCACTCTAGGTGGAATTCACATTTTCTCTCAACCGAAATATTATTGAATAGTAAAATACTTCTTATTATTGAACTTCTTCATTATCTTACTTAATTTTACTATATGAACCATGATGTGATAGATCAATGTTACACATGCGCTACAGCGCGTGCGTATTATGCTAGTTTTTGAAGAAACAAAAGCATAGTTTGGTCTCTATTCTTTACAGCAATTTTTCAGCAGAATTACCTACAAAGATCGTGTTAATGACGCTAATTGAATAAACAAATACAAAATTAAGCCATGATAAATCTTTTTATTTATTACATCAGATTGAAATTGTTTTTTAGTGCTTGATTTGCCGTTAATTATGACGATGTGCGCGAAGCATACCATTCTCATATTTTGCAACATGCTTTTCATCGAAAGTCACGAAATCCCCGGGCTTGGGGTCGACTTCCTTTAGTGTACCTGATCCGATAAGAAAAATATAGTCATTAATTAATTTAAACATTAAGAGAATCATCAACTTAAAACTACTAAATTTTTCTAAATTGTGAGTCTAATAATAATAGTCTGAGAAATTAAAACTTAATTTTTTTCAGAATCCCTTTTTTAATTATTTGAACAAAATTATGATTACGAAAAATTTGAGCTCTGTCGGTAAATATTAACATGCATCTCCAAGCAGCTTGCTTCGACTAAACACAATTTTATAAAACACCCCACGGGCTTCAGTGAGAGGTTTCTGTTTTTTTTTTGTAAAGGAAGAAATTCTCTTATATTCAGAATTCATTAATATTTGTTTTAGATTGTATTTTAGTATTTAAATTACCGGCTTCGTATGCCTTCTTTTCAAAAATCTTCTTATCTTGAATTATTCCAAAACGCTGTGAATTACGAATCAGTAAAGCTCCATTAGGAAGGTCGACTGGCGTTGGAGTTGTTCCTATCAAAAAAATATAGTCATTAATTATTTTAAAGATTGAAAAAATCATCAAATTAGAACAACTAAATCGTACTGAATTGTGAGTCGGCTAATAATTCTCGGAGAAATTAAATTTTGATTTCTTTTTCTGAATCTCAGCTATCTTTCATTAATTATTAGTATATTGTGCTACAAGCGCGAAAAGTAGGCAGTTCCACACGAGTATGAAGTTTGCTGTACGAGCCAGAGGTGAATTGAAGGGGAGTTGTAGGCGAGTCGGAGGCGAGCCGCAAACAAGCCAAAGATGAGCCGGAAACGACCCAAAGATGAGCCGTCGACAAGTACTGTAAACTTCACAAGAGTTACAACTGCCTACTTTCAGTACCTCTTGCACACGATATTTTTTGTAAAAAATGCAGGGATTTCTTAATTTGAGGAACAGTAAAAATAAATTTTTCGGAAATTTTGAAAATTAATAGTAAAATTATCGAAAAGTACCGAAAATTTACAAAAAAATTCGAAATTTTTTAACATCAGAAATTACGAAAATTTTTCGAAGTTGGAAAAATTTTCGGTAAATTTATTGGGATCTGAAATACAGAGTTACGCTATCTATAATTTTAATGCAGTCAAAATGTGAACTAGCATAAGTGGATCAAATTTTTAAGGTAAATTTTAATTTGTACATAAAAGTGATTTTATGATTGTCTTGTGGAGTTTAAAACAATTAGTGAATAACGAAAATCGATGTCTATCGAAAAGAAAGTGTTTCAGGTGGAATTTCCATCATATACAGTCAAAAACACGTCTTTTATTAAAATTGTCTTTACTCAGAAAAACAATTATTTCACTATATCATGTAAGTTTCAATACATTAAAAGCTTAAATGAACTTATTTTGATGCAAACATGAATTCAGACTAAATTTTTAACATTTCACATGTGAAATATTTAGTATCGAAAAAAGTGTAACCTAAAAGTTACGTTAGAATTCGTATTTTAGTTCCAATCGTCAATTATTCATATTCTTTGCATATTCTGGATCAAATTTTTTGCTTTATACATCAGTTAATTTAAGGTATCTAAAGCTTTCCGGCGGAAATCCAAAGAATTCCAAAATTTCCGGAGATTCATGCAAATTTTCATAAATTACCGGAAATTTCAAGTATCCAACAATTTCTAAATGTTTACAAAAAGTGTAGGTAATTTATCAGTAATTTATGGTAACTTATCACTTTGAGTTGGTCCAATCACTAATCACTACTCACAATCATTCTGCCGAGTGTCAAGTCATAATGAAGTGTTGTTATGATTCCGGCAGGCCTAGAAAGTAATTTTGATTCGAAATGCGCAGGCGCAGCGGTTAGAAAAAGTAACCTTGCTTAAAGTGCGCGAGCGCAGCAGCTAGAAAAAGTAATCTTGCTCAAAGAGCGCAAGCGCAACAGCTAGTTAGAGTCCTTCTATAACAAGTTTTTACTACGGTTTTGGAATTCATCACTTTCCGCACGCTATACATGCTTCGAAAATCGAACATTCCGTGCATGATTTACAAAAAAAATATTATATATACTACAAATTTGAGCGAGTAGAAATTGTTTTTAGTACATAATATATTACTTTCTACTAGTAATTAGATGTCTAAGTAAATTGTTTGAACAATGTACTATTATTTATAATAATATTCGCTTAGAATAATGCTAGAAAGTTGTGGTTTTTTTCTGAAATTTTCAACTTCTTGTCCACTTTTCAACTATAGTGAGGTAATAATTAATTTGAGTTAATAAACATAATTGTTTAAAAAATTCATTATTATTTTTCATAATATTCTCTTTGAATAATGCTAAAAAGTTGCGGTTTTTTTCTAAAATTTTCAACTTTTTGTCCACATTCATTTATTATTCGTTCAGAACTCAAAGTGAAAGACAAGCGAAAAATTTTAGAGAAAAACGCAGCCTTATATCATTACTCACAGAGACGACAGTTATAATCAATACTGAATTTTTCAAACAATTATGTTTGTTAACTTGCATTAATTATTACCTAAATAAGTGAAAAGCGAACAGAGAGTTGAAAACTTTAGAAAAAACTGTAACTATTTAGCATTAATATAGGATAAGATAGTTATAAATACTAATGCATTATTTAAACAATTATATTCGATAAATTGCGTTAATTATTACCTCACTCTGAGTAAACGTTGGACAAAAAGTTAAAAATTTCAGAAAAAACTGCAATCTTCTAACATTTTCCAAAGAGAATATTCTAGTATTGTTCTGAGCGAATATTGTTAAAAATAATAATACATTGTTTAGATATTTATTTTTGGTAACTTTAATTGATTGGTTCCTCGCTCTAACTGAAAAGTTGAAAAAATCAGAATAAAGCGCGACTTTCTTACTCTATTCTATAAGAAAATTTCTATAATCAATAATGAATTGTTTGAACAATTCATTTAAAAATCTAATCATCAGTAGAAAGTTATATTTTATGTGCTGGGAACAATTGGCACTGAAAGAAATCGCAAAAAATAATAATTGGCGCCAAAAACTGGCAAAACCCAATTTTTCACTTATGGGGATTTTTTGGGAACCTATAAAACCCACTTATGGGGGTGAAATTCAAAAAGTAATTTTTGATTCGTATTCTATGGCGAATTATGAAGAGAAATGTTGAGGGTCAACTCGATATACTTATTACTGATGATTCTGAAACAGAAACGTTTTTTTTTATGGGAAATACGTGTTAAACCGCATAGGGTTTGCGGGACCTCTGAATATCATTCTCTTTAAGTACGCATTTTTTTGTGTGGATTCGATCAAATTTGGTGAGTGAGAGCATGAAAATTCGAGAAAAAAATCCAATACGAATCAATCTGAACCAAATTTTCAATCCGAATAAATCCGATCTCGGATTGATCCAAACCGATTTTCAACTCGAATGAATCCTGTTTCATCCGAACTTGGATTCAATCGGATTGAAAATTGTGTACACTCAACTCGCGATATACGGCGCCTCGTATTACTGCGTCCCTAGAATTCTGCGATCTCGCCTTCGTGGACGAGGGAGATCAGGGGCAGGGGAAGACGCGGGGCGTCCTTGAGGCAATCACGCAATACCGTAGCGGCAAAGCGGGCAGCTCGCACACTCGCGTACATATTTCGCATTTATTTTTAAATACACGCGGAAAATTCTCTTTTTATTAATGAGTCTTCATTATTAAAAAAGGTTAATCCTTTATGATAATAAGAATCTACATTTGTACAAAATACAGTTAATTAATATTATGTATTCCTACTGGAAATGGCTCATACGGCCTTGACTGTTATCATCGTAGAAATTCTGGGAAGAGTCTTACGGTCAAAGTAAGCAATGCCCGACACCCGCGCTAACTCGAGAGTTGAGTGAAGTCGAATTTTTATCCAAAAGAGATAAATTCTGAACCCAAACTATGATAATAGTGGCGTTACTGTACTGCGATATCCAGCATTGCGGGGGGCTTCATTCTGCGAGGGGCCTCCTAGGCTGAGCAGCAACAATTCATTTAAGCTTTTATTTTAAAATTTATTGGAAAATTTTGTTCACTACTAAGCAATTTATAAGTCGGCCTTTTTCTTAAAATAGAATGATACTTTCAACGAAAGAAGGTGACTTTTTAAGAGAATAGTCGGACTTTCAACAAAATAATTAAATTTGCAACCAAATAGTAGAATATTTAACCAGAAGAGATTAATTCTGGGCCAAAAATATGACATTACACTTTTTAATTACAAAGAATTAACTTTTACCCAAAAAAGATGAATTTTCAACCAAATAATAGAAATTTTAACTAAAAGAGATGAACTCAACGTAAAATATAATACATAGTAGACTTTTCACTGAAAAAAATTGACTTCCAACCGAGCTTCCAACCAAAACAGACGACATTTCTATCAAAAGATTAATTTTCAATACAAGAGAACCAATTTTCTATCCAAAAAGACAAACATTCAACAAAACAGTTGAATTTTCGATCAAAAGAGATTAATTCGGAACCAAAATTATATATAACAGTAGACTTTTCGAATAAAAAGAATTAACTTTCAACCGAAAAAGATGAATTTTCCTCCAAATATATGACTTTTTAACAAAATGGTTGAATTTTTAACCAAAAGAGATGAATTCTGAACGTGAAATATAAAAGTAGACTTGAATGAAAAAGAATTCACTTTCAACCAAAAAAGACGACTTTTCTACCAAAAGATGAACTTTCAATCCAAAAGGACCAATTTGATAGCCAGAAAGACGAATGTTCAACAAAACAGTTGAATTTTTGACCAAAGGAGATGAATTCTGAACCAAAAATATGTATAAGAGTAGACTTTTCAAACAAAAACAATAGACTTTCAACTAAAAATAGTTGGATTTTCTTACTGGGTTCTATTAATTCAGTTCTCATTCAAGAAAAAAAAAAAAAAAAAAAAAACAAGAAAAAGGGGAATTTTCTTGAAAAAAATGAAGGAAAAATTGAGAAAAATGAGGAATTTAAAAAAAAATGGAAAAGGGGGGAATAGGGGAAAGAGTGTGAAGTCTGTGATTTCATAAACCGCAGTGAAAATTCTGTGCATGGAAGCATCTGATGTTATTTCAGCATATAAATTGTGACGTTTCGCAAGCAAAGGGCCCATTTTGTCCATAGTAGTTTAGGGGATACTTGCCTTTTCGTGACCGAGGATCTAAAATATAGATTTTGGATTTTTGATAGAAAATCATACATCAAAGTTTTCGTTCTCAAAAATAAAAGGAACTTTAGTATTTGAACGATCGTCAACTCAAGCTTAAAATTATTAAATATATAGTATTAAAGGAAGATTCCTTTTTGAACGAACCATTAACTTAAAAATCTTAAATATAAAATAATGATCTTCGTTATTTTAACGGAGATGGTTGTCAACACTGAGCACAATTCCAGTACACATTTTTTCGAAGAGCGAGATGATGTTTACATATTTATTACAGAATTGAAAACAAATCTGAAAAATTCCCGGCTATTTCCCGCTGTTCAAAATTCCAGGCTAATTCTCGGTCAGTGGCCACCCTGAATCTAAGAAGTATTGAAATAGATTACTGCGATGGGAATATGACCCCTTGATTGACGATTGACAATTAACCGCATCACAAAAAGGCAAGATAAGATAAAAAGAAAGAACAATCGAAGAAAGTGTTAAACTTACCTCGAGATGTTGAAACTGATCGCATAATAAGTCGTAGACTGTTTTATCTTCTTTACACTTTCTTTGTTCTCCTTCAAAGTATGTAAACGGATCTGGAAACTCGACTAAAAATTTCTGAATGTCAAAGTCCGTAAAATATTTACGATACCTTTCAGCTAATTTCTTCCTCGCGACATACTGTTCCCTCGTAGGATAATTTTTTTCTTCCAGATTGTCCTCGATGAAAGAGTTTATTTTTTGCGGATTCTTGAAAAAGCTTCTTGAAAAATCTCTCAAATAATCGGGATCAGCATCGGGAAAAATGCCAATCAATCTGTCATACTGGATTTCTGGTGTTGACGATACGTCAAGTTGCCAGAAGAAGCAGTTCTTGCCAATTGTAGTCAAATCAACGTGTTCATCACCAAACGTAATTAAGTGTTCGACTAAATCATTCGTTAACTGTTCGCTTCCTTCATTTTCGCGAACCCCATTCGGTGTAACAACTAATATTTCTCTTATATATTGTGGATTTATATTTGGAAAAATGCTTCTAAGTTTATAATAAATTTGACGGCTTTCAAGCGGAAGTTGTTGAACATTCGCTAATCCTGAACTTGACGCAATCTCCATTGTTCTATCCTTTGGGTTCCTTCATATAAAAAGGTCGCGAAATAAATAATTTCACGAACTATAAATAATTTCACTGAGGTACAGAAACATCGACGAGATCGGAAATCAGACGCGTCGTAGGCTGTTGCAGACAAAACATAAACACGTGTTCGAACGAACTTAGTCAACGGTCAGCGACGCAGCACGAGCACGAGTTTCCCCTTCCATAACACTCCATTGTTTATGTTCTGAGATATTCTTAGAAAAGTAAAAGGAAAGTCAGATTCGAATTTCACCAGAATTTCAGAAATAACACTGTTATAAAAATAATAAAACAACCCTCTAACATTCAAGGATTATATTACTCAAATGAATTTATTAAAACGTCGAAATACAAATGAAAATGGCGTTTTCCCTTAATCACCGCTTTCACTTTCCCTTCCTCGAGTTTGTTTTGTTCTGGTTTTGTCCTTTCGTCAAATGGCGTACTCTAAAATGGCGGAACACTGGAGCGCAGATAAGGGCACCAAATGCATTGGCCTAAACCTTATTTTTTAAATATCTCTATCATAAACAATTTCTCACTATTAATTTACTTAGAAATAAGTTTTTATTTTTCAAAAACTATTTAATGAAATAATAAATTCGATAATTTTTTATATCGATTTTATTATTTGATTAAATAGTTTTTAAAAAATAAAAACTTATTTTTAAATACGCTTAAAGTGAAAAAATATTTGTTACAAAGATATTAAAAGAATAAAGTTTAGTTCCACGCATTGAACGCTTTTGTCTGTCCTCCAGTGTTTCGACCATATTGATTTGACGTCACAAACTGGAAAGCTCTATGCCCTCTATGGGTGTTCGCGAGCGATCGGTTGTTTCCGGAAGAGCGGAACTCCGTTTTTTGTTTTTTTTTCGGAAGAGCGGAACAGGAACTGGAGAAGCGTAGTAAATGGAGTGAAAATTTGAGAAAATTTTAATTCGAAGTTCAGTTTTGGTTAACGAGTTTGGATGTCATTTTTCGTAATTATTTTGATAAATTCGGGTTTTCCGTTTCTTTAATCTGCGAAGTCTTGTGCGGGATAATTCGATATAATTGTCGACCTTTTCGCATTTTTAATTCGCTTGCGCGATTTTTACACTTTTTCGTTGAATTTTCGTCGATTGTTAACTGTTTAGGGATAGTTTACGTGTAGTTTGAATAAATATAGTAATTTTCTTGATTTATTTTTTGGAATCCGTGAATAGTATCGTGAAAAGTGGATACAGTTTCGTGGGGAGGCAGGACGGGATTCTTGAGGTTGAAATTTGTTCAAACTTTTGGACATTTTTTTTTCTTATATGTATAATATCTTTGTCTTCACTCCATCTTACACAATATTTTGCACTGACACTGTTGGGACCAAAATTTTGATAGGATTTTTTTCTGAACTTATCATTGTGAAAATTTAGCAATTTTCATTTTTGTATTCCCCAATGCTTCAAAACTGAAATTACGCAGTTACTCATGATTTGAAATTGTACGTTTTCTGAAAATATTTAATACCTTTTTAACTTTTTGAATTTAGAATCCTGCAAGTAGTAAGGCTTGCATTTTGGAACTTTATGATTTATAATAATAATCCTGATTAAAAAAAAAATGTTTAAATTGAACTATTATTTGAAGTGCTTTCAATTTCAAAAATGCGATTGATCAATTTTGATCAATAATAAAATTTATTCAACTCTCAGTTTTCAATTGAAGATTCTACAATTTTCAACAATTTAAATTTGAAACAATCGTACAACTTTGAATACCTACTCCAATTTTTGATTATTGATTTAAACTGCAAAAATGAAAATAGGTAAGAAATAAGCCTCTCCCCGCTATTAGGCAACCGTACATGCTTCCAAGCGAAGCCTGTATACTGTATAGATCCGCAGACCAAAAATAAGTTAAAAAAATTCGTCAAATCAAAGTTTTGCAAAACTCGCTAATATAAAATTTTTTTTTTCGTAATCTACATAAACATAATATGCCCTCTTCTAAAGAATCTTGTACGATTTCAAACTAAAATAATTTTTGAAAGCTTTGTCAACTGTCTTAAAATTTGGTTGAGCCCTCACAATCTTTCTCGCGCGCTCAAAGTACACCAAAAAAATGGAGATTTTCGCAATTCAATTGCGAGTTTTGAAAAATTCAGATTTACGAATTTTTTTATATTCATTTAATTTAGTGCATGACCATTTTAATTGTTAAAACGTTCTGAATTTTTTTAGTGAATTATAGTACGAATTTTGATAAGATATGCATTACAATTTCCGATTCTCGCGTGAATTCAAATTAAGAATTTTATAAAATAAAAACCACGACATCTTGTGTATAAAATTTTATTTTAAATCACAAAAGGAACAAAAGTTTATATCATCCATAACACATTCAAAATCTTAAAATATCATTAAACTTAAGTACTGATTTCTCTTAAACTACAGTATCACAAAAAAATGTTTTTCAAGCTATAATAAACCGTTTTACTTCATAAGCTGAGCCTAAATTACGTCATTATGTGACATATTAATTTAAAAGATTTAAAATGTTTTTTTTTTTTTAACGAAGCGTCTAATTCTAGTGTATAAAATAAAAATTTACGCAACTGCAACACTTAAGAATAGATAAATTAAAGAAAGTGAACTCACATCCCGAGAGATACTGAAACGGTACTGAATCACGTTTAAATTGGCATTAAGAGTTATTAAAAAGTATCGAATTTCGATACACTTCGGCAATGCGAATCAGTCAATAAAGTCAATAGATACTTTTTTCGACGGGTAAATTTATGAAGAGGAATGGAAGTTCACTGAAATGAAAAAGCGATAACCAATAAAGCGATAGGGAGAATAAAACTAAAAACGAACATTTTTTAATCGAGAAAAATGTGCGCGTAAAAATTAGTTTCAGAAACGCACGTACAAACTGTTTTTTTTTATTTTTCAACATCGATGAAATTTTTAGATAATAAATAACTTGCTTTCTTAAACTGGATCGTAATTACAAGATCGTTTATAAATTTGGAACATTATTTGTTGCTCTGACGGCGTGGGCCTGCAATTTAAATTTAACGAATATTATAATTAAGACAAATAATCGTATAACCTAATAAATTAAAATTTGTGAATATCTCTTTTACATTAAATTTAAAATCAAAGTTAAGAAAATTACAATTTATTTACAAATGTAATTCTTGTTGACAAATATTTAAAAGAATTGGATACGCACCGTGACGTGCGCGTTCTCCATATAATATGGATTTAATCCTGAACTCCCTGGCACCGTTGGTAGAAGCGAATCCGCATTGATTTTTAGATTTGGATCCATTTTTAGCAATTCGCTTTCTACTTTTTTGGCGACGAATACCACTCCTTCAGCGTCTGTAATACTATTAGTTTGTGCCCCACACCTAAGAATACAGAAAAGTGAAAATAGTTTATTATTCTGATACATAAATTAAAAATGATTATGTCCCTAGTGAATTCTTGTAAATTACAAAACTCACCGCCCATTCAGATGTTCATGTGAAATTGATAACTGACCACAAAAGTAACAGTTTGTTGCTCCACAAGAACAAGTTACTACGTTACAGCCACTCTCTTTAACAAATTCTTTCCCACAACGACCACATTTTCTCACTAAAGCAGCAGTCATCTGCTCTTCTAAAATTAAACGAGCTCTTTTGCTTTTTTCGAGAATTTCGCACTCCTTTGGCAAATGGTTCCGTTTCTTACATAATCTGTAAATACATATTTTAAAATACACAGCTAGATATTTATTACACATTAGGGTGGTCCAAAAAAGGTTTTTTTTTCTAAAATGGATCCCCTTCAAATTGTTCCTTTTGGTATCAAAACTTCCCCTGAATTTCGGGCAGAATTAAAAAAGCAGGGTGGTCGCTCGACCGAAAAACCGGAAATTTTTTGAGACCGGAGAAAACCGAGAAATGACAGTGAATTCATTTTTTGATCAGGAATCTAACCAATTTTTAGAAGCAAAATCTATCCAATCACTTGAATATCCCAAATTTCATATGACATGACATAATGCAATTTAAAATAAGTTCTATTTCAATTTTATTGAATGTTACGTTCAATTGTTAACATTTCAATTATGAAATCATTCAGTTTACAATGCGAAATTCTAAAATTTTTGACTCTAAAAATGTTCTATTTTAGGTCTTTATTTTTAAGCGTACATTTTCAATTTAAAGAATTTAACATGCAATTTTGAAGACTTGAACAATGGAAAATTAAAAGCGTTTGAAATTGAATATTTTTGATCAAAAAACGTTTTTAAGTTGATCATCTGCAAATATAAATTAATTATTAATTTAACAAGACGATTCTGGGTCTCTTCAAGATTAAACAATTTACAGGTTATGACAAAAAAATTGAACAGTTTCAATTCGAAAGCCTAAGTAATTAAACAAATGTAAACGTCCGATTGAACCTTTATAAACTATTTTCAATTTTCAAATAATTTCAGATTAATAGATTTATAATCAAAAGCTTTTATGACACTTTAAATCCTAGTGGAATACTGTTTCAATCTAAAATATTCCATTTTCTAACTATTCAATTTGAAATTTTTTGATAAAAAAAGAACAATTTTAAAAATATTTAGCAATATTTGTCTGTACGTTTAAAATGAGCAATTATAAATCAAATATTTGAAACTAAATAATCTGAATCTGAATTGTTTGAAACAGAAAGCCTTGAATCGTTAAAATTTCAGAGTGCACATTTAGACTTTGAACGTTATAATTTCAATTGTTCCATTTGAAAAATTTTTAATTTGTAGGTGAAAGTGTTAAATTTTTATTTATAAATAACAATTGAACAATTACTCACTTGACACGACTTGAAATTAAAATATTTTACTTATAATTTAAAACGTGTTAAGTTAAAGAAAAATCGTTCAATTTTTAATGTTTCTACTCGTAACTTGAAATTGCTTCACATGGCTAGAAAGCAAAACTCGTGCAGCGTGCTCGTACTCTTTTCATACCACTAGTTCCCGCACGAAAATCGAAACAAATTTTTTGTTGTGTGGATTTATATTTCTTAACCAGAAGTCTTTAAACTGTTCAAGTTATAAAAGCATAAAATTTTTAATTTTGCAGTTTAAAGGAATTTACATTAAAATAGTTCAATTGAAACATTTTTTAATCTTTTGGAATCTTTGAAATCATTGTGAAATATTTCAAAATTTTTGGAAATCTCTCTGAAATCTTTCAAAATATTTTGAAATCTTGGAAATATTTTGACAAATCATTGAAATCTTTGCCAAAGGTTTAAAACCCTTGTTAACTCTCTGGAAACCTTTGAAATCTTTCTGAAATTCTTAAAATCTTTGAAATCTTCTGAAACATTTTGAAATCTTTGTGAAATTTTTTAAATCGTTGTGAAATCTTTTGACATTTTTTGAAACCTTTGAAACCATTTAAAATCTTTTGGAATCTCTGTGAAATCTTTGAAATTTAAAATTATTCAACTGAAAAGTGTTGAAAGCTTCCATTTCATACGTCTAAATTATTGAACATTTGAATTGGAAATTTCTAAATTAAAAATTAGTTTAGTTTTAATTTTGAAACTTTAAAATTCAAAAGAGTTCCACTTTAAATGCTTTAATTTGCAGTTCAGTTTTCATTGATTTAAATAAGAGTTGAAATTTTTTAATTTCGAAGACCGTGACAAATTTTTGCGTACCGGAAAGAAACAGAGAAATGACCAGGAGTTTTTTTTTCGATTGAAACGGCCACTCTGAAAAAATGTTAGGGGTCTCTCAAGTCCACTTTTGCCAAAAATGTTCTTTTTTTTAATTGTCGCTATTAATGGCTTATTTTACTTTAGCATACAAAAGACGGAAATGCAAGTATACAAAAGTAAAGGAATCCATTAACAGCGGAAATAAAAAAAAACAATTTTTTGCAAGCATGGATTTGAGAGACCCTCATATTTTTTTAAATTCTGCCAAAATTCAGGGGACATTGTAACAACAAAAGGAACAATTTTTAGGGGAGCCATTCAAGAAAAAAACCTTTTTTTGGATCACCCTACTACACATAGACCTTCGAAACTATTTTCAATAAATTAGATGGAAAAATATACCTGCAAGATTCCTGTCCACAATCCGGATTCATACACCTAAAAACTTTTCCATCTTCGGGCAGAACTAATGCAAAATGACAAAATGGACAGCTGACCAAACCTTCTATATTCGCTGCCTTTATTTGTTCTTCTTGTATTTTCCCCAATAAAATTTTGAACGTAGTTGGTTTCAAAACCTTTTGTAAGGAAGCGAGATTGAATTCACTGGTGCATTCTGCGAAGCACGAGATTCGAATGCGACCATGTGCCAACTCCACTTCTGTCCCTCTTATGAGACAAGAGTCACAAAAAACGTGTCCTTCCTGACAAGTTATTGTGTATTTTGATATAGCAGGTAAATCGTCGTAACAACATTCACATTGCAAAAATTCTTTGTTATCCTGCAATCAATGCAAAAAAACAATTCAGTAGAAAACTATTTATTTTCTAAACTAATTTTTTGTAAAGGTGAATATTTATTGATTTGAAACACTGTTAAGAATCTTGTTCGATTTTAAATCATAAATTTTAAAACTTTTAACGTTGCCAATTTAAAATTTTTCAATTTCAGAAGGCCTATTTTTAGAATTGTAAAAATCCGAATGCAAGTTAATTTCAGGCTCAGGACGACTAAAAGATTTTAAAAAAAGTTGCATGAAATTTTTAAGATAATGCTCGGAGCAAAAATATTTCTTTCTGAACTGTTAAACTTGGCAATTTTGATTATTTTTAAATGAAAGCAGTTTATGTTTACATCAATTTTGAAGTTGTGTTGCCTCGAATTTTTAATTTCGTTTAATTTGAATTTTTTGAAATTTGTATACTTTCAAATGTCCAATTTCTTGTAAATTTAAATGCTTGCAAAGTCGAAAAATGTTCTCTTCCATTATTTCATTTAAACATTAGTCCATTCCAGACTTAAACATTTTCCATTTAAATTCTTATTAATTGGGAAGGATTTATATTTCAATTTATTATTTGTAATAAGAATAATCAAAAGTAGACAAATGATTAAATTTGAACGCTTCGGGTTTTAAAATAAAAATGATCAAAATTTAAATTATTCATTTCTAATCGATTTTAATTCCAAATTGTGTAATTGTAAACGCTTTCAATTTCATATTATTAAATTTTGAACGTATCTATTTGAAGTTCTAAACGTTGAATTGAACGAATTTTTTATTGATTGTTTTTTAAACTAGAAACAGTATTTAAACTGTTTCATACAATTATAGAAGAAATCTGACATCTAACATTATAAAAAAAGCTTGTACCTAATGCATATTATTACTGGTACTTATTCTATTTAATTTGAATTAATTAAATCTTTTTAAATTGAATTTGAATGGTGTAATATGTAATTTGAACGCTCAGAACTTCAGGAAGATTAATTTTGAACACTTATTCAAACTTATAATAATTATTGTACAATTAGGGCTTTAAATTTGAGACTGTATAATCGAAATATAAAATTATTCATTTTTCAACAACTGAATTTGAAATTAATTGGTTTTAAACGTTTTCGACTTAAAAATGTTCAAATTTTATGGCTTGCAATTTTACTGGAAAAAATTAAAACCTTGAATACGGGTTCACGCAATCAGAAATTGTCTAATTTCAAATACTATTAATTTAAAATTGTCTGATTAAATAGCTTCAATGAAAAATTACATATTAATTTTTCTATGTTTTTAATTAAAATGGTATCACTTTTTTCTAGCTTTGAATTTCAATTTTAAAGGTGTCAATGTGATTGAAATTCTAACTAAGTAGCGAACTTCTGAGAAAAACGGGAAAAGTCGATTAGTCGCTTTTTTCTTTAAAAAGCCGCATTTTTCTTCAAAAAGCCGCATTTTTTCAAAAATTCGAATAAGTCGCACGATCCGAGCTCTGTAATTCCGAAAGAGATTCACTAACTTTCATTTTCTGAAGCAACTTTTCTTCGTTTTCTTTCTTCTGCTTGATGTAATTTTTTATACGTTCTTTATTCAGAATGTAAGTGAATTCATTCAAAACTTCTTTTTTGTCAGTTTTTACTGACTTCTTCTTTCGCTTGACTTCCATTTCGCTTTTTAATCTTTGCAATTCTTCAAAAGCCAAACGCGGATTAAAAGAAGATAATGTGTACTTTTCAGAAATTGTTGATACCTGTAAATTAAAAATTATAAATATGAACTCCATTTATTCTCTGCTCACATATAAAAATTTACCTTTAATCTGTTAAAGTGATTCTTCAATAATTCAAACATTTCAACTTCATAAACACACTTTCTCTCAGGATTTTCGTAAACTTTAATGGGATCTGGAACGCTTTTAAAAAATTCCTCCACGTTAAAACAATCCACATAATCTTGTTCATGAACTTTTTTTTTATTTTTCACAGGAACATAATTTTCTTTTGTAGGATAATCGCGAGTTTTTAATTTTTCTTCCACAAATTTTTTTAAAACATCAGGTTCATCATTTTTCGAAGCGATCGTTTTTAGATAAAGAGGGTTCGCGTTCGGAAAAACACTGGTTAAATACTGAAACAGGTCATCCGTTTTAACTTTTGGCTCAGAATGAAGGTTTCCCAAAGAAATTTCAAAACGAGTATGCTTTTCCTCATTTTTTAAAACCTCTTCTTTCACAGCCTCTAATATGTCTTCTTCTCGTAAATTTTCGTCAGAAGATTTGCGAATGTAGGTCTCTTTGATAAATTCGGGATCAACTTTTGGAAAAATTGTGCTCAGTTTCAAACTAGCTTGACGCCAAGAATCATTTCTTACTCCATGAAGTTTGCGTGAACTTGTAGGAATGTTTGACGATCCAGTAATTCCAGTACTAGTCGATGGGAAAAGTTCTCCATTTGGATGAGTTTCAATGCCGAATTTATTTTCAGATTCTTCGGTGGAAAATAGATCAGGACTTTTGATGTCAGTCATTTTTCATCCGCCTGAAGGAAGAAATCTATCTTCTATTTATTTTTCATTACTTGGAACTTAAGGAGAGAATGAAAGAGAACATTATTAAGAGCCGTTCAAAAACTCCGTCACGTTATACTGAACACTTTTTCCACCCCTACCCTTCATCATCACAGATTAACAAACAAA
>JAUMHM010000031.1:55541032-55558644 GCA_032362435.1 Melikaiella ostensackeni
TTTTAAAATTTTTTTATAAGTGAAACTTTTACCCCCCCCCCCCCCCCCTCCATTGTGGAAGAAAGTCGTCAGATAGAGTTTATATAGATTTGAGACATCAACAGGTACTTAATTTACATTCCTTCTTACACTTTATTATAAAAAGCTATCAATACCTGTATGCACTTCCTATAGTGACAAGAAGTTAGCATGAACTCAGCGTGGAGGGGGTAAACACAATGTTTAAATGAACTTTTTGTTTCCATTAAAATTTTTTTTTATTTCATATGCTTCAGGTTACCTTATGTTGCAGTGACAAATGTTTAGTTGCTCTCCATGATTTTTAAATTAATTACAAAATATTATAAACAATGTAATTGTTTAAAAAATCATTTTTTTTGCATAATTCAAAAAACGCCTCGAGGTATTGCTGAGAGGAATCCACTGATATCCTTGGTTTTATGATAGGACTATTAGTTTATTTTAAATAAATTGCCCTTACAATTTTTTAAATCATGTGAAAATTCCTCAAAATCCTTTGAATTTCATGGATATTGTACAGAATCTCTTAAAATTTCTTTAAAACAATTAAATTCCCTGGAAATTCTTTATAATATTTGGAAATCCTTCGAAATTCCGTTAAATCTTTTGTTTGGAATCTCTGAAATCTTTTAAAATCCCTTAAAATCATTGAAACCGATTTAAGTCCCTCAAAAACCGTTAAAATTCCGTAAAATTCTTTTAAATCTTTCGACGTCTTATGAAATTCCTTGAAATCCCTTCAAGTTTTAGAATGCAATTGAAATCCCTTGATAAACTTAAAAATTCGTGGAAATACTTGAGCATCTTATGGGATCTTTTAAAATCCTTTGATATCCCATGATTTCATCCAAAGTATTTCAAAATCTCTTAAAATCTCTTGTAATCTCTGGAAAAATTGAGATTCTTGAAATCTTTTAAAATCGCTTGAAGTCTGTGAAATCTGTCGAAATCCTTTTAATCACTTGAAAATCCCTAAACCCCTTTGTAATGCCTTGAAATCTTTTGAAATACCTTAGCATTTCATTAAATCCCTAAAAAGCTTTGGAAATCTCGTTGAATTCCGTATAAATTTTGTAATTCTTTGAAATACTCTGTATTCCTTTAAAATACCTTACATTCACTTAAAGTCTCTCAAAATCTTTTCAAATCACTGGAGATCTTCCAAATCTTCTGAAATCTCGTTTATAGTGAAAATAATTGATATATTGTTGATATATTGAGTAAAAATATATAATCTTACATAAAAAGGAGGTTGGGGGTCACAAGAATTTTACAAATTTTTAGAATAGGGGAGGGTGGTCTAAAATTCCAAAAATCATGTTTACGTAATTGATGGACGTTCCCTTGTCGAAAACCCGATTGACATTCGAATGACTTGAAATTGCTCCATTTATTACATTCGAAATTTGAAAATCAAATCCGCTACTAGCTTTAAATTTGCTTACAACTGTTAATTTAATTTATTATCTTTATGGGGGCGAAATATTTCATTGTTCTCGCAAATACATATCTTAAATTATCCAGTTTGATAAGAGAATGAATCTTAGTTTCATTAAATAAAAAAAAATTATTCATTGTTATTAATTTTTAATGTCAAAAAGTTAATCATTCGAATTTCAAGTGTACACCAGATATAAAGATTTTAAAGATTTCTAAAGATTTCAGAAAATTTGAAACGATTTCAGAGGATATCTTTGGTTTTGAAAACTTTTAACAAACAACTTTTCCGAAGTATTTCGAAATATTTGAAGGATTTCTAATTATTTTAAGTGATTTCAACAGATTTGAAGAGATTTCAAAGGATTTCAAAGGATTGTAGATCAATTTAAGAGATTATAGAGAATGTTATGGGATTTCAAGGAATGTGAAAAGATATATAGCGATTTCAAATAGTTTCGAGATACTATAAAGAATCGTTGTTTGTAAATTTGTGAATTGTTGTAAGAATTTAAGAAGATTTCAAAGATTTTCACAGAATTTTGTAATAGTTTTCCATTTCAAATTATTTCGCGGGATATTACAAAACTCCGAAAAGCTTCAAGTAGTTTAAAAAGATTTCAAAGAACTTCAAGAGATTTCTAGGGAGCCCAAAGTATTTTAAAAGATTTTAAGGATTATCGAAGTATTTTTAAATATGTCAATAGTTTTCACAAAATTTCAAGTTATCTCTAACGATTTCGAGGGGTTTTATAGGACTTCAAGTGATTTCTAAATATTTTAAGGAATTTCAGAGGATTTCTAGGGATTGCAAATACTTGAAAATATTTTTCAACAGGCTTAAAAGTTATAAGGCATTTTAAAGGATTTGAAAAAAAGGAATGGGATTTCACGAGTTTCAAAATTTTTCGATTATGACGCATTCAAAAAATGTTTGGTGTAGGGTGTAAATATTGTTTGTGACACGCTTGTCCCATTAGTATTCATTCAGAGTTTATTTTCATATTTAAAATTTCTTGAAATACCTTACAATCTTCTGAGAGCTGATAAAATCCTACACATTTCTCTGAAACCCCATGAGATCTCCTAGAATAATTTCAGATACTTTGGAAAACTTAAAAAAATTCTTAAATGCGTCATAATCGAAAAATTATGAAAGCCCGTGAAATCCCATACATTCCTGCAAATCGCTTGAAATCATTTAAAATGCTTTACAATTTTTCAAACCTGTTGAAAATAGTTTAAAGTATTTTGCAATCCTCGGAAATCCTCTGAAATTCCTTAAAATGTTTAAAAATCACTTGAAATCCTGTGAAATCCCTCGAAATATTCAAAAGTACTTCGACAATCCTTGAAATCTTTCAAAATACTATGGGGTCTCTAGAAATCTCTTGAAACCTCTAGAAATCTTTTGAAGACCACTTGAAACCTTTAGCGGTTTTGTCATAACCCATGAAATATTTTGGAATTGAAAACTTTTACAAAATCGTGCAAATCTCTCTAAATCCCTGGAAGCCTTTTAAAATTAGTTGAAACACATTAAAATCTTGTGAAATCTCTAAAAATCCTTTCATAGGTAATGAAGTCTTAAAAGATTCTTAGAAAACCTTTGAAATATTCTTGAATCACTTAATATCCTTAGAAAATCTGTGGAATCCCTTGACATGTTTTGAAGTTACATATATTGAAATACTTCGAAAATCGCTAGAATCTTTTTAAATACTTTGGAATTCCTACAAAATTATTTCAAATCCATTGAAACCTTAACAATTTTTGTGACATGCTGTGAAATGTTTTGAGACCTATTGAAAACGTTTTAAGTCTTTTAAAATCTCTTAAATCCCTTAAAATCTGCCTAAATCGATTAAAATTCATAGATATTCTGTAAGAATATTTAAAATCCTAAATTGGTCTAAAATCTATAGGGTTCCTTTGAAATTCCTCTAAATCTCTTGAACTCTGTTGAAGTCACTTGAAATAATTAGAAATCCCTTGAAATATTCACAGAAAAAACTGGGGTTTCTATTAGAACCAATTTTTAATTCCAAGGGAGCTGTAACAAAAAGAAACCCCTCTTGCTGAAAAAGAACCTAAAACGTTGAATTTGTTCCAAAAGAGACTTCAGTTTGACCACCAAGGACAAAATATTCACCTTTGTTCAAGTGTTCTCCAAAGGAACCCTTTTGGGTCTCCACAGGTTTTTATTGGAGTTCAAGTTCTAAAAGATACCAACCTTTATTTAAACCGCAACTTTAGTGAACCCCCAGTTTTTTCTGTGTTTCAAAATTCTTTAATGGCAGAAATGAAAAGAAAATCATTTAACATGATTTGAAAGTATAACATTTGTTATAAAAAGATTATTCCTTTTTTATTTCGACATGTAAAAATAAATATTCAATCTTTCCCTATTTTTCCTCTTTTTTCGTGAAAAAATCTACCTATTTTCTCTTTTTTGAGCTTCTATTGCGCTGTGATGTCTGGAACCTGGAATTTAAATTCTGAAAGCTCTACTCATCTGGAAAAATTGGAAAATCTAGCATTTTCAAATAATGTCCACGTCCAATAAGGTGGGCCGAAATTCCAGGGCTCGGTCATTCATGGTGGCAGCAGCTAGAGATGGGTAACCGACACTGACCGACATTGTCCGACACCATGCTAAATTTTGGACAGATAGGACAAAGTCATATTTCAAGATAAATGTTAATGGAAATTTGTTGAAATAAATTTTTTTATGGTTTTGCAGGACTCATAAATCCTAATTGTTACTAAAAGTTGAAGCTTAACATGTTTTTTAAATATAATATTTGAAATATGTACTTTGATGTGCACCATAACCTCACAATCTTTATCCTCATTTAGCGGTATTTTCGAAAAATGGATTTAATCTGTAAGTGATTCAGAGAATAAACAAAACAGAAGTAAATTAAGGCTGATCATGAAGTTTAATTAAGTAAACAAATAAGAGAAATAAATTTGTGTATAGAAAGAAAAATATTATTTCATTTTAAAATGAAAAAAAGTTAAATGTAAAATGTAGAACCTACTCTAAATAAAAAAACCTTCCCTATGTTCTCGTAAAAATGTTTAATTTGAATTGCTCCTGTATCAAAAAATTTTTTTATTCAATACCCGCGAGAAATATCTCATTTCCGACCCTGTTTCGGGTGGGAAAAATAATACATTACCTGACTGTTGACGATTAGCATAAGTAATCAACATGTTTCCCCACTAGTACAATAATGAATTTCCTTACTTCATTCATTCATTCATTACTTCACTATCAATAAAGTTTTGGAACGCGGACTATGTTGGCAACACTGCTCAACACTGCAATTTTGTCATAACCTCAAAATTAAAACTTCAAAAGGACTCTGAGGACTTTATTTACATCAATCAATCAGGTAAGCTATTATTTTCCCCCCTCTCAAAAGGGCCGCATCATGAAGATATTTCTCGCGGTAGTTGAATAAAATATTGTGTGCGACTATTGGTTGAAGGAGATGAGTCCTCGGGCGTGTTACCGCGCACTCGGTACGCTCGCGCGGCGAACTCCACGCTCTCGGAATCTTCTCCTTCTCCCACTAGTCGCACAATATACTATTAATGATGATATAAGGATGGATTTTATACAATAATCACAGGTGTACATTTGGAAGAAATATACATCCCATATACATCCCAAGAAAAGGAATAGGTTAACGGCTGAAAGAGCTGGCAAAATTGTCTACATCTCCAAAAACTTGCGATCTTTGGAGCCAGCACTAAATGCAGCATTATGAAATTATATTTTAAAAAATATCACTTCTTACTTACCAGATCAACTAATTTTTATGTAATTAGAAGAGTGACTATCGAATTCATATGCTGGTTTTCTACAATAAATAATATTTTACATAGTATTCGACGAATTTATACTTCAGTTTGGTGGTTCATCCTTTACAAAGAAAAATAATCTTCATTTTGAAACATATTGTTCGTCCAAATATTGTAAAATGTTCATTTTACAAATTATTTTTATTTTGGAACATATTTTTCGTTAAAAAATAATAGTATGTTCACTTTACAAAGTAGTAATAGCAATGTATACACATACGTAAATAAACAGGCATTATCTATTTCAAAAATGAGTATTGAATAACCAGAAGCTACATTTTTCTTTGATAGGAGAGATAGTACTTTCAAGATTTCGTACTTTACTTCTAAGGTCTGAGGTTACGTTTCACACATTTATCGTGAAAATCCACTTTTTACGTCTTACGGCGTATATCCTTTTGCGAAATATAAATCTAATGATATAAAATATTATTTCATGCCTAAACGATCATTCAATATATTTTCCTTTCTTCAAAATATCAACTTGTCCAGAATTACTACACTGTCGGTTAGTGACGGACATTGCCTCGGTCACGCCGGTCATGTCCCATCTCTAGCAGCAGCAGTAAACGAATTCTGTGAATCGATATCTCGATTCAGATATCGTTCGGCCGACGAAAAATAAAAAACAAACCAAATAAATTGAAAACCTTATTAGAAAAAAATAAATACAATTTCCAGGAGAGAATATTATTAAACTGAATTTAATTGACCAAGTTTGGAAGATTGTCACGATTATTTATGTAATATATCTCGGAGTATGTGTAAATAAAAATGAAATTTGAAAAAATTTATAAGAATAATTTTCAAATTCATTCACCACTTTGTCCATATTGAAGCTGCTACGTTTTCCCTCGCTTTTCACGAGTTTTTTGTCTCGCGACTTTTTCTATCATGTCAATGTAACAGTCTATTAAATAAATTTCAATTTTATGTCTTCAAAATAATTGAATAATTTTCAATTTTATATCTTTAAAATTGAACTATTCCAAGAAAAGCATTTAAAATTACATCATTTTAAAATGCAAACATTCCACATTAATGAATCCTTAATTGCAAAACTTAGAAAATTGATTAATTTTCAATTGCAAATCTATAAAATTAAATAAATTTCGATTTCAAGTCTTCAAAATTGAACAATTCTAAAAAAGCATTCAAAATCACATCATTTTCAACTATAAACATTCAAAATTAATAAGCCTTCAATTGTAAATCTTGAAAATTGAAGAATTTTGAATTGCAAATCTATAAAATTGAATAATTTTCGATTTTAAATCTTCAAAATCGAACTATTCCTAAAAAGCATTCAAAATGACATTATTTTTAACTGTAAACATTCCAGATTAATGAATCTTCAATTGAAAATAATAAAAATTGATGATTTTTAAATTGAAAATCTATAAAATTGAATACATTTCAATTTTACGTCTTCAAAATTGAACGACTCCAAAAAAGAATTCTCAATTACATCATTTTAAACTATAAACGTTTCAGATTAATGAATCTTCAATTGCAAATATTCAAAATTCAAGAATTATCCATTGTAAACCTTCAAAATTGAACTAAATATTCCAATAAAACTACTACTCTTTGTTGCATAAATAAAGTTTTAGGTCGTAAGTTGAACCGGGGGAAATGGGATTATGGGTATGCAGTTGTAACTACCGAGTATTTTATCGCACGTGTTATCAGAACATACATTCTTTCTCAGAGGCAAATATTTTTACGACTTTACATGGACCACTTTTACGATAAAAAATAATGTCGTATTTACCTGAGAAATAATTCATTATTGAAAATTTAAATGCCCATATTTCATTTAGCGTTTTATAGACGTCAAAACGAGTTTTGTATTTAGACTTTTCAATCTGAATTTATATCGATAGGGGGTCATTCAAAACTACGTCACGCTATTTTGAAAACTTTTTCCACCCTGCCCTTCTTCGTCAAAGATTATCTTACAAAACGTAAATCCCCCAGGGTCGTGTCACAAATACGAACACCTACCCCCATTTTAAGTCAAAATTTTTTCTTCCACTTCATTTGGTGAACGCCAGACTTCAAACAGACTTCACAGCCCAAAAGGCTCGCCAAACACGAAAAATATGGTGATTTTTCACGAAAATAGGGGAATAATAGGAAAATAAATTCTTTCAAATGAAATTAATGTATAGGTATCAGATTTAATTCAATATAGGAACACTTAAGATTTCGAATCCAAATATATTACATTTTCAAGTAAATGGTGAAATTTTCAACCTGCAAAGACGAATTTTTAACCAAGTGGTCAAATTTTCGAACAAGAAAAATTAAACTTCAACCAGAAACAGTTGCATTTTGAACCAAATAGTTGAATTTTCAATCGAAGAGATTAATTCTCAACAAAGAATATAATTGTTGATATTTGAATGAAGATTTCCCTTTCACGAGAGGAAAAAAATGTCAACAAAATTGTTGAATTTTCAAACCAAAAAGGCGAATTTTCTAGAAAACATTTGATTCTTCAACCAAAAGAAGATGAATTCTTAACGACACATGTAATAGTTCATATTTCAACTGAGAAAGATTTCGATTTAAAAGCAAAAACAGTTAAATTCAATCTGAAAAGACAGAATTTTCAACAAAATTATTGAATCTTTAACCAAAACAGATAATTTTTTGCCAGAAGAAAAAATTATTTTTAATAAAAGAAAACGAATTTTCTATCAAATAGATAATTTTTCAATAAAAAAATCCATTTTCTACCAATAAGATCAAATTCTACTATACAAGACGAATTTCCCACAAAATCCATTTAATTTCAACAAAGATGTTGAATTTTGAAGCCAAAAAGATAAATTATCTGCAAAACAGTTGAATTTCCAACCAATAATGGAAAGTTTAAATTTTCAAGCCAAAAATTGATTTTTACCAAAAAAAACGAAGTTTCGACAAAAAAGTTGCATTTTCTACCAAAGAGATAGATCATTAACTAATAAAATGAATTCTTAACAAAGTAGTTCAACTTTCAATCAAGAAGTAAAATTTTCAATGAAGAACATTAATTTCCTACCATTCTTAGACATTTCTCCATGTATATATTGAGCATCCAGGAGGACGCAAGCAGCCTTGCCTAAAGCCCTGCTTTTCCATATATCAAACCAATCGCTCAATTGTCCATTCACTCTTACACTCGCTTGACTATCATTGTATATTGCTCTTATTGCTCTTAGAAGCCAACCATTCACTCCATATTCCTTCAGGACTTCCGAAAGCTTAGATCTGTTCACCTTATAGAAAGCTTTTTCAAGATCTACAAATGCACAGAAAACTCTTCTGTTCACTCTCAAACTCTTTTCTATGATCTGTCTCAAGCTAAATATCTGATCCGCACTTGATGTCCCTGGCATAAATCCACATTGAACTTCCCATATCCTTTCTTTAGTTATTCCCATGACCTATAATGTCGTCGATATTGATTCTTCCTCCGCTACCTACAACGGGATTGTCTAACATATTCTCTTCAATGAGAAGGTTGTTATGTTCCATAGCTTGAACTCCATACAATCTCTTGAAAAAATCTCTCATACAGTCTTTCACTTTGTCCGAATCCCATACCATTTCACCATCAGCTTCCTCGATTCCGATTTCTTCAGTGCTAGAACTTTTTCCTAATCTTCTTAACCCATTTCCAAAATAATTTATTTCCTTCAAAGTCGTTTTGCACTTTTTTTTATCTTCTTCCGCTTTGATTTTATCCTTGCTCTCTTTGACAAGTATCTTCGCTCTTCTGTTTTTATTCTTATAATCATTTTCTAATCTAGTGCTCTCCTCATGGCTAAGACCTTCACTATTTAACATTCTCAAATACGCTTGCTTTTCGTCGTTGACAGCCACGCGGATTTTATCATTTCACCAAGCATCTCTAGCCTTTCTCCTACAGCCGCAGTACCGCACACTTCATATGCACTCTTGAAGATGCCATTCTGTAGTATTATCCATGCGCCCTCTACATTTTTATTATTCAATTCAGTCTTCCAGTCTTCTTCATGATGTTCTGAATATTTATTCAGCTCTTCACGATATGCCAATTGTACTTCTGGTTTCTGCAAATTCTCTATTCTAACTGCTTCGGCTTATTATTAGTTCTCCTTCTCCTCCACCCTTAATCTAGACTCATTTTTGAATCAAAGAGGTAGTGATCCGTTCCGCTCTCAAAGCCTCTCATAACCCTTGTATCCCTTACAAGCCCTCTCAGTCTCTCATCCGCTACAACAAAGTCAATCATACTATAATTTTCGCCTCTGCTCCAAGTACATATATGGATCTTTTTAAGTCTAAACTAGGTGTTCGTAATGAACAAGCCTTTTCCTAAGCATAAGCTTATCAATTTATCCCCGTCACCGTCCGTTTTTGGGTTTCCAAAATGGCCTAGTACCCTGTCAGTACCTTCGCGTTGCACACCAACTCAGCCATTCATTTCTCCAAGTGAAATTATTCTTTCTCCAGGATCGCAAGTCCCTAGTATATCATTTAACGAGTTTCAGAAGGCATCTTTCATATCCCCCTTGTCACTATCAACTGGAGCGCTGCACGCTATAATAAACAGAATTCTGAAACCCAGTTTCATTCTAACCCATAGTAATCTAGGTGATACACATTCAGACTTTTTGAAATGTTGTTGTACTCTCTCATTCATAATGAGACCAACTTCTTGGGTACCATACGATTCATCATCTACTCCTGACCAAAGTTCGAGTCTGTTCTCTATGTTTCTTACTTGATATTCCTTCTTCTTTGTTTCCGGTACACACAAAATATCTAGCTTTCTTACGCGCATTGTATCCCGTAATTCATTTTCCTTGAGATCATTTACACCTCTAGCATTCCAATTACCGAACCTCCATCAATCGCCTGAAACTTTTTCGAGGACATGCCTTTCGTCAGTTGAAGCGTCAATCCTATTCGAGACTACATTATTATTTGTATTATCCATTGTTAAAACTATACACTTGAAGCGAGAAATTTATTTCATAAGTATAAAATCGTGTCCAAATTAAGCAGCTAATTCATTATGAGGTGGAGTGTCCATTCATAACGTCAGTTCTACCAAACTCCGGTCATGCAAAGGAAAGTATGAAAACCAAGCCAGAACCAAAGGAGCTATGATCGGTTTGTGTTGTGGACTGAGGAGGGCACCAGTCTCCTGCAGTTTGGTCTCTAAGATGGTAAAAGACCATTTAATGCTCCAAAATGTGATAAGAATACTCAACTGTGAATAAAATCTTAACAAGCTCGTAAGCGCCAATAAATCCTCCTTTTGGAAAGTCAATTTTTAGAACTCTTGTAAATCTCTGAAGCCTTTGAAACCTGAAAACTCGGTCAGAAATGAAGCTAGACATTTAAGAAATGAACGGTTAGAAAGCTTATAAAATCCCACGTCGAGTGTCTTCTAGTAGATATACTCTTGACTTTCCAAAGAAAATCACTCAAGAAGTTTTTTAAAAAAATTCCAGAATGTCTCCAGTTTTGTATCTCGACTTTAACTCGTGTCATGACTCAAGACAGTGGCAGAAAAAATTTGAAATTTACAAGACTCAATCTTTGGAATTCTATCTTCATTTAAAACTAATAAAACTTGAAACATGTTCACGGGTTCACGAGATATGACTAAGAATGTTTAAGCGTGTCTGCGTCGAGTTTCAGTCGGCGATAATCGCTGTCTGCCGCGAGAACAGTGATTGCCGAGAAATTCTTGGATGTTGAATCTCAAATTTAACTGGTACTATTGCTTAGAGAAATTGTGGAGAAGGATTGAAATTTACATGAAGCAATATGTGAAATCTTATTTTAAATTTAAGCCAATAAAAATAAAAAAATTTCCACGGATACCCAAAACATAACTAAGAATGTCCAAGCGTGTCTGCGTCGAGTTTCAGTCGGCGATAACCCCTGTCCGCCGCGAGAGCGGTGATTGCCGAGAAATTCTTGAATTTTGAATCTCGAATTTAGCTGGTGCTATGACTTAGCAAAATTGTAGGAGAAAATTGAAATTTTCAGGACGCAATCTTTGAAATCTTATCTTAAATTTAAGCTAATAAAATTTTGGAAAAAGTGTAGGCAGCGAGAATCGAGCCCGCAACCCTCTGACAACAAACCCGACGCACTACCTACTGAGCTACTAGAACTAGTTGGGCCAGGGATTTTTATAGCGTATAAAGACAGCAGCAAAAACTTTGAAGACGCTTTTCTCAAAACTAGTCAAATATTTGGTCCTAGGGATTTCACAATTTTACTTTGGGGTCATGACCTTTATATACAAAAATAATGAATCCAAAAAAAAACATTCGACCTGGCACTCCCCTTGTTGATAAGCAAGTATTACACTTATTTTTACAGTCACGTATTGATTTTCTTATAAAATAAATTGTAAATTTGTTTCAAAGTGTTTGAAAATCACAAAAAAATTATAAGCACTAAATATTTTTCAGTTTTAACAACAAATATTATCTAAAAGATTAAAAAGCAAATATTTGCCTCTAGAAAACTTTTTTAAACCTTGGTATGTAGATGAATAGTAATTATATATGAGGAACACGTGTCAACAACTATCAAATATTATTGTTATTAACAAATTTTTAAATAATCAGCCATCATAATCTGAATAATCAATTGGAGCTTGTTCTGATTCATTTAATGCAAAGTATCTTAAAAGAGGCTTTTGACAAGTAAATATATATATATATATACAGAGAACTTTCGTAATTAGTGATAATTTTATTGTTGCTGTGACCCAGTGCTTCATCTATATCATGAGCTATGACGTGTGCATTGGAAAGCGAAGGACACAATGTTTACTTAGAGCCTTATAATTACGGTAATTTTCAAGTAACGGAAGGTCAAAATTGTAAAATCGTAACTGCTCGTACTTTTAGACAAGACTTTTGTTATGAAGTTGATTTTTGTTGATAATTGGTGTAATTTTTATTGATGGTTTAGTGAAGGCGGGGGGATAATTACTCCTGCAATCTGTTGTATACTCTCTCTGCAATCTCATGCAATCTTATGCAATCCCATGCAATCCTTTGCAATACCATGCAATCCCTTACAAACACTTGTAATCCCATGCAATCCTTCCAAATCCAATGCAATCTCGATGCGATCCCATGCAATCCTTCCAAATCCTATGCCACTGTTTGGAATCCTTTCTAATCCCATGCAATCCCTGAAAATCCCATGCAATCTCGATGAAATTTTGCAACCTTGCAATCTAGTGCCCACTGAAAATCCGAGTTATTAATCCTTCGAGTGAAGGTTTCATTTTTAATTTTCCATTTCAGATGGCTATATGAGAATCAAAATATTGAAAAACCAGGAATCTCTATAAAATCTCGAGAGATCTCTATAAAATTCTGCGCAATCCCATGCACTGCTTGTAATCTTATGCAAATTCCGTGAAATCTCATGCAATTCCATGCAATCCTTCACAATGCCTTGTAATCTCATGCAATATTTTACAATCCCATGCAATCTTGCAATACTGCAATCTAGTGCACACTGAAAATCCGAATCACTAACCTCTCGAGGCAAGGTTTAATTTTTAATTTTCTATGTTAGATGTCTATATAGGAATTGAAATATTTTAAAACATTCCTCCTCTATATTTTTAACCAGTATCAGAAATCGCGACACAATCTCATGCAATCCTTTGAAATCCCTTGTAATCCCATGCAATGTCGATGCAATTCGAAGCAATCCTTTAAGATCCCTTGTAATCTCATGTAATCTCGATGCAATATTTATAAAATCTCGAGAGATCTCTATAAAATTTCGCGCAATCCCATGCACTGCTTGCAATCTTATGCCAATCCCGGGAAATATTGTGCAGTTTCAAGCAATCCTTTACAGTGTCTTGTGATCCATGCAACATTTTGCAAACCCATGCACCCTTGCAGCCTTGCAATCTAGTGTACACTGAAATTCCGAGTAACTAACCCCTCGAGTTGAGGTTTATTTTTAATTTTATATTTTAGATGACTATATGGGAACCAGAATATCAAAAAACAAGGAAAACCCTTCTCCATATTTTGAACTAGTATCAGAAATCTCGATGCAATCTCATGAAATGTTTTAAAATCCATTGTAATCTCATGCAATATCGATGCAATCCCATGAAATCCTTTAAAATCCCTTGTGTTCCCATGCAATATCGATGCAATAACATGCAATCCTTCAAAGCTCTTCCAATCTCATCCAATTTCGATAAAGTCCCATGTAATCCTTTGAAGTCCCTTGTAATCCCATGCAATTTCATGCAATCCTTTACAATGCCTTGTAGCTTCATGCAATATTTTGCAATCCCATGCAATCTTGCAATCTTGCAATCTCGTATACACTGAAAATCCAAGTAATTAACCCCTCGAGTAAAGGTTTAATTTTGAATTTTCTATGTTACATGTCTATATGGAAATCCAAATATCAAAAAACAAGGAAAATCCTCCTTTATATTTTAAACTAGTAACAGAAACCTCGATGCAAACTCATGCAATCCTCCAAAATCTTTCGTAATCTCATGCAATATCGATGCAACCGCATGCAATCCTTTGAAATCCCCTGTGCTCCCGCAATATCGAAGTAATTTCTATAAAATCTCGAGAGATCTCTATAAATTTTTGCGTAATCCCATGCACTGCTTGCAATTTTATGGAAATCCAATGGAATCTCATGCAATTCCATGAAATCCTTTGCCTTGTAATCTCGTGCAATCCTTTAGAATCTTTTGTAATCCCATGCAATGTCAATGCAATACCAAGCAATCCTGCAAGATCCCTTGTAATTCCATGCAATCTTGATGAAATCTGTATAAAATCTTGAGAGATCTCTATAAAATTTTGAGCAATCCCATGCACTGCTTGCAATCTTATGCGAATCCCGGGAAATTTCGTGCAGTTTCACGAAATCCTCCACAGTTCCTTGTATTCCCATGCAACATTTCGCAATCTCATTTAATCTTGCAATCTTCCAATCTAGTGTACACCGAAAATCCAAGTAAGAAGACCCTTGAAATAAGTTTTATTTTTAATTTTCTGGTTTAGGTGGCTGTATGGAAATCAATATATTAAAAAACAAGGAAAATCCTCTCTCATATTTTGAACTTGTTCTGGAAATCTCGATGCAATCTCATGCAATCCTTTAAAATCCCTTGTAATCTCATGCGATATCGATGCAATCGCATGCAATCCTTCAAAATCCCTTGTACTCCCACGCAATATCGATGAAATCTGTATAAAATCTAGTGAGATCTCCATAAAATTTCGTGCAATCCCATGCACTTCTTGCAATCTTATGCAAATCCCGGGTAATCTTGTGCAGTTTCATGCGACACTACAATGCCTTGTAATCTCATGCAACATCTTGTAATCCCATGCAATCTTGAAACCTTGCAATCTAGTATACACTAAAAATTTAAGTTATTTACCCCTCAAGTAGAGGCTTATTTTAATTTTTTAATTTTATATAAGCATATGGGAATCAAATTATTGAAAAACAAGGGAAAATCTTCTCCATATTTTGAACTAGTAGCAGATATCTCGATGCAATCTTATGCAATCCTTTTAAATCCCTTGTAATCCCATGCAATATTGATGCGATATTTATAAAATCTCGAGAGATCTCTATAAAATTTCGCGCAATCGCATGCACTGCTTGCAATCTTATGCAAATTCTGTGGAATCTCATGCATTTCCATGCAATTCTTTGCCTTTTAATTCCATACAATCCTTTAGAATTCCTTGCAATCCCATGCAATATCAATGCAATTCCATGCAATCCTTTAAGACTCCTTGTAATCCCATGCAATCTCAATGAAATCTGTATAAAATCTCGAGAGATCTCTATAAAATTTCGCGCAATTCCATGCATTGCTTGCAATATTATGCAAATTCGGTGAAATCTTATGAAATTCCATGCAATTCTTTACAATGCCTTGTAGTCCCATGCAACATTTTGAAATTTTATGTAATCTTGCAATCTTGCAATCTAGTGTGCGCTGAAAATCCGAGTTAGTAACCCCTCGACCTAAAGTTTATTATTAATTTTCTATTTCAGGTGGCTTTATGTGAATCAATATATTAAAAAACAAGGAAAATCCTCCTTCATATTTTGAGCTACTTCCAGAAATCTCGATGCAATCTCATATAATCCATTGGAATCCCTTGTGATCTCATGTAATATCGATGCAATCACATGAAATCCTTTGAAATCCCTTGTAATCCCATGCAATGTCAATGCGATTCCATGCAATCCTTTGAAATTCCTTGTAATCCCATGCAATATCGATGAAATACCTTTGAAATCTCGAGAGATCACTGTAAAATTTCACACAATCCCATGTACTGCTTGCAATATCATGCAAATTCGGTGAAATCTCATGAAATTCCATGCAATTCTTTACAATTCCTTGTAATCCCATGCAATATTTTGCAATCCTATTAAATCTTGCAACCTTGCAATCTAGTGTACCTTAATAACAGCGCCGGATTTAAGTTAAGTGGGTCCCTGGGCACTAATAGTTTGGGGGTCCCCTTGTAAATGATTTAAAATCACAAATTTCACAGTATTTATTGCATTTTTTTCATTTCTCAAACATGCAAAAAATCATATAATACGTAGATGATACATAAATATGTACATAGTGTATATAACAAACGGACTAAATATATGATTTAATTCGATAGTGGTGGTAGGAGGGAAAAAGAGGATATTTATTTCGTGGGGGCCCCCAGCTTGTGGGGGCCCCTGGGCACGTGCCCCATGTGCCCTTATGTAAATCCACCACTGCCCGATAATCCGAGTAATTAATCCCTTGAGTAAAGGTTTAATCTGTAATTTTCTATTTTAAATTGCTATATGGGAATTAGAATTTTAAAAAACAAGGAAAATCCTCGTCTATATTTTGAAATAGTATCAAAAATCTCGATGCAATTCCATGCGATCCTGTAAAATCCTTTGTAATCCCATGCAATTTCGATGCAGTGCCTATGAAATCTCGAGAGATCTCCATCAAATTTCACGCGATCCCATGCACTGCTTGCAATCTTATGCCAGTCCCGTGGAATCTCATGCGATTCCATGCAATCCTTTACAATGACTTATAATTTTATGCAATATTTCAAAATCCCATGCAATCTTGCAATCATGCAATCTAGTTTACACTGAGAATCCGAGTAATTAACACCACGAGTAAAGGTTTAATTTCCTATTTTAGATGTTTATATGGAAATTGAAATGTTAAAAGACAACGAAAATCCTTCTCTTTATTTTGAACTAGTATCAGAAATCTCGATGCGATTCCACGCATTCCTTCAAAATCCCTTGTAATCCCTTGCAATATCGATGCGATCTCATGCAATCTTTTAAAATCCCTTGTAATCCCATGCAATCTCAATGTAATACCTATGAAGTCTTGAGATATCTCTATAAAATTACGCGCGATCCCATGCACTACTTGCAATCTTATGCAAATCCTGTGGAATCTCATGCAATTCCATGCAACCCTTTACAATGCCTTGTAATCCCATGCAATATTTTGCAATCCTATGCAATCTTGCAACCCTGCAATCTAGTGTACACTCAGAATTTGAGTAATTAACCCCTCGAGTAAAGGTTTCATTTTCTATTTTAGATGGCTATATGGAAATTAGAATATCAAAGAACGAGGAAAATCCTCCTCTACATTTTGAACAAGTATCAGAAATCTCGATGCCAACCCATGCAATCCTTTAAAATCCCTTGTAACCCCATAAAATCGTTTAAAATCTCTTGTAATCCCGTGCAATCTCAATGCAATACTTATGAAATCTCGAGAGATCTTCATAAAATTTCGTGCAATCTCATGCACTGCTAGCAATCTTATGCAAATCCCGTGGAATGTCATGCGATTCCATGCAGTCCTTCACAATGCCTTGTAATTTCATGCAGTATTTCGCAATCCCATGCAATCTTGCAGTTTAGTCTACACTGAAAATTCGAGTAATGGAAACGACGGGTAAAGGTTTATTTTTTAATTTTCTATTTTAGAAGTCTATATGGGAATTGAAATATTAAAAACAAGGAAAATTCTCCTCTATATTTTGAACTAGTATCAGAAATCTCGATGCGATTCTATGCAGTCCTTCAACATATAAGCAGAGCTTACCAGGTGAGGTTTAAATAAAAGACACGGGTTTTTATGTACGGTTATTAAGATATGTAATTCTTTATTAAACCATCCGATCAGTCAGAGAGCTTAGACTGAACTAACA
>JAUMHM010000031.1:55582976-55602457 GCA_032362435.1 Melikaiella ostensackeni
ATCTTGTAAGTGGATATTTACATTAAAGAATGATGAATCAGGAAATCCCACAAAATACAAGGCTAGGCTGGTTGCACGAGGTTTTAGTCAGAAATATTCAGTAGACTATGATGAAATTTTTGCACCAGTAGCAAGAATTTCCACTTTTCGTTTTCTTTTGGCATTCGCGAATCAGTTTAATCTCCTAATCCATCAAATGGATGTGAAGACTGCTTTCTTAAATGGAATATTGCATGAAGAAATTTACATGCAAATTCCAGAAGGCGTAGAGGCCGAAAATAATAAGGTGTGTAAATTAAATAAATCTATCTATGGATTGAAACAATCATCTCGTTGTTGGTATGAACGTTTTGATACAATACTGAAAGAAAAAGGTTTTAAAAATTCTTCAGCTGACAACTGCTCATATCACTTGAACAAAGGTAACATAAATAAAAATATTTATCTACTTTTATACGTAGATAATATTGTGATTGTAACATATAATCAAAAGGCCATGTTCAGATTCAAGCAATATCTGCGTAGTTGTTTTAAAATGACTGACTTGAAAGAAATAAGATTTTTCTTAGGAATCTCTATTGAGCGAAGTAATGAAACAATATCGTTAGATCAAACTTCATATTTGAAGAATGCTTTAAAAAAATTTGGTATGAGTGATTGTAAATCCATAGATACACCTTTATCGTTGAAAGTAGACTACGATGCGTTGAATTCAGATGAATATTACAATGCACCTTGTAGAAATTTAATTGGATGTTTGATGTATGCGATGTTTTCTACAAGGCCGGATCTTTGTTTTCCAATTAATTTCTTATGTCGATACCAAAGTAAAAATACAAAAGAATTGTGGAAATACCTAAAAATAGTATTAAGGTATATGAAAGAAACTTTGGAATTAAAACTTACTTATGTTAAAAGCGATTACAAAAACATATTGATGGGTTATGTGGATGCCGACTGGGGTAACAATGAGATTCATTAAACGTTCTTCATTAATTCTCGCAACATGACCAAAACCATCTCAGCAAATTTCTCTCACTCTTGTCAAACGATGTTTCTTCTACACCACACTCTTTGAGGAGCCACTCATTACAGACTTTGTCCATCAACGTTTTACCGCACATATTCCGCAGAAACTGCATGCCAACCACCTTCACTCTACTTCTGCCCTTTTCTTAATACGTCCAGGTCTCGCTACCATACAGCACTGTGGGTGCAAGAACAGAGTTATATTTTCCAATTTTAGCTTTATTCGTTACATTTTTACTTCTAGTGATAGCTTGTACACTGCCGATAATCTTCCTACCCTATCATTCTTTAGTTTCCTAACCTCGGATATAATGTAGTCGTTATTGATTCTTCTTCCGCTACCTAAAACGGGATTGTCTAACGTATCCTCTTCAATGTGAAGGTTGTTATGCTCCATGGCTTGACCTCCTTACAATTTTTTGAAAAAATCTCTCATTCAGTCTTTCACTTTGTTCGAATCCATACCATTTCATCATCAACATTCCTACTTCCGACTACGTCAGTGTTAGTACTTCCTTTCCTAATCTTTTCAACCCATTTCAATAATAATTTTTTTATTTTCTTCAAAGACAGTTACGCCGTAACAAATTTTTATGATTTTTACTTATAATCTTTATGATATTTTTGAAATTACTTTCTTACTTCCAACTTTGTATTTTCTCAAGCTTTCTATAAGAATAGCTAGATCCTGCTTTTTCTTTTCAACTATAATTAGGCAGATGTTCCTCAGTGGGAAATTTGAAAATAGAATTCCAATGATATTTATACTTTCGAAAATGTCCATTTTACAACATAATCCTTGGTTTACCTTTACTGACCAAACGTGCTTTCGAAACAGTGCCTAGGATTAAATCTATTGCAAATGTAAATCTATGGACAACGTCGGGCCTATCTGGACACATTACCAAGGGTCTCTCATTTTCCCGGAACTTTTCCAGCCTTAACCGATCCTACGTACTTCCACCTCTACTCATTTGTCACCACCAATCATAGCGATTTTAGAAAAATTTGTCACAGCTCCGATGTATCTCATCACCCCCGAATGCCTGTTTCTACTACTCAACGATTCAGATACCCTTTGGCCTCCGTAGCGCAAAATTGCTCTCCAAATTATACTTTAAAAATAAATGAATATTCATTGTTGTGTTTTATTTAGTAGAAAACACAACCTTATTTCTTTATGTGATTTCTACATTCTATGAAACAAACAAAGACCTTTACTATTTAACATTCTCGAGTACGCTTGCTTTTCCTCGTTGACAGCTACGCGGATTTCATCATTCCACCAAGCACCTCCAGCCTTTCTTCCTGTGATCCGTTCTGCAGTCAGAGCCTCTTATAACCCTTGTATCCCTTACAAGCTCTCTTAGTCTCTCATCCGCTACAAAAAAGACAATAATACTGTGGCTTTCGCCTCTGCACCAAGTACTCGTACACATGTGGATCATTTTATGTCTGAACCAAGTATTCGTAATAAACAAGCCTTTTTCTAAGCATAAGCTAATCAATTTAACCCCATTACAGTTCGTTTTTGGGTCTCCGAAATGACCCAGTATTCTTTCGGTACCTTCGCGTTGCACACGAACCTAGACATTTACTTCTCCGACTAAAATTATTTTTTCGCCAGGATCGCAAGTCCCTAATATATCATTTAACGAGTCCCAGAAGGTATTTTTTACATCTCTCTGATCACCATCAACTGGACCGTAGCATTTTATAATAAATAGCCTTCTGATTCCCACTTTCATTTTAACACATGTTAATCTAGGCGGTACACATTTATACTTTTTGACATATTGTTTTGCACTCTTATTCACAATCAGGCCGACTCCTTGGTTACAATATGATTCATTATCTACACCTGACCAAAGTTCGAGTCCATTCTCTATCTTTCTTACTTCACATTCCTTCTTCTTTGTTTCCGGTACACATAAAATATCCAGTTTCCTTACGCGCATTGAATAACGCAATTCCTTTTCCTTAAGATCATTCACACCTCTAGCATTCCAAACACCTATTTTTCATTCATCACCTGAAACTTTTCCGACGGCATGCCTCTCGTCAACAGAAATGTCAGTTCTATCCGAGGCTACGTTATTACTTGTATTATTCATTGTTAAAAGTATACAACCAGCTACAATTTGATGCGAAAAATGTATTCCGTAAGTATAGAATCATTTCAAAATTAAGCAGCAAAATCGTCATAATGTGAAGTGTCCATTCATAACGTCAGTGCCACCAAACCTCGGTTGTGCAAAGGAAAGTATGAAAACCAAGCCGAAATCGAAGGAGCTATGATCGGTTTGTGTTGTTCACCGAGGAGAGCACCAGTCTCCTGCAGTTTGGTCTCTACAGGTAAGATGGAAAAAGACCTTCCAGTTATCAAAAATGTGACAAGAAATCTCAACCATGAATAAAAACTTGACAAGCAAAGCAATATTTATAAATTATCATTTCAAAAATTAAATTTGTGAAAAATCTTACAAATTCCCAAAACCTTCCACAACTTTCCTAATAGTTTCCATAAATTGTCAAAAGATTCCGTAAATTTCCATAAATTTTCTCAAGTTTCCATAAATTTTTTCAAGTTTACATAAATTTTCGAAGGGTTTCGTAAATTCCCGTAAGCCTCAATAAATCTCCGGTAATTTATCAAAAATCATTCACTGGAAAATATCGAAAAATAAGCACGTGGGAGAAGCTGACAGAATTTTTAAATGTATTTTTTACAAAAACGATCCGTTCCGTGACACTTCATGTTAGCGATTGCATTCGAAAGAACTCTTGAGTTGAAATTTGAAACTCTAACAGGGCTAAACGACGAAAATTTTGTATAGTTTCCTGCATAAATTTGGAAAACTTGTTCTCTTTTAAAACTAGGGCCTCTGAAAATGTATGTTTTTCACCAGATAAAATGTTACAACTAAAATATTGATCGTAAATTGCGCTTTCAATAGGAGAGATGCCCAGTACACGTAAACAATATTTAAAAACACTGAAAAATATTGAAAAATGAGCGCGAGGGACAAGCTGACAGAATTTTCAAATGTATTTTCCAGAAGAATGATCTATTCCGCGACACTGTACGTTAACGACTGCATTCGAAAGAACTCTTGAGTTGAAATATGAAACTCTAACAGGGCTGACCGACGAAAATTTTTTATGGTTTCCTGCATAAAATTTAAAAAAATGTTCTCTTTTGAAACTAGTTCCTTTGGAAAATATATCTTTTACACCAGATAAAATGCTACAAATAAATTACTCATCGTAAGTTGCGTTTTCAAAAGGAGAGATGCCCACTTGACGTGAAAAATATTGAAAAACACTGAAAAATATTGAAAAATAAGCGCGTGGGAGTAGCTGACACATTTTTAAAATGTATTTTGGGAAAAAAAATCTGTTCCGCGACACTGCACGTTAGCGACTGCACTTGAAAGAACTCTTGAGTTGAAATTTGAAACTCTAACAGGGCTGACCGACGAAAATTTTTTATAGTTTCCTGCGTATATTTGGAAAACCTGCCTAATAGAAACAAGGATATAAACTCAAGAATGTAGGTGAATAATTTTAAATAGTAAGGATTAGATAATATTAAATATGTATATAGTGGTAAATAGTAAGAAACGGAAGTCATGTGAGCCTTAAGGGGGAAAACATTATGAATAAAGAAGAATCAATCTCGAAATTTTTTAATCGGCTATCTTATAGGTGAAGTGTACACTACCGTCGAAAATTATTTACACGCCTAGCGTGAGTGGTACTAAAAATTATTGATGACTTCGAATCACGATAACTTGGTCCGAAATAAAGCTAGAAATTTTTTTTCTGAAATAGTTAGAAGGCTTATGAAACTCCACGTCGAATGACCCCTAGTAGAAATATTTCTGACATTTTGAGCAGGATATACTATCTTATAAATTAACCAATTGAGGCCGTTGACGTGTAATGTAAAAAAACGTTTTGGTTATCTAATGTTTACAATAACTAATAGTCGTTGCTTGTCTGTGCGACCTTGAAAATACGCAGCCGTAGGTTCGTTACGCGCATAGCCAAACACTCGACGGCGGTCGGAAAAAATGTTTAATTAGATTTTCTATTTCAAGAATGTTAGGAGAACCTCTAAATTGAATAAATATACATATTTGATAATATAAACATTGATAACAGCAGTATATTACGGTCTTACCCTGTTGATGGAAAAAAGGCTTATAAACCATTTTTTCGAAACTTGAAAAAAAGTTGAAGTATCCTTTTTAAATACACCGTACATTTTTTAGACATGAAGTGGACTTGCTTGTACAACTTAAAAGAAAGAAATATGTGGATTGCATTATTTTTCGATAAGTTATACTCAAATGAAAACTTTGAAGACAATTTTCTTAAAATATCTGTATAAAGTCGTTTGACGAGTGAGGTAAGTTTCCCGTTAGATGGCGCCAAAATGAACTTCGTGACGGCCGCGCAGATCATAGCCAAGTTAGAAGAAGTTCACGGGGTGTCTGCTTCTCCACTGAAAATCGTTTATTTTAGGTAAAGGTATTTAAACATGACCGAACTACGACTAAAGATGAAGCAGGCCCTGAATGCCCAATTGAGGTCACCATATCGGATATGGTGGAAAAAATTCATCATCTGGTTATGGAAAATCACCGCATTAAGCTACGTGAGATTTTTAATGCTGTAGACATTTCCAGTGAACAAGTCTATAATACCTTGCACGGAAAACTGGATGTTAAGAAGATGTGTACAAGATGGATGCCGCGAATGCTGACTCCCAATCAAAAGCTCAACCTAAAAGACGTTTTAGTGCAGTGTTTCGCGAATTTAAATCAAAATCTGTGAGACTATTCGCGCCGATTCGGGGCGGTGGACGAAACTTGGATCCACCACTATACACCCGGGACAAAGCAGCAGTCAAAGCAGTGGGTACTGCCTGGTGATGGTGCGCTAAAAAAGGCGAAGACTGTTATGTCAGCTGCGAAGGTGATGGAAACAGTATTTTGGGTTTCCTAAGGAATATTCTCATTGATTACTTGGAGAAGGATAAGATTATAACAGGAGAGTACTGTCCATCATTATTGGACCGTTTAGAAGCCGAGCTATAAAGAATAGCCACGATTGGCGCACGAAAAAGGGCTGTTTCATCACGACAACGCACTGGCTCACATCTCCACAATCACAGTGTTAAAAATACATGAACTGGGCTTCGAATTGATTTCTCACCCACCCTATTTTCCAGGCTTGGCTCCGTGCGACTTCTTTCTGTTCCGTAACTTGAAGACCTGGCTCGGTGGGAAGAGATTCTCGTCCAGTCAACAAATAATCGATGCCGTAAATGCGTATTTTGCAGACCTTGAGAAATCTTACTTTTTTGAAAGGATAGAAAAATTGGAATCTCGCTGGAATAAGTGTGTAACCCTCGACGAAGACTACGTTGAGAAATAAAGGAAAAGTTGAAAAAAAATTTCTAGTTGCTTTTTTACCAAACTTATAAAACCACCTTCGTAAGCCCTTTTTCCATCAACGGTCTCAATTTTTTTCATTAGTATATAAGGTTTCTTATTGTATAGTTGTGATAGTATATCCTGATGATGAAGCATTGCCTTAGGGCATCAGATTTCAGTGGTAAGACTCTGGTTAAAGGGTAGTATAAGGGAGGGGATAATTAAGGTAAAGTAGAGTATAGCTGCAACGATGAAAAGCACTTTGGTCACGTGGTCTGATTTCCACGAGCAGACTAGGAGGCCCTTAATCGACTAACGAATTTTCTCATAAAAGCTTTCAAAGCTTTTTCGCGTAATAGTTCATTCCATAGAAAAGGAGAAACGCACTTCTTACTGTTTCCTATACGCTTGCCCTCAATTTAAAATGGACTCGATAAAATTGAAAGAATATTCAGGAAGATAGACTACTATTTTCAGTAGTTACAGCCAAGATCAGTCAGGCGAAGCGGTAAACCTAACTTAGGAAGTGTACTTTAAAAACAATCTAAAAGTTGAATGATTTGAAGTTTGAGAGCACCAGTTACTTATTATACTCGCAATATTATACGCGCATTACAGTTTGCGGGAAACATTGCGTTGATAATCAATAATACACAAATACAAAACAATATTACTATGATTCCAAGTTTAAATTGTACAATTTAATTACTTTACAAAAAGTTAATAATTTGAGAGGCTTGAGTTTAGTGTTTAATTTAAAAGATTCTCAAGTTAAAAATAATTTAATTTTGAATGCCTAGTTCTCGCATCGTTTTATTTTTGAGGAACTTCACAGAATAATTTTAAAGGAGCTTGGAAGATTAGAATGCTACCTTAAAAATATGCAGTTTTTAATGCTTTTTCGGAATTTTTCAAGTGTGCAGGATTTCAATTTAAAGCTATTATATAGTGAAATAGGTAAATTTCAAATATATACATCAGTATTAAATTAGTAATTTTGAATGTTTCATTCTGACATTACTAATTTTTACATTATGTTGCAAATTTGAAATGTTATTTCAGTTTTGTAGATTCGAAATTGACATTTTTAACGTTGAAGATATCGAATTGGATAATATTCGCCCTTAAACGTTTCCATTTTGTGTGTACAATTTTCAAAGTTTCATTCTCAATCTGCCCAATTTTCATTGCTCTAAATATAAAACTCTTAATTGTGAAAAAGGAGATGAAAATTCTGGGTTTTTGCGTTCTGAAAGCTGTGAGTTTTAAATTTAAAATGCTATCAATTTGATACTGTACCATTTTTTAGCACTTCAAATAAAAGAAGTTTCCATTTTAAACGCTCTAAATTTGAAAGTTGTCCACGTTTAAGTTGTACAGTTGATTAATTTTCAGTTTCAAAGTCTTAGTAGTGAAATTATTTGAATTGGTATGCCTAAGAATAAAAATGTCTTCATTTTCATAGTTGCTCAGTCTTTGAAATCATACAATTTTCGAGTATTCCTCATTTACAGGTTGTTCGTTATCTGAGGCTTTGAATCGGAATTTAATCAATTATTTAATGTTTTAAATTCAAAACTGTTTAATTTCAAACGTTTTAATTCGTGGCCAACTGAGATCTTGTTCTTTACCCTCAAATACCACCCCCTAATCAATGTCCTATTCATATTATCATAGGGAATTTACTATAGGCCTATAATTATTTTCCTATAAAACTATTAAACATATTTTGAAGAGCTCTCTTTGACAAATCTATAATGAAACTTAAATACTATCTATATTTTGTTTGTATAACATATTATTAGAAAAAAAGTTGGTAAGCTTCAATATATTGCAAAAATCTTAACTCAATCTTAACAAAAATCTAATTACGTAGGGGATAGTTTTTGAGGGTGAATGAATAATAGTTTTAGAAGGGTAAAATCTAAGAATTACAAAGTTCAAGAATTTAAATTCGAAACTCTACAATTCCAGCAACTTAATTATTTCAACTAAAACTAATATCGGAATTCGAAAAGATTAGACTTTTTCCATATTCCTGGTATTTTAAGTATGAAACGAATGAAAGATTTATTAACTGAGAAGGAAAATGAGAGAAATGTAATAAGTAAATCGCAAAATATGTTTATTTCAAAAATATTAGTTTCCAATTATTCATTTCATTTTTGTGTACAATTTCGAAACTTTGGAATTGATCCCAAAGAATTTTATATATTATCATTTGAATATTATTTTATACTTTCTGATGCACTTTTGAACTTCAAATAATAAAACGAACCAATTTAAGGAAACCGGAATAAAAAACAAAAGCATCTCAGTAAACCAACTTCATGCTGCGAACGAAATGTATTAGTTGCAAGATAAAACGTTTGTAGGTTATTATTAGTAATTACACTCATTTATATATTTCGAAACTTTGAATAATAAAACGAACGAGTTTAAAGAAACAAGTATAAAAAACAAAAGCATCTCAGCGAACCAACTTCATGCTGCAATCGGAGTGTACTAGATGCGAATGGAATGTATTAGATGCGAACGGAATGTATCAGCTGCGAACGGAAACGCTTGTAGATTATTATTAGTAATTACACTTACTCATATATTTCGAAACTTTAAATAATAAAACGAACTAATTTGAAGAAACAAGTATAAGAAACAAGCATCTCAGTTAACCAACTTCGTGCTGCGAGCGGAATGTATTGGATACGACTGGAATGTATTAGCAGCGAACGGAATGTATTAGCTTCGAACGGAAATGCTTGTAGATTATTATTAGTAATTACACTTACTTTTTTATTTCGAAACTTTGAATAATAAAACGAACCAGTTTAAAGAAACACGTATAAAAAACAAAGCATTTCAGCGAACCAACTTCATGCTGCAAACGGAGTGTACTAGATGCGAACGGAATATATTAGCTGCGAACAGAAATTCTTGTAGATTATTATTAGTAATTATACTTACGTCTATATTTCGAAACTTTAAATAATAAAAAGAATCATTTTAAACCAACAGAAATCGAAAACAGAAGCATCTCAGCTAACCATCTTCATGCTGCGAACGGAATGTACTAGCTCTGAGCGGAAGCGCTTGTAGATTATCATGAGTAATAGATGAAGGTAAGAGATTGAAGAAAAAAATAAAGAAGTAAATAATAAACATTTCGAGTGATTATTAAAAATGACGTCAGAGTTTGAAATTCATTTAGGTGAAGGTGGCTTATGTAGCAGTTACTAAATGATCTGTTAAACAAACTTTATAACATCATCACGCTTCACCATAAAACTGGATTCTCATCTTGTTCGGAAACAACTCAACAACTTTAAAGAATATTTTATAGGCTAGCCTCCGGGCTAGCTAGATTGGAAGTATACATGGTATATTGCGTATAGTGCTTTCGTGCATTATGAATCTAACGTTCCACGATTCTTGTAATTTAAAAAAAAATCCTGTATGAAAGGGAGAAAATATTTGAAATTTAGAGATAAAATCCATATTATTTTACAACATATAGGGTAAAGAAATGAATTGTCGAGGAAATAGTCAACCTCAAACTTTGTTATCCTCTTTCTTATAAATAAAAACTCTAACAACTTTGAAACTTGTTTATTTGAGCAGGAAATTTATCCATCTTCAATTTCTGTATTTGTTATTATACAGAAAATCAAATACGGAGTTGAAATTCAAAAAAGTATGAAAAGACTTTGTTCTGGTCTTCTTTATGTAAAAAGGCAATGATTAATAATGCTTTCACTCACAAGCTCACAAAATACCAGCAGAAATCATAAATATTTGAAACATAATCGTTGGATATAATCATGAAGTTTAATTTTAATATAACCTAATCAACCCTAAATGATCTCTCGCAATCCATAATCGACAATTGGTATATAAACGAAAATATCGATGTCACCATTTCTCGAGCCGTCCTGGAGAAATAGATCTGTGACAAAAGTTGACCCCAATTATCTGTTGTTTTATTTAAGTAAACAGTAAATGCACTGTTATCAAATGATCTATTTTTTGTTCTAGTCTTCACAATCACTGTAGTAATATTTAAATAAAAAGAACAAATCAAAATGTCACAATTTGTATTTTAAAAATTCCCTTCTAGCCAACGTAATAATATTAGGAAAATGGCGACTTTCCGTCAATTTTATGAGGGAATCTATCACAGATATGAAATTCGGAATGAATTTCTTCTATATAAATATGGAGTTATTTAGAGTTTGTAGTGTAGAGTACTTACATTATTAAAATGTGAGCACAATATGCGCGCGCGATAGCGCGAGTGTAACATTGCTTTAAATGTGAATTCCATCTAGACTTTTTTCAGAATTTTTTTGTGGATTGAAATATTTATTCATTAATTTTTTTTAAATGAAAATATGTAAATATAACATTTTTAATACAAAATTTGCTTTTTTCTTGAATCTTCAACTGTTGAAAATTGAAAACTGAATTTTCAACAGTCGAATCATTATATTGAAAACGATTATAAGATGTTCAGCATTGAAATAAATAATAACAAAATATTGATAGAATAAGTGTAAAAAGTTGAGAAACCACAAAGGAATGAATAATTTTGGAGCACTCATGATGTCATATGGGAGCACACAAAAATAGCGATTCTGTAGGTACAAATAAACTTTACACAGCAAAAATCTTTAATTCCTATGATATCTTTAAAATCGCTTGAAATTTCATTGAAATCCATGAAAATTCTTTGGAAATTCTTTAAAACTCTTGATATCCCTTGAATTTTTTAAAAATTAAATTTATTCCCTAAATTTCTCTGGAAATCCCTTCAAATTTTTCAAATCTTCTAATCGAATAATATGAAATTAAAATTTTCATAATTACACAACTTCAAATTCAAACCTTTAAAATTTACCAATTTCAAAGTTATCAATTGGAAATTGAAAACATTTTAGTTTTGTGATTTTGAATTTTAAATATTATTTTGGTTCAGAATTCACATTTGTGTTTGAAAATTTTAATATCTGGTTGAAAATTAAATTATTTTTTCCGAAAATTCAACAAATTTGTCAAAAAGGCATCCTTTTTGGTAAAGAGTTCATCTTTTTGGGTTGCAAATTCAATTATTTTGGTACAAAATAAATATTTTCATTGAAAATGCATATTATCGGATTAAAAATTCAACTGTTCTCTAGAAAATTCGTATTTTGGCTATAAAATTCAACAATTTGGTTGAAATTTGTTTTTTTCTTCATGACTGAAAGATTTTTCGGTCAAAAACTAAACTCTTTTGTTGAAAATTTATCTTTTTGATTTGAAAATTTATCTTTTCTGGTAGGAATTTTTTTTTGCAAATATTTGGTTGAAAATACATTTGTTTTGGTTAAAGACTCAACTATTTTGTTGAAGATTCTTTTCCTTTGGTTGAATTTAACTGTTTTTGATTTTAAATTATTTTGTTGAAAAATCGTTGTTTTTTTTTTAGTTTGAATATTCATCTCTTCTGGTAGAAATTTCATTTTTTTTGTAAAACGTACAACAGTCCGGTTGAATATTAATCTGTTTTAGTTGAGGATTGAACTATTTTGTTTAAAATTTATCATTCTATTTGGAAATTCATTTCTTTGGTTAAAAATTCATTTTTCCAACTGAAAACTTAATTATTTCACATTTGATCAAAAATTTATCTTTTTTAGCTAAAAATTCAACTATCTGTCTGCAAACTCATGTATTATCTTATATAGTTGAAAATTCAACTATTCGGCTGAAAATTCATGTATTTTGTTGAAAACTAACATTTTTGTTAAAAATTTAACTGTTTTGCAGAAAATTGAACAATTTGGTTGAATTTTTTTCTTTTTCAACTCCAAAATCTTTCTTGGTTAAAAATAAAACTCCTTCGTTGAAAATTCATTTTTTTCTCTTATCTCTTCTGGTAGAAATTTCATTCTTTTCATAAAAAATACAAGTTTGTGGTTGAAAATCATTCGGTTCTGGTTGAGAATTCAACTATTTTGTTGAAAAATTGTCTTTTTTGGTTAAATTTAACTGTTTTTGACTTAAAATTAAAATCTTTTACGATTGAAAATTCAAGTACATGGTTGACAGTTGATCTACTTTGTTAAACATTCATTTTTTCGTCGAAGATTCATCATTTCAGTTAAAATTGATAAATTTGTCTTTTTGGTTCGAAAAATCATGACTTTAGGATCCTTTTAAGTTAGCTGAAATAGTGTAAAAAGTGCTGAAATTAAAATTGAAAGTTGCTCTTTTGTTTGGAATAATGAACGGAAAACTCGATTTTCTATTAATTAAAACTAAATGAAAAGTTATCTGCCTTTCCTTTATTTTCCTCTATTGCGTTATTTATGACTGTCAAAATTAATTTTTCTTCTAAATCAAATGTTCAATTTCATCGTTCAGTAATAAAAAAAATATTAAAACAAAAGAATTCAGAAACCAGTAGAAAGCTACAAATCCAGAAAATTATTATTGGAAGGATTTTATTCAAATTTTCAATATAATTCACTTTTCATCATCAAAAATATTTGGCAATCCCCAAAGACTGGTGGACCCTCGGCAATTGGTGCCTTTACCCTATTTAAAGTCATTCAAATTAAAAAATAATTGAATTTTCAAAGTTTCGTTTTTAAAATTGAGTACTTTTTATGATAATTGATTATCACAGGCAGAATTCATTATTGCCATATAAATATAATGTTGAGGATAATTGCCTCTGCCTTTCTGTGCTAACAAGCTTCATTACAAGCAGCAAAGTAAAATTACAATCTCAATTAAACGTAATGACATACTTGAAAATTAGAGACTGTCAAGGGTATTTAAAGTATGCAATTTTCTCAGTAGGGATAGCAACTAGCAACACAAGTGCGTTGGAGAACTGAGCTCGTTATCTCGTGATAGGAGGCTCAGACAACAGCTTCATTTGTCACGTGCTGACCTCCTACCGACCCCTTTTCATCCCCGTCCCGTCCGTACTGTCAGCCAACTTACCCTGTCCTCAGGTGCTCGCTCTTGAAACTCGGGATCGGTGAAACCAACAACCTCATGCTCAAAAAAATTCCACAAGAAATTAGAGACTTTGTTAAAGAGAGCGAGTGAAAAAAACTTCAATTTATTTTCACTGATTAATCCTTTCATACTGATATGCTGCAACCCTTCTTTACTGTTGAAAAAATTCCAGTGATGAGAAGTAACTAGTTCATTTTAACTAGTAACTGTACCTAGTTACTTTTTTTGGTAATGATAGTGGTAACGAAATTACTTTTGTAAGTAAGTAACGAATTGGTAACTGGTTACATTTTTTCAGTAACAGTAACTATAAAAATCGTTACAGTTTTAGTTACTTTTTAAATGCAGTTCACAAGTCTTTCTCACGACAATCAATCAATTTTATTACTTTTTCAACTATTTTTTCATTTTTACTATCCAAATTGTGTCGGCAGATAGCCATGGAGATTTATAGCCCAATGTAGGAAAACTCAAATTTTTCACCCACCCTGAGATCCCAAATTTTCTAAAATTTATAAAAATACTATATAATAATAATACTTATAAAAATAATAAATAATATAGAAAGAAATGAAAAAATAATTTCAGAATTGAATATTCATTTCTCTTTGGTTGATAATGAATTTTTGTAACCGGAAATTCAACGATTTCAGTTATTTTATTTATTTTTTTAGCTGAAAATTCATCTTTTTTGCTTAAAAATTTTATCATTTGGTTAAAAATTTGATTATTTTGTCCAAAATTGAACGATTGTGAAAGAAAATCATTCAATTCGGTTGAAAATTCAACTGATTTGTTGAAAATTAGTTTCTCGGTAGAATTAAACTGTTTTTGATTTAAAATTAATTTTTTTTGGTTAAAATATCTAAACTATTACACTTTTAATTGAGGATTAATCCTTTTTTCGTTGGAAATTAAATTTTTTAATTGAAAATTTAACTATGACATTTTTGGTTGAATGTGATCTTTTTTAGTTGAAAACTCATATATTTTGTTCAAAATTCGTCTTTTTTTGGTAAAAAATTAATCTTCTTGGTTAAAAATTCATTTTTTGGTTTCAAATTGCACTATTTCGTTGAAAATTGATCTTTTCTAGCTGAAAATTCCGGTATTTTGTTGAAAATTTATATCTTCGGTTAAAAATTAAACAGTCTTATTGAAAATTCGTCTTTTTTGGTTGAAATTTCATCTGTTAAATTTTCCATTGAGAATTCACTTTTTTGGATAAAAATTTTATTATTGGGTTGAAAAGCAACTTTTTTGGTGAAAACTCGGTATTTTGGCTTGAAATTTTGCTAATCTGTTTGATTGTATTTCACACTTGACTGAAAATTCAACTATTTTGATGAAAATTATTTTTTTGGTTCAATATAACTGTTTTTGATTTGAAATTAAATTGTTTTTTGGTTTAAAATATCAACTATTACATTTTTCGTCGAGGATTCATCATTGAGAATTAAACTTTTTTGGATAGAAACTTTATTATTTGGTTGAAAATCAATTTTTTGTTGAAAATTCGTCTTTTTGGCTTGAAACTTCAACAATCTGGTTGATTTTCTTCTGCCTTGACTGCAGATTCAACTATTTTATTGGAAAATTGTTTTTTGGTTGAATGTAACTGTTTTTAATTTAAAACGAAAATATATATTTTTAAATTATTTATCTTTTTTAGTTAAAAATTCATGTATTTTTTTGAAAATTCAACGTTTTTTGAAAAAATTTCTGTTGGTCTTAGAACATTGTGAATCTTCTCGAAGTAAAAGTCGCAACTAGGTAAATCTGAAGAAACACTTTCAGAGAGAAATAATTAATTTCCAGTGCGAAAGAGATTCGTAGCCCAAAGTAGGATAGCTGAAATTTTTCTTCCTCACTGAAAATCAAAATTTGTTAAAATATTCCTTGTTTTAGAAATATTATGTGGGTCATGACTGACCTGCGACTTTCATAAAAAAAAGTGTAACAACGATCATTCGAAAGTTATGAATAAAGTTTTGTAAAAATGAAATTTAGATATATTTTCTTAAAATACAAAAGTAACTAAAAAGGTAGCAATAGTTACTCTTTTGGGAAATGCAACTGAGAAAAAGTTACATTTTGAATCGGTTACGATAATAAACACTAGTTACTTTTTTCGTGATGTAACGGTAACGATAACTATTTCTTTTTAAAAAGTAACTTACCCATCACTGGAACATTCCTGCAGAGGAAAATGTACCACTTTTGATACTCAATTACAGATGGCACACAGTGGACGGTTTTGTGAAATTTTGTCTCAATACTGTGGAACTTTGAGTCGGAATAGCCTACAGGGATAATTTTTTTTTAAAATTGAAGATTAATCCTTACCAAATATAGGAAAATCATGGAGAAAGTGTAAAAAAATATTTTGACCTTGAAAACATATGTTGAAGTTGGCATTTTTGGCCAGAAAAAACGTTTACACTTAACTCTCGAGTTAGTGCGGGTCTCGGGCATTGCTTACTTCGACCGTGAGACTCTTCCGAGACAAATGTAGATTCTGGTTATCATAAAGGATGGACCTTTTCAATAATGAAGACTAATTAATAAAGAGAGGATTTTCCGCGTGTATTTAAAAATAAATGCGAAACATGTACGCGAGTGTGCGAGATGCCCGCTTTGCCGCTACGATACTGCGTCATTGCGTCAAGATTGCCGCGCAGTAAGCCGAGCCGCAGTATATCGGGAGTTGAGTGTATTCAATACGACGGACGCTTCGATTTTACATTTTATGTGCTGCAGATGTTTTTATATAGATTTTCACATGCCCGATCCGAATCTGACATGTAAATTAATGTGAAATGTGTGCCAAAATTCAAAATGGAGGATCCAATATTGTGGGCCGAAATTGTAAAAAAATTGTAAAAAAACGATTCGTCTAAAAAATTGCTACTCGGGAATTTTACGGGTCGCTCATTTCGAATCCAAATTTGAAATTTCTAAATTCAAAATGGTGGATCCAATATGGCGTATCTACCCTGGTGAAGTGAAGACGATTTGATTAAAAATTGCTACCCTGGGTTTTTTTGGACCGTTGATTACAAATAAAAAATAAAAAATTTTAAATTTAAAATGGCGGATCCAATATGTCAAATTAAAATTGTAAAACAAATCAATTTGACTGAAAATTGCTACTCGGGGGTTTTTGGGTTGCTTGTTTCAAATCAAAGGTTATAATTTCAAAATTCAAAATGGCGGATCCAATGTGGTGGGCCAAAGCTGTGAGAAAAAAACGATTCGAGTAAGGATTGCTACTCGGGAGTCTTACGGTGCGCTCATTTCGAATCCAAGGTTAAGATTGGTAAACTCAAAATGGTGGATCTAATTTGGCGTATCAACATTGTGAAGCAAGGCTGATTTGATTAAAAACTGCTACCATTTTCAAGTAGCTTATTGCAAATTCAAAGTTATAATTTCAAAATTTAAAATGGCGGATTTAATCTGGCGGGTCATTCATTTCACATCTAATGTTAAAATTTCTAAATTCAAAATAGTGGATCCAATTTGGCGTATCAACATTGTAAAGCAAAGACGAGATTAAAAATTGCTGCCCTGGATTTTTTCGGGTCGCTCATTACAAATGAAAAATAAAAATTCAAAAGCTTAAAATGACGGATACAATATGGCCAATTAGAATTGCAATACAGAACCGATTTCATTAAAAATTGCTACTCGCGGGTTCTTCGGGATGCTGATTTCTAATCCAAAATCCAAATGCACTCACGTGTAACAATTGTTAGTCAAATCGGTTTTGTCTTACAATTTTTCTCGATATTTTTATTTTTTAAATTTTGACTTTGGATTTGAAATCAGGACCCGAACAACCCTTGAGTATAAATTTTTAGTCAAATCGGTATTGTTCTACAATCTTGAGCCGTTATATTGTATCCGCCATTTGAAATTTTCAATTTTGACTTTGAATTTGAATTAAGCGATCCCAAAAACCCCCGTTTTGCAATTTTTAGTCAAATCGGTTTTATTCTACAACTTGGTCCGCCATATTGGATCCGTCATTTTGAATTTTAAAATTTTACTTTGGATTTGACATCAATGACCTAAGAAACACTCGAGTAGAAATTTTTAGTCAAATCGGTTTTGTCCAACAATTCTGAGTAGCCAGATTGTATTCGCTATTTTTAATTGTTTAATTTTGACTTTGGGTTTGATGTCAGCGAACTGAAAAACCCCCGAGGAGCCATTTTTAGTTAAATCTGTTTTGTCTTACAATTGTAGTCTGCTATGTTGTATCCGCTATTTTAGATTTTGACCTACATTAATTTACGTGTAAGATTCAGATTGATCATGCAAAAATATATGTAAAAATATGTGTAGCACATGAAATGTAAAATCTAGGCGTCCGTGGTATTCAATAAACGATTTTTTTGGCAAAAAAGGTCAAATTCAACAAAGCTTTTCAAGGGCAAGATGTGTTTTGTACATCTTCTCTGTAATTTTCCTATATTCGGGAAGCATTCATCTTCAATTAAAAAAAAAATTATTTCTCTAGGTCATTTTTATCTAAAGTTCTACGATTTGAAGACAGAGTTTCAAAAAACCGTGGTTGGACATAAATATAATATTTTTTTAATACAAAATTCGCTTTATTCTTGAATTTTCAATTGTTGAAAATTCAAGACTGAATATTAAAATTTTAAAAGTTAAATCATTACATAGAAAACGATTATAGGATAATCAGCACGTGATAAATAAGAGAAAATATTGGAGGAATTGATGTAAAATGTAGTGAAACGACAAAGGGACTATTCATTTAAGAGCTATTTCAGTGCTCGCCTATTCCAGTTTTTTCTTGAATATCTTCTGGGGATACTTTTCGAATATTTTAAGCCGTAAATGAAAAAAATCGTTAGGCCCCTTTTTAAGAAATCTTAATTTTAATTTATTTTGTGCGGTTATTAAGTACATTTCCGTTGAAATCATTGGAAATTTAATGTTCATTCGTACAAACACCCTTTAGTTTGGTACCCAAAAAAGTCCCTTATAAGTTGAAATCATGTTATATTTAGAATAGTTTAGGAGGTATGACTTCCAGAAGTGATTTTTTATTGAAAAGTTGACCTAAAAAAGAATTTAATTTTAGTTTCCATGAAATATCTCATGTCCTGATAGTTTTATGTAGATGAAAGTTGCACTCATATTAGGTAAAGCAGACTAAATTTACCGGAGATCTAAGAAAAACAATGCCCTAGCACTGGCATGTCTATAGTTTTTGAGTCCTGAAAATCACCCTTTTTATTGATTTTTTTTACACATAAAGTTTTTCGGAAATAACTTGTGTCTGTTGCATTTCACGTGAAAAGTGTGCTTATATGAATAAAAGTACCTACATACATTTTCCAGCAAAATCCTAAAATAGCTTAGACGTGCAATGCACTGGGCACAACAATTTTTTTTACTTATAGATTATAATATTCATGTGACATCCCTAAAAAATATTCAGAAAAGAGCTGAGATGGGCAAGCATCTTTCAGTCAAAATTGATTCAAGCTATAACCGTGGGGGCTGAAACAACTTTGATTGGAACGTTCTTGCATACGGTATAGGATTTTATGGTTCATTATGGTTCCCCGGAATCCCATAAAAGCTTTCAGATCAAATATAAAATAATCTCTTAAGCCCTTTCTTTTGAAAAAGTCAATTTTTGTTTCCAAAAATTATGAGATGTAGAATTTTTATGCAAGTTAGTAGTGCATTAAAGTAAAATGCTACATTAAAGTTGTTCTTCTTATTTTTGATTTAATTTGTTATTTTTTCAAATTCTGAAGGTAGGATGGAGAGCATTATTTCGAAATTTCTTTTAAAAATCGAGATGATCAAGATACCTATACCGTAAGCCGTGAGTAACGGCGAATTTTGTTACCAACCCCTTGTGGTGACGAAGGGGTGGTAACTTAAGTGGTGGGGGGGGGGGACGGATGAGGAGTTGTGTTGACGTGAATGGGGAAAATTTGGGACGACGAGGAT
>JAUMHM010000031.1:55602557-55617814 GCA_032362435.1 Melikaiella ostensackeni
GGCCCCCGGCGAAGAATGGGCCAGGTTTGAAATTATGGACAAGAATGCACTCAAGAGGAAGCAAGCTCGTCTTTTGAAAACATCGGAAATATGCGATTCGTCACGTAGTCCGTCCTTCAAATTTTCGAGACAAAATTTGAGCGACGTTTCGTCGACAAGCGCAGATTGCCGGGGTTCTCAATGTTTTGCTTGACATACAACAATTTGTGGGGAAAGCGGCGCACACTCAATTCTGTATTTATAACGCGATATTGCTTGTTCTACGTTTTTCAGTTGAAGTTTCACAATTGTTAGTTGCAAGCTTTTATATCTTTCACCTGGAAGAAAAAGTATCGCATTCAGAAATGCAGAATCAAGGGTGCGCCGCTTAGCCCCGTTTTACGGTACTTATAATTTCTTATTTTATTCCGGTACTTCGCTTGAAATCAACTTAAATCACCGAAATTTAGTTTCGCCAACTAAGTGAATCTGAAATATAACTATAATTGTTGAGAAGATTAACTATGTTCTTTATCGAAATTGGAAAGTACTGAAATGCGCTCTGAATAAGCAATAGAGTCGGTTCATTTTGACTATAAAAGCTATTGTCAATAGAATAAAATTCATGCAAATCACACTAGCTGCCTGTTAATTGAATAGCTCACATGTTCAACCGTGTTCAAATTTTTTCTAATTTTAATGAATAATAAATTCATTTATCATCATGCTCTCTATCATACATTTAGAATGTATGCAAATTCTACATCTCATGATTAATGAGAAACAAAAATTGACGTTCTTCAAAAAAGGTTCAGGCGATGGTTTTAAATTTGGTCTGAAAACCTTTATGGGATGCCAGGAAACCACAATCAATCTGCAAATTCCATATGCAAGCAACTTTCATTCAAAGCTCGCTAAGCCCCACCGTAGGTGGTGTTGACGGTTCAAGTTGGTAAATCTGGTAAAACCCATATTTTAAAGAAATTATCATTTCTTGAATGATAATTCATGATGTAAATGAAGCTTCATGCCCATAAGGGTATTATTAGAGAAGAATTCGTTCTAAAAGTTCAAAATTCCACAACTAAAATAAAAATACGTCATTATGACTTTGAACCTTAGGCAAATTAGGTGGTGATTTTCAAAGTGTACTTTTTAAGTTTCAATGAGTAATCAGTTCAATTATTACTTCCACTCAAAAGCGCATTCATTTTAATCAGGGCTAAGAGAGATTTTAAAGATCTGAAACAAATATCAACTCAAAAAACTTGCAGGTTTTTTTTAAAAGACTTTCATAATCGTTGTTTCACGAGAAAATTATTCTGTATTTACTCCTTCACGTAGGATTTCATGTAGTTGAAAATGTTCAAAAATATACTTTTGTATGGAAAATATTAATGGTGAAAAAGTTTTTTGACCAACAAAGGGATAAGAAGTTATCAAAAATATTCTTTGCCTTGCATATATCTCAAAATTATAGACTGCAAGTTTATTAATAGATTTCACACTAAGACGCTTGATACAAAAGTACTAAAACATAAGAGATTAGTACCTTTCACGTCACTAAAAATAATATTATTACTTTTTTAAATTAGAATCTGGCATTATTTTTTTTTATAATCATACTATTAACACACAAATTTTCTTCTTCTACTAAATATTCTTGATTTATACGTTTAGGCTCTTCAACTTAGCCTCGTGTTTTCAAAATCCTGCCAAGTAACTCTTGAGATTTTTTGTTTACGAAGTACTTCAAACTTGTCTTTCTTTATTATTTACACTATTTTTTTATATCTTATAACAATTGTATTTCAATGCAAGTGACGTGTAAAAATGATAAAAAAATTTATTGCATTCATTATGATTTTAGAGAAAATAAGAAATTATTTCGAAAACGGGTTGAGAAGATTAGGAAAAGAAGTACTAGCACTGAGTTAGTCGGAACTAAGCATGCTGATGGTGGAATGGTGTGGGATACGGACGAAGTGGAAAATCGTGTGAGTGATTTAAACAAGAAATTGTATGGAGGTCAAGCTATGGAGCATAATAACTATGACACAGAAAAGGATACGTAAGACAATTTATTTGTAGGTGGCGAAGGAAGAATTGATATCCGCGACATTATACCCGCAGTTGATTAACTAAAGAATTGTAAGGCTGATTGTGTGGATGGTATCACCGATGAAATGCTTAAGAGCTGTTGCAGCTATTTGTTTGTGTGGCTGAGAAAATTTATGAATATGTGTGTGAAGAACGGTGAAGTTCCAAATAATTGGAGGAAGGCGATTATCTTTCCACTCTCTAAGGGAAAAGGTAATAATGGTGACTGTACTAATTATAGAGCGATTAGCCTCATAAGTACTGTGGATGAAATATTTACAAGAATATTCATTGAGAAGGTCATGAGAATAAACAAGGAAAAGCTTTGGGAAGTCCAATGTGGATTTATGCCAGGGAGACATGGACATATGTTCAAGAATGGCTGTCTTAGACAAAGAAGGTGTTGATCTCGAGACAGTGTTAGTGCGTGTCCTGGCGTTTGCAAATGATTAGATTGTTACCGCAGAATCAGTTTATGATTTGTAGAGGATGATGAGTAGGCTGGATTACAGCATAAAGCATATAGGTCTTAAGATTAACGTGAATGAAAAAAAATTATTGTATTTGAATGAAGGGGTGGGAAAACAGTATGCAGCATTGTCTCAAACGAAGAGAGGATAGAGCAAGTTGATGATTACGTATATCTTGGAAGTTTATTTACTGCTGATGGCAAGATTAATGTAGAGATAGCCAGATGGATAAATGAGGGTAGAAAGAGTATCGGCAGTGTACGATCCATTACTAGAAGTGAAAATGTAATGAATAAAGCAAAAACTGAAATTAATAATTCTATGCTTGCACCTGCTGTGCTGTACGGTAGAGGGTAGTATTTTGTCAAGGTGAATGGTAGCGTACCTAGAGGTAGACCGACGCAAGAGCTTGCATGAAAATGTGTATGCTTTGCTTAGTGGATGTGGTTGGGATACACAGAATGGAGCTTCCTATGGGTTTATTCGTTTGAATCAGTGACGCATGTCGATCATCTTCAGACGGAGCCGAGATTTTCTCGTAACATAATCAGATGGGATCAAAATGTGCTGGAGATCAAGAATTTATAGTCTTGAGAAATGATCGAGAAGAGACGAGATTATATCGTTTGACTAAGTTTTCGTATCGTTGTCATAATTATCGTGTATGATCGGCATGATATTACTTTATTCAATCGTGCATATATTCTCCATACAAGAGTAAATCGAAAGTACACTACAAAAGGGTAACTCATCTGAAAAGTTCATTCAAAAATGACTACGATGTCGGAAGCTTCTTCTATTTGCCAATATCAGTGACTAATTAGCACTGGTCCGAACCGTGGTTTGTGTAATGATACAATTATGAGGCAACTCTGATGGAACACAGTCGCGGTGTGAAATTTTACTGGACGTTCGTATTGCTTGCGGATGAACGAGTAATAATTAACCATTCGTAATTACGGAAGGACTGTTTCAATCGATATATGTTAATTGTTGAATGCCCTTGCGCATCGTTGAATCGGATATCGATACTTCGATGCGATGAAAAAAAGAGGCTGAAAGCAAATGATGAATAAACATTTCATCTAGTGACGGTAAACCGCTTTTCAAATTGACAAGTCAAAATTGACTTCTCGTTCCAAAGCAAAAGTACCTTTAGATTCTCAGTGAAAAAAACACTGACAGAATCGCATAGAATTTTGTCAAACGTAAACAAGCTTTTTGAATGCAAACGTTCATTTTAAATGCAAACATTTTTTGATGCATACAAACGCATTTTATTCAAATGCAGACCTCGGACTCACGCCACTATTAACACTTTTTGACACTTCGTTTTAATTATGAAACTATTTTGCTACTATTTTGAAAAAATGACACTAATGCAATGCACAATTTGCTCAAATTGCTCGCTAATGCAAACTATTCCTTCATTCTGTCTTTAAAAATTTTTTGCTCGTTGATTTGTTAAACTAACATATCTGCCATCTCAAAAATCGGCGCTTTCAAAAGATTCTAAACGATTTCAGAGAATGTCAAGAGATTTCAAACATTTTCAAAACGCTTTAAGGGATTTAACTGATTTCAGGAGTTTGAAAGGATTTTATAGGGTCTCAAAGCTTTTAGAGTATTTTGAAAGATTCCAAGCGTCGTCAGAGAATTCCAAAGAATTCAAGGGATTTTAAGAGATTTAAAGAAGCTTCACATGATTTTAGAGGATTTCAAAGTATTTTAAATTTTCAAAGAAATTGTAAGAGATATTACAAATTTCAAGATAAATGATGGGATTTTAAATTATTTCAAGACATTTCAAGACATTTCAAGAAGTTTCATCTGGTTTCAGAGGATTTTAAAGTTTCCAAAATTTGTAAAGAAATTTGAAGAGATGTTACGATTTCAAGGTAATTCACGTGATTTGAAAGTATTCTGAGATATTTGTAGGAATTTTACCAGATCTATGCGGTTTTATAGAATCTCCAAGAACTTTATTGATTTTGAGAATTTAAATGGATTTCAAAGGATTTGATATATTTCAGGATATCTTAAAAGATTCAAAGAAATTTCAAGAGATTTGAAAAACTTCAAGGGGATTTAAAAGGATATTGAAGGATTTCTAAGATTTCATGGGATTTTAGGGGAATTTAAATAATTTCTAGAAAACTTTAGGAAATCTCCTTGAATTTTTCATAAGAACTTTGAATTTTATTTTTTTTTCATTCTTTGCTCATAGAAAATAAATTTTATTGAAATGCGAAGAGTAATCTAAATCTTTTAGTCCACTAAAAAAGAAAATTCTCGTTCAGAAGGAGAAATATTTTTGTTAAAAAATTTTTTGAGGCCGAAGCATCAATTATTTATGTTTACTTTAAAAATATACTTTATGAAAACTTCAACTTAAAAGTTTATTGGACATGGCGCACTTTAGAAAAAGGAAACTTTACTGAGTCCGTATTGTGTCATATCGTATTGTACCATATCCAAAATAGCTTTTTGACTCCTGCTAAATGCGACGACTTACGTTCATAAAAAGTTAAGAATTTGTTCATTTAAAGTTATGCGTTCATAAAGAATCGCTGGCCAATAAGTACGTGTAACGACTCACTTTTTATATGTATATGAAACGTTTATTTCATTATTTGATGTACAAAAAAGGCGAACTGGAAAAACTTAATTTCTTGATCTGGAAAACCTGAGAAAGACCTTGAATTTTGTTCCTTAGAATCGTTGGATACCCTGATTTATACATTCTTAAATGACTTCCGGAAGATGTAAGAGATTTCAAGATGTACGTTATTTCAAAAGATTTTTATGGTTCTTAATAGATTTCAGTGGCTTTCAACGGATTCCAGAGATTTCAAGGGATTTCGAAGAGCTTTATCAGATATTATGGGATTCTACGGCATTTCAGAAGAGTTCAAACATTCAATCACTCATGAAGGAATTTTGAAAGATATTAGATAATTACAGATTTTTTACGGGTTTTTACTCGATTTTTGTGGAATTACTAGGCGTTTCACAAGATTTGAGGAATTTGAAAAATTTTCAGGGATTTCAAAGGACTTTAACAAGTTTGGGGTATTTTTAAAGATTCCAAAGAATTTTATGAGATCTCACCATTTTCAAGAGCTTTCAAAGAATTTCATAGGATTTTAGAAAATTTCAAAGGACTTCGAAAAGGTATCCAAGATATCAATGATATTTAAAAGATTTCAAGGGATTGCGATGGATTCCTAGAGAGCATGAGAGAATAAATGAAATGAAATGTCAAGGGACTTCTGCAGGCCCTTCATTTGGCCGCCTTGGGGTCCCTGTAATAAAAACCAGCCCCCCCTTCCTAATCCCCTAATGGTATTTTTAAGTAACCAAGGTTCTTGGATTAGTGAGATACCTGTGTGCCTCACAGCCATGCCCCTCTGCAGAGCCGCAGAGGCGCCTTTGCTGTGATGCAAGTTAATTTGGGTAATAGTTTGACCGGGAGCAGTCATTTACGTCTGCCCTCGATCTTCCTTCGTTCCAACAGGCTCTTCCTGTCCCTAACCGGCAACCCCAAAGTTGACCTGGCCAAGATGGTAGAAGAGCCTGTTGTTGAGGACCGCAAGAGTCCTCGTCTGGGAAAAAAAACTAAGGAATGTGCACAACTAGGAGTCGCTTGAGTCCTCCTGTTGTGCCCTCCTCCTGAGACCGGTCGTGCCTGACGATTCACGAGGACAACGTCTTAAGTGAGGGGTTGAATCCATTTAGGCGCTGAAGGACATCAGATAGATCTTCCCGTTTACCTGAGATCCACGCCGTAACCATCAACATCCTTTGGAGCAATTCAACACCACCCAATTTGAGGTCTGCACTTTTCCAGAGCCTTTTCTCGGCCCCTGTGTTCTGCAGCCAAGCTTTAGCCGCTAGGTCGGTTGTGAATAATATGAACACCCCTCCCCTACAGAAGGAGGTCTCAAATTTTGGCCACTGCTTTGGGGACACTCTTTCGAGAGTCCTCTAAGCGTCCATCCTGAAGAGTTCGAAGTGCTCCGCAATGAGCATCGAGTCTGTATGGCTCGTTGCCGGCACCACCATCGTCAGGGGGTTAGTCCTCTGGACAGCTGTCAATCCAGCCTCCGACGACTGCCTGTTCGTCGGCAGCTGTAGTGGCTTACGCTTTTTTGCAGACCTTATACCCCCTCCCGTGGTGTGCCTTCTGAGACCTTCCTTTTCTTCAAGACCGACACTCTAGCCTGTTGCGTTTGCCTCCTCAGCTTTCTTTTTAGCGAACCGTTGATGTCTTTCTTTTTTTGGAAGGACTTCTTGGTCGCTCCCGTCTTCATAGCCTCACTCAGAGGGACCGTCAATCCCTCAGCTCCCAAGAGAGTCGTGGGCACAGCTGCCGCCTGAGTTTGGCTGACCCGAGAGAAAGATAGAGTGGATAGGGTTGTGTTAAATCCATTAGGTCCCAACCTCCATTCCCCCTCCGTCACCTCCCTTCCTTCTTCTTTCTCTGAATTTTTATTTTTGTGTTCCATTTTAGTTCCTCGAGAAGCTAGGAAATAAACTGTCCGCCATTGCAGAGCCGCGCATGCAAGGGTAAGATCGAAATATTCGGGAAGTTCGTCCGGTGTCTACGAGAGGCCGTTGGGACACCTTCGTACCCCTAGGTGCCAAAGTGCTAGGGGCTGTTTCTCAGTCGCAATGCGTGCCGTAGGTCATTTTCGTCCCGCTTCTTCACTGGAGTGGTCCAGGAGGAACGTCGACCTAGGGATCTCGCGTTAGCGAGGCTCTTTCAGCTTTCTACCATTCTGCAATCATCCATGTCCACTCACCGGAGAGCCCGTTTATAGGGATCCGACTTTCATCCAGGAGAGCAGATTACGGGCAAAGCGAGCCGCGCGCCTAATGCGCGTTGAGAATGTGCCTGCGCAGCGGGCAGATTTTTCTATTCTCTTCCACTTTGATTTCATCTTCTCTTTCTTTAACTAGTATCCTTGCTTTTCTGTTTTTATTCCTATAATGATTTCCTAGTCTAGTCCTCTCCTCATTGCTAGGACGTTTAACATTCAGCTTTCTTGTGTACGCTTGCTTTTTCTCATTGAATGCGATGCTATGCAGTACCGCACACTTTAGATGCACTCTTGAAGATGCTATCCCATAGTATTATCCATGCACCTCCTACATTTTTATTACCTAATTCCGACTTCCAGTCTTCTCTGCGATGATCTAAATATTTATTCAGCTTTTCAGTACATACTATTTGTACTTCTGGTCCGCAAGTTCTCTATTTTAACTTGCACCTGCTTCGACTTGACATTAATTCTTCTTCTCTTCCATTCTTCACCTAGGTTCATTTTTGAAACTATGAGGTAGTGATCCTCCCACATTCAGAACTTCTCAAAACTCTTGTATCTCTTACTAGCACTCTCAGCCTCTCATCCGCTACGACAAAAACAATTATACTGTGGCTCTCGCCTCTGCATCAAGTATACGTGGGGATCATTTAATGTCTGAACCAAGTATTGGTAATAAACAAGCCTTTTTCTAAGCATAAGCTGATCAATTTCTCCTCGTCCGCGTTCGTGTTTGGTTCTCCGAAATGACCCAGTACCATGTCGGTATCTTCGTGTTGCACAGTAACCCAGCCATCCATATCTCCGAGTAGTATGACTCTTTCTTCAGGATCGCAAGTACCTATAATATCATTTAGCGAGTTCCAGAAGGTATGTTTTACATCACTACTATCACCATCAACTGGAGCGTAGAATGGTGTAATAAATAACCTTCTGATTCCCACTTTTATTCTGGCCGATAATAATCTGGGAGATACACATACAAACTTTTTTATATGCTGTTTTGGTCTCTCATTCATAATCAGGCCGACACCTTGGCTACCATGTAATTCATTATCTACTGCTGACCAAAATTCTAGTCCATTCTCCATCTTTTCTGTCTCACATCCCTTTTTCTTAGTTTCCGGTACACATATAATATCTAGTTTTCTTTACGCGATTGCCTTTCCTTGAGATCATTTACAACTCTTGCATTCCAAAGAACCCGTCTCCATTCATCGACTGAAACTTTTTCCAGGTCACGCTTTATCAACAAAAGTGTCAGTCTATTCTGAGGCTACATTATTATTTTTATTGTCCATTGTTCAAAGTTTACATCCAACAATCAACTTGATGCGAGAAATGTTTTCCATCAGTATAAAGTCATGTTTAAACTAAAGAGCTAAATCGTCATAAGGTGGTGTGTCCATTCATAACGTCAGTCCTTCTAAACTAAGGTCATTCAAAGGAAATTATGAAAACTAAGCCAGAATCAACAAGTCATCTTCGATTTGTATTGTATACTGAGGCGGGCACCGGCCTTCTGCAGTATAGTCTTTAAGATGGCAAAAGACCATTCACAACTTCAGAAATGTAATAAGACCTTTCAACCCTGAATGAAACCTGGTTAGTTTTAAAGCTTCCATAAATTTCCATTACCCTCTAAAAGCTACTTAGATATCCAAAAGCTGCAAGCAGTTCCCATAAATTTCCAAGAGTTTCATCATTTCCATCAATTTCCAAAAAAATCTCCATATGCTTCCTAAATTTTCAAAGATTTCCTATCAATTTTCAAACTTTCCATAACTTTCCAGAATTATCAAGCATTGGGTATTTAATATTTCAAAATATGCGTGACACTATTTTGCTACTATTTTTCAAAATCGATGCAGCTACTGACACTATTCTGAATTTTAAAACGAGTGCAAAGCCTTAAAATATAACCCAGTTCTTTTATCAAGTGTCAAACGATAGATGTGTGATTGGTTTCCTCTAATCTTTGTTAAATTGAAATCATCTGTAACTGCACTAACCCCTTGAAACTGGAATTTTTTTATTGCTCCCTAGCGGATTTTAATATACGTCGCTTGCAAGGCAAGGGTCGGATGTTGTAGTAGAGTGGAAGGGGGTGTTAGCTGGAGGCAGCGTGGAACCACGCGATAATCCACGAATAAATTCAGCTGCTGTGCGATCTTTCTGACGGGTACATAATTTATGGTAGTAGAGCTGGTTTGTCGAGGCATCCCTATATTCTCTGCAAAGTCTTTTCGAAGCTCTGAGTTTGACACCTCATGTCACTCTGAGGTCTGGGCTTCCTATGCATACATTGAAAAGTTATACTTGCACAAACTTCAAGGTGGATAATGTGTAGCCCACAGAAGCAACGAGTATTCCGTAAACGTTCCAAATATTCATTCCTGTTCTATCTCTTGCTCGTGAAATACAAATAATTTCTTAGTGTGCTCATATAAAATTAGACTTCAGGGAGTCAGGGTTGCTACAAGACTTGGAAAACCTGTAAAAGTCATGGATTTTCAAATGAATGACTGGATTTTTTAGTAGCACCTGTTTCAAAGTATTAATAAATATTTTACTACTTTACTGCGAAATTTCAATTTCCGAATTGATGCCGAGGAGTTGATCACTCTTGAAATCTGATGCACAAGCCTTCGTGGAATCTCTGAAATCTTTTTAAATCATTGATATCTTTGTGAAACATTGGAATCTTTGCGACATCTTTTGAATACTTTGACATCTTTAAAATCTTGTAGAAGCTCAGGAATCTTTTTAAAATCTTTTTGGAATCTTTCTGAATTTCTTTGAAATCTTGGCCTATTTCCTTGAAATCTCTTAAATTCTCCTGAAGTCTTTGAAATCCTCGTGAAATCTTTGAAATCTCTGCGAAATCTTTTAAATATCAAGTTATGCACTTAAAAAATTTTAAACGCAATTTTTTGGATCCTTAGTGCTTGAACTTTTCGATACGATGTAGGAAAGTAAAAAATAAAAAATATTGTATATTAGTCTCTAGAAAGGGTAGTTTTTTCTCGAGCAGGGATAGCATTTTTGGTCTACGCATTTCTTTTTCGCCAAATTGAGCAAGTCTAGGGGGCGCGTGATTAGAAAAAATACATTGAGTTTTCTCCAGAACACCCCAGCGGTAATAAGTATTGCTTGGGATTCAAATATATTATTGAAAAGCCCTTTTTATTTACATTGATTAATGATTTTGAAAGAAATTGTTGGTAAATCAGTCTGCGACCAGTAGAATGTGTTGAAATTGAATAGAATTGATTGGTTTTTTTTCAAGTGGACCTAGAATTTTTTCAAAATAGACCTGGAAGATCTGGAAAAATCATGGAATTTTGAAACATGACTTCTTCAGCCGCTCTGATTATTTACTACTTGGAAGATACTTTAAAGACGTGGAACTATTTTTCTGTCGTTTGGCAATAAAAGACAGAGGGTAGGTAATGTAGTGGAGAAGTCGGTATATATAGTGGTGGTAGTAACCCTTCTCGCGGTTCGTTTGAGATAACACCCTGTACATCTAGAAAAGCGAAAAATCCAGCGAAACCGTAGTCGATTGCTTTCCTTTTTACCCTGAGATCATTCGAGTCTGAAACAGATAAGAAGATGGATCCGATAAAAGGTCCATGATCTATATGGTTCCAAGCCTATCTTCGATCCCGCCGTGTCCTTTTTCCCCACTAAAAGTTTCTCTTTAACGGTTCTTGCACTTCAAACCGCTGTAACTCTTTCTCCACCAAACTCCGAAACGACCTCGTTTTATAGTTTCTTTTCTTCCTGTGTAGCGATACCTACTTTTCTTTCTTCGACAGCAATTTTGCGATTGTCGATAAATCACTCTTAAATGTTTATCTACCCCTTACCTTTCATAGTTAAGCAATTCGATCAAGCTACAATGTCAAATGCTTGAATGAATATTGTCACAGACTTTTCATTGATACAAAAATAGATCTTTAATGGAAAACACATAATTCGTATAAAATTTAACTAATCAGATTAATAATGATTTTTATTATTATTATTTCATTTATTATTATACCATTAAGCTAAATCCCTTTCGGGGTAAGCGTAATTCGTTTGGTTCTAGCGTCGTTATACTACCGGGGATCAAGGAATTTATATGGCAAGGGTAGGTAAAGGATGTGTAGGAGAAGGGATAGGTCTTAGATCAATCTACTATAGAAGTCGCGTGTTGCTGATTCAAACGACACCCTCTTTCCACAACATTTCTTCGACATGGGTCGTTGATAAATATCTCCAGCAATCATCCCAGGTAAAGAGCTTCACATAACCAGCATACATCACGATTCACACATATACACCTAAACTGACTGATAGACTCATAGGAATAAGCGTCACCCTTCTGCTTATAAACAATTAACCTCCACTGTTCCGAGATCAACAACTTCTTTGTCTAAGAGAGCCATTCAAAGACATTTGTGCATGTATATATTGAATATCCAGGAGGACATAACGCAGCCCTGCCCAACGCCCTGCTTGATATCAAACCAATCGCCCGGTTGTCCATTTACTCTTGCACTCGCTTTACTACCATCATAGATTGCTTTCACAAGCCAACCATTCATTCCATACTCTTTCAGTACCCTTAATAATCCATTCCTGTGTAGAGTAGAACGATAATCGCCTTTCTTTAATGACTTGAAACTTCACCGTTTTTGGCACACATATCCATAAATTCGCTTAGCTACACAAACAAATATCCGCCACCGTTCTTAAGCATTTCAGCGGCGATACCATCAACACCACCAGCCTTAACATTCTTTAGTTTCTTAATTATGGATATAATTTCCCGGATATCGATTCTTCTTTCGCCACCTACAACGGCATTATTAAAAATATTCTCTTCTTTGTCACAGTTGTTATGGTCCATAGCTTGACCTTTATGCAATTTCTCGAAAAAGTCACTTATATAGTTTTTCACTTTGTCCGTATCCTATTCCATTTCACCATCAGCATTTTTAATTCCGACTAACTCAGTGCTAATGCTACCTTTTCTAATCTTCTTAACCTATTTTCAAAGAAACTTCTTATTTCTTTGAAAATCATTTTGCATTTTTTATCTCATTCCGCTCTGGTTTTATCCTTGCTTTGTCTGACGAGCATCTTTACTTTCCTGCTTTTATCCCAATAATCATTTTCTAGTCTAGACCTCTTCTCGTTGCTAAGACCTTTAATATTTAGGTTTCTGTAGTACGTTTGCTTTTTCTTGTTAACAGCCACGCGGATTTCATCCATCCACTAAGAATCTCCAGTCTTTCTTCCCACAATCGCAGTACCATACACTTCAGATGCAGTCTCGAAGATGCTATCGCGTGGAATTTATCCATGCAGCCTCTACATCTTTATTGCCTAATTCCATCTTCCAGCCTTCTATATAATATTCTAAATATTTATTCAGGTTTTCACGATACAGTAGAGGTACTTCTGGTTTCTGTGAATTCTCTATTTCAACTCGCATCTGCTTTGATTCATTATTAATTCTTCTTCTCCTCCATCCTTGACCTTGGTTTATTCTTGAAGCTATGAGGTAGTGATCCGTTCCAGATTCAGAGCCACCCATAACCCTTGTATCTCTTATCCACTACTGTGGCATTCGCCTCTGCACCAAGTATACATGTGGATCATTTTATGTCTGAACCAAGCATTAGTAATAAACAAGCCATTTCTGAGCATAAGCTAATCAATTTATCCCATTTATCGTTCCTTTTTAAGTCTCCTAAATGACCAAGTACCCTGTCGATACCTTCGCGTTGATCTCTAGCCCAGCCACTCATATTTCCGAGTAGAATAATTCTTTTCCCAGGATCGCAAGTGCCTAATGTATCTCCTAATGGAACCCAGAAGGTATCTTTCAAATCACTACTGTCACCATGAACTGAAGCACAGCATGCTATAATACATTGTCTTCTGATTCCCACTCTCATTATAACCCATAATAATCTAGGAGATACAAATTCATACTTTTTGACATGCTATTTTTCTCTTCCATTCATAATCAGAGCGACTCTTTGGCTACCATGTGATTTATTATCCACTCCTGACCAAGCTCCTACTCTATTTTCTATATTCTTTATCTCACATCTTTTTTTCTTCGTATCCGATACACATAAAATATTTAGCTTCCTTACGCGCATTGTAATGCGAAATTCTCTCTCTTTAAGGGCATGTCTAACAGGAGTCACGTGACCAAACTAATGTTCAATTTTCAATTTTATTTTTGGAACGACTTACTCTTTCTGTAAATAAAATATCGCTCTGAAACTTTTGGGAATGCAAAAGAAAGCAGTAACTTACGTTTGTATACATCATTCGGGTGGGAATTTGTAAAAGAAATTTTTCAAAGAAATTAAACCTGGAGCAACGTCAAAATGTTTTTGTTTACACAACTCATATCTACACGAAATGAGATATCGAAGTGAAATTTTCGGAAATGACATAAACGGCACTGAGGAACATTTTTATGGTCCTAATTTTTTGTACTTGAGGAAAAAATTTTAATAAAAAACTAAATTTGAAGAATCACCGACTATGCGACAGCCTACATAACGAAATTCACAATGACAGTAAGTGACAGGTCTCGGGCTGACATGAGGATCCTAATCGAACCAAACCGCAAAAAAATTCGGCTGCGTGTATAGAATGCTGTTCACGGCAGTTCACGGTTTCTACAGCACGGTCGGTAATTCTTCAAATTTAGTTCTTCATAAAATTTTTTCTTCAAGTGCAAATAATTAGGACCATAAAAACGTTCCTTAGTGCCATTCATGTCATTTCCGAAAATTTTAACTCGATATCTCATTTCGTGTGGATATAAGTTGTTTGAAAAAAGAAATTCTGACGTTGCTCCAGTTTTAATTTCTTTGAGAAAATTTTTTTACAAATTTTCACCCAAATGATGTATACAAACGTGAGTTACTGTTTTCTTCTGTATTTCCTAAAGTTTCAGAGCAATATTTCATCTACAAAAAGAGTAAATCGTTCCAAGATGAAGACTAAAAATCGAGCATTAGTTTGGTGACGTGACTCCTGTTAGACACGTCCTTAAAATCATTATTATGGAAACAATAATTACCAAATGCTAATTATCTTTACATACTCGTACAAGAAGCAACTTTCTCTTGAACGTTTCCGTTAAGTAAGTGTCAGAAACAGTGTTCAAAAGAATCAATACTCCTGTTAGACACGCCCTTAAAATCATTATTATGGAAACAATAATTACCAAATGCTAATTATCTTTACATACAAGAAGCAACTTTCTCTTGAACGTTTCCGTTAAGTGAATGTCAAAAACAGTGTTGAAAAGAATCAATACTCCTATTAGACACGCCCTTAAAATCATTATCATGGGAACAATAATTACCAAATGCTAATTATCTTTACATACAAGAAGCAACTTTTTCTTGAACGTTTCCGTTAAGTAAATGTCAAAAACAGTGTCCAAAAAAATCAATACTCCTGTTAGACACGCTCTTGAAATCATTATTATGGAAACAATAATTACCAAATGCTAATTATCTTTACATACAAAAAGCAACTTTCTCTTGAACGTTTCCATTATGTGAATGTGAAAAACAGTGTCCAAAAGAATCAATACCTTGGGGAGTATTTTTTCCCTTATATTTTGTAAGTTGTTTATTTTTTTTCCGTTCGAAAAGCGTTTCTTTCTTTTCTGCATTAGTTACTTTGTCACTATTTAAACGTTTTACAACCTCCTATCAGATTGCTTACAATTAGCATCCCAGGTATTATTATTATCATTGATAGAGTTGAGACCGAAAGAGCCCCTGACGCTTGGGTAATCCCGTTGCGTCCCCTTGTAGGCCTATGCGTGACCCCAAAGCCCTCTCCATAC
>JAUMHM010000031.1:55619818-55642484 GCA_032362435.1 Melikaiella ostensackeni
GCAAAATTTGTTTTGTACCTGATACATTTATAAATTTTTATGTTTCTTACCAAAAATATCTGAAATTTACGTTTTTTCGTTTGTTTTAAATACCCTCGACACCCAGGAAAACAGTACTTAAGTACTAGAAAGTATATCAACGGAGGAAATAATGGAGAGCTTAAAGAAATGTAAGGACTCTGAAGCGGCAGGTTTTGACAATATCAATTATAGTTTCTATGAAAGATTCCCAGAAAATTTGATAGTCTACCTTGGAAATATTTCAAATAAAATCATGGAAACGGTAACGGTTCCAAAAGCGTATAGAGTTTCATCAGTTACAATGGTTCACAAAACGGAAGACCCGAGTAGCCCGCGTAGTTATAGACCAATTACTCTTGTGAATTGTATCGCAAAAATATTTACACAGATTTCGACGGATAGGCTTATTACATGGATAGATAAGTATAAATGTGTGCCAAATTTCCTTTCAGAATTAAGAAAAGGTAGGGGTTGCATAAACAACCCTTTTACTTTGAGCTCTCCTTCACAAATTCACTTAAGGCATTCTAGAAGAGCAGGATGCACTTTTTGTGGATTTTAAAAGCGCATTTCCGTTGGTTTTGAATGAGATATTGTGCAGAAAGTTACATGAGAAAGGTATAAGTACTCAATTTTTTAAATATTTTAAGACACTTTTACGAGAATGCTTGTGCCCTTATCAAGAATAGAAATCTACAAACTAATTTTGTCAAAGTTTTACGGAGGGTTTTACAAGGGGAAGTACTTAGTCCTCATTCGTTCACCCTGATGATAAGTGATCTCGAAGAATTTTTATTGAGTCAAGGCCTGTTGAACTTGCTAGAAAATTAAAGGCCCTATTGTTGCACTAGAAGGTAAATGAGATGGACTTCAGTGTGGATAAAATCAGGATCGTAATATTTTAAAAAGATTAATAAGCATTCTGGCTTATCTACAGGTTCTGCTAAGAAATTTGCTAGCGCGGCAAACTCTGCATTGGGTGAAATCTTGAGAGTTATTTATGTCTCCAAAGCAGACTCATGTTGTTCTTTAAGAGATTATGACACTTGCCTGCGAATACGCCGAAGTACGCAGTGCGTCTTAAAGCTGGTAGTTTAACGGTTACATGTAGGGTCTTGGAAGGATACTGTACTGGCTTGATTAAATATATAACATGGAAAATGCTCGGTACCCAAGGCAGTGTCTGTCTAGATTACTGATTCTAGCGCGCATGAACATTAAAACTCTGCCTATAATTGGCTCTTCCAGCTTAGATATTCTTACGTGGAATGCAATATGCTTCAGATTTGGGAAACTGCCTTGACGGGGGAGCTTGTGCGGAGGTTGAGTGAGTTTGTTTCAAAATTTGAGGATACTTCTCTGAAGAAAGGCTCAGAAGCTCGCAACGTATCGGAAAGTCTGATAGTTTGGCCTCACCTAATGCTGCGGCCTAGACGTGCAACCCTACCTCACCCGGAGGCTGCATATTAATTGAAAAGAAGGCTTTGTACAGATACAGCTGCTAAATCGACACTCGACACATATTAATCTAAATTTAGAAAGATACGAGTTGCCTAACCTCGAAAGATGTTGTTTTTGCTTCGCAGCAGTTAAAGATTTTCAACATTTTTTATGTGAGTGTCCAAAATTTAAAGTCATCAAGGACAGTTTCTTTAAACAATTGCAGGAGTTTGTGGACCAAAAGATGTTTTGAAAGAACATTTTATGAAATACTTCAATGCCTGATATCAGAAAAATAATTAAGATGATCGAAAAAATGCTACAAACTAAAACAGGTTAGGTTAATAGTAAAGAAGGAAACCGAATTTCAATTGTCCTTCCTCTTATTCATGGATATGAAATTTCTAATTTCTAGTTTGCATAACGAAGTAGAAATTTCCCCAACCTGTCCGAGCTTTGAATCATGGCCCTTCTATGGAAGCCATACTGTGCACTCGCGAGTGTTGGAATCAGAAAATCCCGTCGCCCAGGGCAAAATATCCAGGGCAGTTTAATTATTACGCCTAAGAAGCTTTATCGAGGAACTGACGTAGTTTAGGATATAGTCAACAATATCCTGTATTCAGAAATAGGAATAAGCTGATCACGAAAGGCGTATCTGGTAACTTCCGAACGTTACACCAGGTCGGCAACAATATGATCTTCGAGGAATTATAAATTTTACACTAAGGGTAATATGTAACCACTTTATTCAGGATGACCCTAGTGCACCAGGTGTCGCACCAGGTGCTTGAAATAAAATTCTACAGGAAGCCTCCACGGAATTGGTAACCACGATCATCAAAATTGACTCTAAATTCAGTCTAGATGGTTCCCGTGCATCAGGTGACGTATCAGGTGTTTAAAATAAAATTTTACAGGAAGTCTCCTAGGAATCAATAACCGGGATCACCAAAATTGATTCAAAATTCTGTCTAGATTGTTTCCGTGAATCAGCTGTCGCAGCAGGTGTTTAAAATTAAATTCTTGAGAAATTCTCCTAGGAGTTGATAACGAGGGTCACCAATGTCAACTCCAAATTCAGTCAAGATGGACCCAATGCATGGGTTGATGCATCAGATCCTCAAAATAATAATTCACAGGAAGTCTTTTAGACATTGATATTTCTTTATTTTGCTTTAACTTCAGTTTCATTGCCAGTTTTTTTGGAATTCACGTCGGTTGCTTTTGTTGACTTAAAATTTAGTATAGATGGTTTTCGTGCACAGGTGTGACACCAAGTGCTTAAATAAGATTCTACAGGAAGTTTTCTAGGAATTGATATCCAGTGATATCAACATTAACCTTGAAATCAGTCCAGTTGGTGCTCGTGCGTGGATTCTTGCGCGAGGTCATTAAAAGAGAAATCGTCTGCATTTCTCTCAGGGATTGATGACTAAGGTTAATATCAACGTTGATCCAGAATGTGGTCGTGATCATTCCCGTGTATCAGGTATACATACAGCTTCAGTTGGCACATCATAAAAATTGCAAAAAAATTTAAACAAATATTTTATTTTCAGTGATACACATTCACCCACCGAAAATGCAGACATTTACTAAAAAATTCATAACTTTTGAACAAATTGAGATATTTGAATTTTTCAAATGGTATTGATAAGTTTAGGAAGCTTATTTCTACGAAAAAAATTACGAACACGATGGGGCCAAAAGGAATGCTTAAGTTTGTGGTGCCAATTAGCGCTTTTTTCGAAAGAAGAAATTTGAAGTTTCAAGAAAAAACTCGATATATTTCGATGTATACAAATTTTATTTTTGTAGAAAATTATACATATTCATGAAAAAAAGAACAATATGTTCACGCCGTAAATTCTGTCATCATCAGAACAACTATATTCCGACGATTCTTCCGATCCTTTATGTACGAAATCAATTTCATCCTCGCTTTCCTCGTCCGAATAGTTGACTCGTTTCATACGTGGACTAAGAATTCTCGAGATCTCAGTGGATGTACGTTGCGCCATACTATAAGAGATGAAAAATCAATATTGATTGATTGACTGAATTAAGAGTCAATTTCGGTGATCCTGGTTATCAATTCCTAGGAGACTTTCTGTAGAATTTTATTTTAAGCGCATGGCAACCACCTATACTGAATTTTGAGTCAATTTTAATGATCTTGGTTATCAGTTCCTAGGAAGCTTCCTGTAGAATCTAATTTTATACACCTGGTGTGACACCTGACGCACAGGAATCATCTAGACTGAATTTTGAGTCAATTTTGGTGATCCTGGTTATCAATTCCTAGGAGACATCCTGTAGAATTTTATTGTAAACAATTGATGCAGCATTTGGTGCACTAAGGTCGTCCTGTCTCAAATGAAGTAGTCACACATTATCCTTAGTGTAAAAGTTATCCACAATTCCTCGGAGATTATGTCGTTGCTGACCTGGTGCAACGTCCGGCAGTTACCAGATACGACTTTCGTGATCAGCTTACTATTTCTGAATACAGGATATTCCCGACTTATCTTAAACTGCGTTAGTTCCACGATAAAGCTTCCTGGGCATGCTAATTAAGCTGCTCTGCATATTCAGCCCTGGGCCACGGGTTCTTCTAGTTTCAAAATTTGCGAATTCCATGTATGGCTTCCATGCAAGGTCCATGTAAGAGACAGGGTATCCAGACTTGCGCCATGGATGATCCCTTAGTAAATTTTTACTTGGACATATTTTTTAGAGTTAGGTATATATGGTTTTATCATATCATATGTTATATCGGAAAGATGCACATAAGTATGACACAGAAATTTTTAAAATTATCAAACATACTACTTCAGTAGAGACTAGGAATTTCTTTCAGACAAATTAATACATTTTTTTCTGTGCTTGCAACCTCGTATAACAAATGATATAAAAATAAAACAAATGTTACTGAAACTTATTGATACTGTCGGAAGGTAATAAGGACCATTTTTTAGTAGGCATACATTTTTTAGAAGTATATAGGCTTATGTTATGCTAAATTTTAATGGGATGATGTATAGAACTGCACTGCATCAATTTTAAGAATTTTGAATCTCACGCCTTTGGTAGAAATTGGGAATTAAAAAAAAAATTCTTTTTTTTTTTGAAACCTCGTATATCGAATAATGTTGAAATAATAAAAATATTACTGAAACTTTTCAATAATGTCGGAAGAGATTAAGGAATACTTTGTATTTCGTATACATTTTTAGAGGTATATATCAGAACTCCAACACAGTAGTTCTGAAGATCACCGAACTCACGATTTCTGTAGAGACTGGGAATTTTGTAAGAATGAGTTGATAAATTTTCTATGTTTTTGAAACCTCGTATATCGAATAATGTAGAAATAGTAAGTAGATTAGATACTAAAAGTTTTCCATAATGACAAAAGAAATTAAAAAACATTTTTTAGTAGGCGCATATTTTTTATTTGTATATAATTTATTCTGTGAGAAATTTTATCAGAAACATCGGAGAACTCCAATCCAGCAATTTTGAAAATTATCAAACTCACAACCTTGGTAAAGAATGGAAATTTTTTCAAAAATGTTCCTAAATTTTTCGTTTGAAACCTCGTGTATCCAATGATGTAAAAATAATAACATTGCTGCTTGATATATTGATCTTTCTTCTGAAAACGGTGATAACGATAAATATGAGATACCTTATACTTATTCTGGAATACATTTGTGACAACTGAGCTTTGGGATTGCGTAAATAATTCGATTAAGCAACAATGTCTAATTCTTGACTGAACATTTCCACAGACTTTTCATTTACGAAAAAAATAGATTTTTAATCAAAAATACTTGTGGGTACGTCTTGAGGTTTTTTTCTTTTGTTTTTCCAATTTAAAACTTTGCGAGTCTTGTTTCCTCACCCTTTATTGAATTTCTTCCTATTGCAATTAACACGCAGAATCAATCCGACACGTTTTGGGGAAAAAGTAAACGGCAGAGCACACCAGACAAAAAATTGAGTTAAATTGAAACGATTCGTTGACCTCGGACGTTGGTACCAGTCGGGCTTTTTTTCTGCAAATTGCAAATGTTTGATGTAATCAAATTCGTGATATAGACCCAGTTCCATTTCCCACTTGATCTTTTTTTATTCATATCGTACTTGTTCTCTTTGTATTAAGTTCTCATTCCATTCAAAGAGAAAATTTCATCAAACGGCCAATAATTCCTCAGCAAATGAAAGGCGTTGTTAACTATGAAAATTAAATTGTAGATAAACTTTTTAAATTAAATTTATTTATTTTTTATGTAGGTATATATCATCCACTTTAGATATTTACCTCCTAATTATGTTTGGTAATTGGTGAATTTTAATGAAAAAGTGAAGCTGCCTTATAGGTTCATTCTGTTTTGAACATTTATAATGTCAGTGTTATTTGACAAAATATTATTTATACGAAAATTGAATCTTCAAAAGTTTAACCATTATGTAGAAAATGATAATAAGATAATCAGCATTGAAAGAAATAATATAAAAGTATTGAAGAAATTGATGTAAAAATTAATGTGGAAAATTTGTCTATTTGTCTTGCAACCTCAACAACTTGGCTGAAATATATTTCTCTCGTGACTTGAAAATATTTTTTTAGGTGAACATTTAGCTCTTGTTGAAAATTCAAAAATTTGGAAATTCTTTCTTGGTCAAAAATGCAACTTTTTGATGGAAAATGAACATTTTTCTTGGTTGAAAATTCAACTCTTCTATTGAAAAATCGTCTTTTTGGTTTAAAAGTTTAGCTTTTTTGGTAGAAACTTGACCTTTTTTGAAGAAAAATGCAACTGTGTGGTTGAAAAGTAACCTCTTTTGGTTGAGCAGTCAACTGTTTTGCTAGATATTTAAAGTGTTTGGTAGAAAATTAAGTATTATGTTGAAAATTCATATTTTTGGGTTGAAAATTGAACTGTTTTGTAGATAATTCGTTTTTTGGCTTGAAAATTCAGCAATCTGGTTGAAATTCCATTCTTCTTTGACTGAAAAATCCTTCTTGGTTGGAAATTCAACTCTTTTGTAGAAAATTCATCTTTTTTGGTAGAAATTTCATTTTTTTCAGTAAAAAAATACAACTGATTGGTTGAAACTTAATCTCTTTTAGTTAAGGGTTCATATATTTTGTTCAAAATACATTATTTTAGTTGAAAATTCATTTCCTTTAAAAATTTAACAATTTTGTTAAAAATTCGTTTCTTTCTAGGTTAAAAATTCAGTTTTTCAACTAAAAATTTATCTTTTTCATCCAAAAATTCAACCATTAGGTTGAAAATTTGAGTGTTTTGATTAGAATTCATTTTTTGGGCTAAAAATGCAACTTTTTGGTTGAAAATTAATCTGTTTCGGTTGCGGATTCAACTATTTCGTCGAAAATTCGTCTTATTTGGTCGAACTCAACTGTTTTTCACTTAAAATTAAAATCCGTTTTGTTTGAAATATCAACTATCACATTTTACGTTGAGAATTCATCTTTTAGGGCTGAAAATTCAACTTCTTGGTTAAAAATTTGTTTGTTTTATGAAAATTCATCTTTATGATAGAAAATTAATGTTTTTGGTTCAAAAGGCAACTGTTTGGCTGAAAATTAATCTGTTTCGGTTAAGGATTCAACTATTTTGTTTAAAAATTTCTTTTTTTTTGGGTTGAAAATTCAACTTTTTGGTTTTAAAATAACATTTTTGTTGAAAAATCATATTTTTTGGTTGAAAATTACACTTTTTTTTAGAAAATTGAACAATTTGGTTCCAATTTTCATTCTTTCTCGACTTAAAAATCTATCTTCGTGAAAAACTCAACTCTTTGCTGAAAATTAGTAGTAATTGAAGTTAGCTGAAATAGTGTAAAGGTGTTCAAATTAAAGTTGAATTTTTTTTTGTTGGAAATAATGAAAGAAAAACTCGATTTTCTTCCAATTAAAACTAAGTGAAAAGGTCTCTACGTTTCCTTTATTTTTCTTCATTGAGCTATCTGTAGCTGTGGAATTAATTTTTTTCAATTAGATTCTGTATTTCATCACTCAGCATAAAACAAATATTAGGGTTTTATCAGCATAAGGTAATTTTCTTGGGAATTTTTTCAAATTGAAAATATAGATTCATCGAAATGTTATCTAATGTGTATCCCAGTGTATCGGAAATGCCACATAGTTTACCTTAGCTACTAAATTTTTTAAATGATTTTTTCCTTGAACTGAGGAAACATAAGAACACAACACAGAGATTCTGGCTGGAAGGACTGATTTGAACTGAAGAAATTTCAAGTTCAGCATCTTTACCATTTTTTTTGAAGTGCAATTAGGTAAACTGAAAAAATTACATTTCCTGCACATTTCCAAAAAAATTTAACTTATACGAACTTTTTTTTTAACTTTAAAAACTGCAAAAATTAAAGAACATAAATGTTGTCATTTGTACTCTAAAGGATAGATCTAGTAAAATGTTATTGCAATTCCTGTATATCTTGAATAGGTCCTGGAAAATTTAAAAGAATTTAGCCGATTGTTATTAATTTAATATTGCTCTAAAATTCCATAACAGGATGTTAGAATGACAAATAACGAATGTCTCTGAAAGATTTCGAAAAAGGAGAGAAAAAGGAAATCGGGTAAATGAAAATATATGGTGATAGTTTTAAGTTTTTGAAACGAGAAAAAATGAGCGCTTGAAAATTTTACATTTTATTTTCAGAAATTATCTTGAATAAAGCACAAATTTATCTGGATCCAAGTGAAGTTCATCCGAATTTAATATTATTGTATGATTAAATTCTAAAATTTCAATATTCACCTTCTCAAATTCCGACAAATTTTTGCTGAAAGGCGCGAAGTGCACGCGAATTATTGCTAATTAGATTCAATTCTACACGAATAAACGAGTAACTATTCCAAAAATGTTATTTATTTCAATAATTTCTAATGGTAATTGTAGTTCTCCTCGTATAGAGAACTATGAGAAGATTAATTATTTTCACAGTGTCGGTCTGCTGCGAAGCCCACACCTTCATTAAAACAGCGCATTAAGCAAATTGCGCAGCATTTCCCTACTGGCCGCGGGTTTTGCCTGTGTCATGCGCTCGTTTGTTAGCCAGAAAAGCCCTTTCACCACAGAGGGAAATTTATGGCATTCTTGCTTGAGATCACTGGCAAACATAATCCTCTGTCGCCTAAGACGAATGTCTCTTTTCTCTTCCAGCGACTCTCCAAGTCACGTATGTTTTATTCCACTTTTGGTTGGTCAATGCCGCTCGAACTCTCTGTGTAACATATGTCCTAACATATGTTATCTGTAACATATATACGTTTGGTGCTCAAACTTTAACTTAACGGAGCGTGAATCCGCCAAAGTACGAGCACAAGACCAACACGTGTAGAAACTGTGATAAATTGAAAAATGTATCCGAATTTTGAATATTGGACTTCATTTTTGTGCACTACCTTCAAATTTCCATTTATTTTAGAAATTTAATTAAATTACAGGCATCGCGCTTTCCTGCTATTTGCTATGTTTGGCTACTTTTTTCGAGTTAAAATCTGCTTCTCCCTTTGCTTACCGTAATTTTCCCTTACTTCCCCTCATTTTCCCTAATTTCTCCTAATTTTTGCCTCACTTTTTCCACTCATTTCCCCTACTTTTCCCTCACTTCTCCATGTTTCCCTTCCCCTTATCCCCCCTATTCACTTACCCATCCCTCATATCCCCGCCCCTAATTTCCCTCATTACCCCCCACATACCCTCATTTCCCCTTACTTTCCCTCACTTCTCCTCATTTCCCCCAACCCCTAATCCCCCTTTCATCACTTCCCCTCATTACCCCTTAATTCCCCTCACTTCCTTTATTTTATACGACAGGCGAACACCCGACCGAAACCGTAAGGGTGTCTACCCGGGGCTATGAAACCCTGAAAATCGATAATAATTATACAGACGAAACAAAGTTTTGTTGGAAATTCATCCAAGCCGCAAATTCTGATTGTTTCAACCATAATTTCCGGTTCAAACACATTTTCGCCAGAAAATTGTGGTTAAAAGAATCTAAATTCTAGTTAAAATGACCAGACTTCTGTCCTGTTTAAAATCTGGGATAAAACCTGGATAGAAACCGGTTAGAAGTGGGTCATAAACAGCCCAAACAGCGCCGTAACCGGTTCTTGTTTCCAGGAAATAACCGACACCTAACCTGCACCTAATTAGCATAACTTAATATTCGCACCCGATCCGTACCCGGTTTGTAACTGGGACTACAAAATACTTCTACCGCGCCGCACCCGATTTTTGTCTCTGGGTCATAACATAACACCTTATCGGGTCCTATCCGTTATCATGTACAATTCGTACCCGATTTGTATCTGGGTCCTCAAAATTTCGAAATTTCCATATCAATTTCAATTTCAAAATTACTACCCGGTTCCCAGCGGGCTCAAGCCGCGCCGCACCCGATTTTTGTCTCCGGGTCATAGCCTAACACCTAACCGGGTCCTATCCGGCATCATGTACAATTCGTATCCGATCCTTAGCTAGTTTGTAACTGGGACCAAGAAATATTTCTACCCGGATTTTATCCGATTTCTTCCCGAAATGTATTCGGTTTCTACCCGAAATGTATCCGTTTTGGTCCCCGGTGTATGGCCGACCCCAAACCGGGCTCCATCCGGCATCATGCAATATTCGTTTCTGATTCTCACCCGGTTTGTAACTGAGTCTACCAAATATTTCTACCCGGTTCTCATCCGATTCCTACCCGAAATTTATCCAGTAAAAAATTATTTTTGAAATTATTATGATAAATTCTTCATGTCTAATGTTTATTAACACAGAATTTGCACACACGTTCACGTACACATATAATCGCACGCTTTAGCGCTTTTAAGAATCCCACTGGCCAAGGAATCGAACCCTTCCTAAAAACTACCTAACCTTAATACCTAACCGCGCGCACTAAGCAACTGAGCTATCGAATTGCTTGGATCTTGGAGACGAAACCCCAGTTATGTAATTTAAGGTAAGTTTGATTCAAAAATATTGACGTGTCTCGTTTTATTCGTGACTCTTTTGTTTTTGAAATTCACAATAGTGAATTTTTCGATTATCTTCAATAACATCAGATTACTTCTCAATAAACTTCTTTTAATTTTGTTTTCCAATTCTTTTTCCTTAGGAATCTTACTTTCAACAGGTATACGATTAAACCGATTAAATTTGACTAATTTTTGATTCTTCAAACAATTATTATTTGTTTAAACATTCGTATTTTCCATCGCACGTATTTTCTGGGATTAATTACACATATAATGAATTCTATCAATATTGAGAGCAATATTTTATGTTAAACACATTTTGCAATTGTTTACAGAATTAATTACTCACTTGTGGCTATCATGGGAAAGATGGAGAAATTTCTATTATTTCGAATCCTTTGAACTACATATGTCATTTCTGGTTCCATTTGTCGCACAAAACCCATTTAGGACCGGTATCTGTTATCTTTTGTTGGATAAGAACCGGTTAGAACCAGCTAGAATATTTTCACAACTCAATTTCTGTTGCGATTGCCCGGTTAAGGGCCGGTTAGAATTCGGGAACGTTCAAAAAATTTGGATTGAGACCAGACTTGAACCAGTTAGAACTGGGTGAAACCCGAATGGGTTTTTAACTGGTTTCTGTCCGGTTTATATGTCTTTCTTACCCGACATTTTAAGCAGGGTGGTTATCCGGACGCTGAATAAAAGTAACAAATGTTTAATACCAAAAATGATTGTTTTCAGAAGAGATCAAAATATACTGTTACTACATTAAAGTAATTTGTTAACATTTACAATACAATTTAAATTAAAAATTTCTTTTCATTGCTCTATTAAAATTCAGGTTTTGAACGAATGCTCTAAAGTAACGTGTATTTAATTTATTGAAATTTTTTTATACAATAAACCCTGTTTCTGCAATATGCTTGTTATCTAGTTCTGTACTAGTATTTTAAGAAATCTTCTTACACTGGATCTCCCATTTTTTAATTATTTTAGAAAAGGAATTTTCATTCTTTGAATGTGCTCCTCAGTATACCTACTTCTGTTTGAAATAAAAGAATGAGGAATTATCAACTGAAAATTATTCTACCGTAATTATTCATTAGGTTAACATTCGAATAAAAAATTTCAGTTTTCAGTTGATCAGTGAATATCAGCTCGGAAACATAATACCTGCATTTTGCTGAATCCTCCCTTTTGAAACCGAGGTACATGATTAAATTATTTGTCCATCAGAGTGGCAGCTGAAAAATATGTAATAAATAAAACGTCCTCATGTTCGCCGGCTTCCCTTCGTTTAGTACGTTTATTTCAATGTGTGGAAAGAGTGAAACATGAAATCGAATCCCCATTGTTTGAAGTCACAAATAGATGTTTGAATTCCTGGAATATGTAGGAGAGCCTTTATAAATTTGAGAGAGAGCTATATGATATAGAATTACAGAAGCAGAATGTTTCACAATTGATATATGCACGAAATTCTACATTTTCACAGAATTTTAATTCAGCTAGATTTTTATTATTATTTATTATTATACCATCAAGCCAAATTCCTTTCGGAGTAAGCGTAACTCCTTCGGTTCCAGCCTTATTATACTACCGGGTATCAAGAAATTCATATGGTAAGGGCAAGTAAGGGATGTGTGGGAAAAGGGATAGGTTTCAGATCAATCTAGAGGTTGGGTGTTGTTCACTCAAGCAATAACCTCTTTGCATAACACCGCTCCCATCCAAGTCGTTGATGAATGTCTTTAGCAATCACTCCAGGTGGAGAGCTTCACAGAGCCATCATAAATCACGATTCACACATAAATACTCGAACTGACTGATAAATCCATAGGGAGATACAGCCTCTTCACCCCAACCACATATCGAAGCTCTTCACGAGGGCCCATGAGTATCCAAATGTTTCGCTTGAGGAGTCACTCTTCTTCTTATTAACGATTGTTTTTCACACGTTCCTATCCTTACGTACATCTTCTGCTTCCTTTACATCCATACATTTTTTTTATGCAAGTCTAGCTGTTTCTGCGACTCTTTATGTCTCTCTGCTTTAGAGTATAATTCACACATTCCAACTATTCTTTCTTCAGTTTACCCCCGGGTACACTATCATTCTCTTTGCCTAAATACACTTGATTTCCTAAACATCTTTTATTCATTTTCTCAATATGACGGGAAATGAGAAAAAACATAGAAGACGAAGTTTTAGAGGAAGTGGAGGATACCCTGATATTAGAGGGTGATTGGAATGCCAGGACGGGCACAAAAGGGGAAGTGTATAGAGGAGGGAAGAGGATTATTAAAAACTCGAAAGATCAGATATGGAACAAGGGAGGGGAGGAATTAATAGGATGGATAGAAGAGAGAAGATGGGATTTAATAAATGGAAATATAACGGGTGATAAAATGAGAAAATATACTCTTGCTGGAGGGAAAGCGGTTTCGGTAATAGAATAAAAAATAAAGAAGATGGAAGTGGGAGAATGGGTGGAATCAGATTACTAACCTATTTATGTAGGATCGGATGGACAGACAAAGAGATATAAAGGGGAGGGATGTGAAAGCAGAGTGAAAATGGTGTATGGACAGAAGAGTTAAGAGTGAGGTTCAAAGAAAATATGGAACGAGTAGAATTTGGTAGGACAGGCGTAGAAGAAGAATGGAAAGAACTATGAAGAAAGATATAGGAATTTCTGCCGGTTAAAGAAGGCGAGAGAGCAAATAGAGATTGGGAGATAGCATGAGTATAAAAAAGGGAAGAGGAATGTTGAAAAATTATAAAGAAAGTGAAAAAGAGGGCAAACAGATATCGAAAGATACGTGCAGGGCAAGAAACAGTTCAAGAAGTTATGTAGGAGGAAGGAGAAAGAAAAACAATGAGAGTTTTAGAACGAAGTAAAGGACATAAAATCAGAGGGAGATGTATGGCAATTTTTAAATAAATTCAGCAAGAGGAGGGGACGAATAGGTGGTAAAATAGGGAAAGAAATTCCGAACAATTATTTTAAAGAGTTAGAACATGGGTCGGATGAGAGGAGGGTGTCACGGTGGGTGCGGGAGAAAGGGGATGAAAGGGATGAAGAGTTGAGAGATGAAGAAATATACACGTAAATGAAAAAGTTAAAGAAAGGAGAGAGATGGAATAGAGAACGAAGATTGGATATTTGGAGAGAAAACGGTAAAGGAAAGGTTGAGAGTAATTATTAAGAAGGTTTGGAAAAAGAAGGGTTTCCCGGAAGAGTGGAAGAAAGGTTTAATAGCACCATTACAGAAGAAAGGAGATAAGTATAAGGTAGAAAACTATAGAGGGATTACGTTCCAAAATACTGCTACTACGGCAGGCAGCCATAGAGATTTATATCCCAATACAGGACAATTGAAATTTTTCTCCCACTCTGGGATTAAAAAGGTTCTAGAATCTATAAAAACACTTGGAAAGAAATTGGAAAAAATCTGCCCGCCTTGCGGGCACATTCTCATCACTCGCAACTTTGAACGCGATTAAGGCGCGCGATTCGGTCGTCGCGCTACGCGCTCGGTGTTATATATTCTTCATGTACAAATTTATAAATTTGTTTTTGATTTTGAATGAGAAAGGAAATTTATTTACCTAAGGCTCTATCGGCCTCAATGAATACATTCTCATCATAATATTCGCGCTTTGCGCTTGATTTTCTGCGCTCACCGTATAATATATTCGAATAAATATTTAAAAAGACGATAAAAAAAATTGTCTAGATTTACGATTAGTCCTATGAAGAAATCTTTAACAGCAATTTTATTTGACCCGTTAAAAGCGCAAATTCTACTTTTTTGACTATTTTTTTCTCATCTCGCGTCGTTTGGCTAAAAAAAAAAATTCCAATACCGTTTTGTATACTTAAAATGCAACCCATGCCTCCCACCAGAAAATATTTAGAGGCAAGTTTACAGGTCTTCGTAAAAGCAACAATTTTGATATCTCAAATTCCCTTTGTATTCCGCGTTATTTAGCTCAAAATTTAAATTTTCGATTTTTCAAAAAGATTCAAAAAGTTGTTATGACAATCTTGTAGAGCTTCCAAAAAGAAACATTCAAACGAATTAAACTGTTTCTGATTAATTTTTTTTTTAATATATGCACTATTACACTTTTAGTTCAGGATTCATCTTTTTTTTCGTTGAAAACTAATTTTTCCAATTGGAAATTTAATTATGACATTCCTGGTTGAAAATTGATCTTTTTTAGTTGAAAATTCATATATTTTATTTAAAATTCGTCTTTTTTGGTATAAAATTAATCTTCTTGGTTGAAAATTCATCCCTTTGGTTTCAAATTGCACTATTTTGTTGAAAATTAATTTTTTTTTGGTTGAAATTTCATCTATTACATTTTTAATTGAGAATTTATCTTTTTAGATAAAAAAATTATTATTTGGTTGAAAATCAACTTTTTTATTGAAAACTCGCCTTTTTGGCTTGAATTTTCAACAATCTGGTTGACTTTGTTTCTCCTTTGGCTGAAAATTCAACTTTTTTGATGAATTTTTTTTTTGGTCGAATATAACTGTTTTTGATTTAAAATTAAAGTGTTTTTTAGTTGAAATATCAACTATTACATTTCTCGTCAAGGATTTATCTTTTTCCGTTGAAAATTAATTTTTTTCAATTGAAAATTTGACTATCCCATTTTTTGTTAAAAATTTATCTTTCTTAGTTGAAAATTCATGTATTTTGTCTGAAATTCGTCTTTTTTTGGTAATAAATTATGTTCTTGTTTGAAAATTTATCTCTCTGGTTTCAAATTTGACTATTTTGTTGAAAATTCGCCTTTTTGGCTTGAAAACATCAACAACCTGGTTGATTTTTTTCTATCTTGACTGCAAATTCAACTCTTGTTGAAAAAAATTTTTTCGGTTGAATGTAACTGTTATTGGTTCAAAATGAAAATTTTTTCTGGTTGAATTATGTTCTATTACATTTCTTGTTGAGAATTGGTATTTTCTTGTTCAAAACTATTTTTTTCAATCGAAAAGAAATTCATGTATTTTGTTAAAGATTCGTCTTTTTTTGGTAAAAAATTATCTTCTTGGTTGAAATTTCATCTCTTTGATTTTAAATTTACCTATTTTGTTGAAAATTCGTCTTTTTGGTTGAGTTCAACTGTATTTGATTCAAAATGATAATCTTTTTGGTTGAAATTTCAACTATCACCTTTTTATTGAGAATTCATCTTTTATGGTAGAAATTTGAACTACTTTGTTAAAAATGTTTTTTTTTTGGTTGGAAATTCAAAATACCATATTAGTTGAAAATTCATCCCCTTCGTTGAAAAATTAACTATTTTTTAAGCATTTTTTTCTGTTAAACATTAATTTTTTTAAATGAAAATTTAACCAGTCCATTTTTGGTTTGAAATTTATAATGTTCAGTTAAAAATTCAACTATTTGGTTGGATATTTCTATTTCTTATTTGAAAATTTATGTGTTTTGTTAAAGATATGTCTGTTTTGGTTGAAAATTTATCCTTCTCAGTTGAAAATTTATGTATTTTGTTGAAAATTCAACGTCTTCAAAAAAATTTCTATTGGTTTTAGAATATTGTAAATCTTTCAGAAGTGGAAGTCGTAACGAGGTGCATCTGAAGAAACACATTTAGAAAGAAATAATTAATCTTCAGTGTCAAAGAGATTTAGTGCCCAACATAGAAAAGCTGAAATTTTTCTTCCACACTGACATTAAAATTTTTCTAAAACATTCCTCGTTTTAAAAATATTATGTGGGTCATGACTAACCTACGACTTTCATTAAAAAGTGTAACAACTATCACTCGAAAGTTATCAATAAAGTTTTGTAACAATTAAATTTGGATATATATTTCTAAAATACAAAAGTAACTAAAGAAGTAACGATAGTTGCTTTTTTTGGGAAATGCAACAAAGAAAAAGTTACATTTTGGATCGGTAACGATAACGATAACTAGTTACTTTTTCTCATGATGTAACGGTAACGATAATTAGTTCCTTTTAAAAAGTACCATAACTCACGCCTCACTGGAGAAAGGGAAAATCTGTGCCTTATTTATAGTTCTGAAAGAAAGTTTTTCCGTCAGTAGACAAGAAGACGCTGTGAAAGGTTTTAGAAAAAAGGGGGTAGATAAAGATCTGGTAAACAGGATAAAAGAAATTTGTACTTTAACAAAAGATTAAGTGAGAGTAGGCATGAAGGAGACAGAGGCGTTTTGGACACACAGCGGACTGAGCGAGGCTGTCCGCTAAGCCCGATGCTATTCGCAGTGTTAATTTCAAATGTAGAAGAGGAGTTACAAAAGGGAATAGAAGAATAAGTGGTAGTAGGTGGAAAGAGATTTAGAACGCTAAGATATGCCGATGATATTATGATATAAGCGAAAGAGCAAGAAGCTCTGACGGGAATTATGAGAAGGCTAGAAAGGTATTTAGAGGGCAAGAAGCTAATTCTAAATGTCGGAAAGTCCAAGATTTTAAGAGTTTGAAAAGGAGACAGGAATAATAAACAATGTTCATGGAAATGGAAGGGTGAAAAAGTAGAATAAGTAAAGAAACTCGTATACCTGGACTTTCTTTTTAAGGAAAATGGAAGTAAGCGCGCGCATGTATGGGAGAGAGTGAAGAAAGCATCTTGGTCATGAAGAAAGTTTAGGGCATATGTGAAAAAGCGTGGAAAGATGATTTGAGAAGAAGATTGATAATGCTTGAAACACTGGTGGCAAGCGTAATATTGTATAGGGTGGAGATTTAGGGACGGAGAGAATACGAATAGGTGGAGAGAGTGCGCGAGAATTATCTGAGGTGGACCTTAGAGTTGGGAAAATGCACGCCAGGATACTCAGTCCACGAAAAAGTAGATAGTTTTAAAATGAGGGTGAGCACAAGAGAAAGATCATGTCAGTTTAAAAAGAGAGTGAGGGAAAGTGAGAATCGAGCGCTAGTAATAGAATTTACGACAGAGAAAGAAAATGACAAGGAAGTAGGGCAGGGGGGGATAGAAAGGAAGAGATACCTCAGAAGGAATGGGCTTGCAGGTTTGGAAGTTAAGAGAAGGCATGAGATGGGTCAAAAAGTGCAGATAGTCCTGAAAGAGCAAGGAAACGAAGGTACAGGAGAGATAACAGGATAATGTAATCAAAGTATAATGTTACATATAAGTAGATGAGAGTGGAAGGGATTTCAAAATATTTCAAAGAAAAAGGTAAAAGAGGAAGTCAGAAGGTAATAGAGAGGGCTTGATGTGGGAATATGGAGGAATGGAACAGATACTGGTTGGATGAAGAGAAGAGTACCTGTAAGTTGTGTAACAGAGGAGAGGTTAGACTCAAATATTGAATGGGAGGCTGTGTGGAAGTGGAGAAGAAAGGAATGACAGTCGGAAGATTGATGCATGGGAATGGGGGGAAGGAGGTAGTGGGATGGTGGAGATATCTGGGAAAGAGAAGGAGAAAAGATAGAGGAGGCTGGAGGAGGAATGACCATAGGGCGAGTTTTGTACGTAATAGCCGCTAGGCAAGAAGAGTTGTGAGAGTTGTGACCCATTTCCAAAATAATTTCTTATTTCCTTCAGACCCATTTTGCGTTAGCTATTTTTTATTATCTATTGTAAAATCTATCTTCTTTCACGAGAGGGAATTGTGATCACAGCGAATGAGACTTGGAAATTAGGGGCACTATTTCTCCTCGTTTAAGGGTACTTTGATATGTTTATTTGTTTAGTTTGGGAATTAACGGGGTGCGTGCATGGATGTTTAGAAAGCGAATATTCGTAGAATAAACACATCCACTTAACCCTCTAGCCTGAACATGCTATGTGTGATTGAGCCTTAGAAACGGTAAGATACTCTTCACCCTCTTAAGCCGTCCACATAGTCCGCAGTTCAAGATGAATCCTTGGACGTGATGGTCATACTAAGTAACAAGATTCTACGAAATATACAATACACTTACTCACAATGATGCCTCTGGCAAAATGTTCTTGGCAAGAATGCTTTTAAGAATTTCTTTATTGTACGGAATGAACTCTCTATCATTTTTTAACGTAATATATAAAACATGACAATAGTTATTGAAACTGTCAATTTAAAAAAATAAGAATAATCCCGATAGATTTTCTTTTTTTATTGTAAAGTGTTATATCATTTTATAATCCGCGCAATTAAAAATTTTAAATCGAAACCGCAAACTCACAGAATGTATTTTCGATAGCAGCGCCGCGGCGGCATCTCGCACTAAAGAAAATTTGGCGTGAAATTTAAATTTATGTATTTTCATTTTCATTATATTTTAACGTAATATATAAAACATAAAGATGCCCGCTAAAAAGATTTGCATTCAAAACGATTGAAAATATCCTTAAAGCATGAAATCCAAAAGATTTAATAAGATTCTGCATTGAATTACATTACCTTATTTGTAAATGCACACTTTATTCAAATTCTATAGCTGGAAAATAAAATAAAATCGTGATAAAAAATATGTAAAATCACTTTGCGCCACTACTTTATGCATGAAAATCAATCCTAATCATATAGTGACCAACCCTATAATTGGAAAGATTTTTAGCTAATAATTATGCCATAAACGATCAATAAAAACATTGAAAATTAGTTTATCAAATGCATCATCTCATATCTCATTTTAAAGATTCAAAAAAATGCAGAATCAAGGTTTCGTATGCATTTAATACTTGCTTCATTCTCATTAAACTGGTAAATCTCCAACTGTTTCAACACATGCCTTATTACCGGGTAGCTATTGCGACTAATGAGTAAGCAAAAAGATTAGGGTACACAGAAAAACTCTGAAGTGAAATTTGTTGCAGCTTATTCGTCAATAGTCTTAAAATGAGAATTTCTAGTCTCATATTTCACCCTTGAACATTGCTGCACATTTAAGCAGCGCGCACCTATTATTTAAAACCAAATTTGTACATTGAAATGCAAGTCTTATAGTTATACTCGGGGTTTTTTAGCAGAAAAAAGATTTCAAAAGAAAAATCATTGAGAATGTAGAAAAGCTATAACGGGCTTTAACAATTTAAGGTTATATTTAAGTTTTCTCAACAAAAATTTGTACTCTTCTACAATTTGCAGATATGTTCCCTGGGGAAAAATTTGGAGAGGGAATTTCGCATAGGATTGTGTATGAATTTATTTCAGATTCTTCTCAAGATCTACATCCGATGCTATCTGTTTCTATCAGAAATTCTGACTAATTTTGACTGGAAAATTCAAGACAATGAAAATGACTTGTAAAGTCGATTATAAATTAAATTAACATCATTTTTGATTGAAATGCTCTTTGTTCAAAGACCGAAAATATAATCTCAAATTGTTAAAGCTTGCTAAGTTTCCTCAATCCTCAATAACATGTCTTCCAAAAGATCCTTCCAGTGAAAAATCCAAACATAAACTTAAAAACTGTCAGCTCTTCTCAAAGAAGTGATGATCTTTCTTTTAAAATATCAATTACAGTTCAGAAAACCAAAGCATAAATTTAAATTTTTGACACTCGTTAGCTTCGATTGCGTTGAGAATTGAAGACTTTTCCTTAAAAATACCACTTTTCGCTTAAGAAACTCAAATATATCCTGAAATTGTTAAAGTTTGTTAGCTTTCCACACATGCTGTTCTTCCTGAAAATACCAATTTTTGTTGCAAGATCGTATAGATAATCTCAAATTGTTGAAGCTTCATTTAAAACTTGATGATTTGTTTTTGAATATCCATCTCCGTTGAAAAAAACTTAAATTGATTCAATTAATTTAAGTAATGTTATATTATAACATTTCATTATTTTAATCTTAATTTAACTCAACTTTAGATTCTCACAACTTGTTAGTATTCCCCAAGAATTGATCATTTTCATTCAAAAATACAATTATTCGCTTTGTTTTCGGTTTGTAAAATACGTCGCTGCTACTTTATTGGTTAGTGAAGTCATTTTCTTGTGTTACTTCCCACATTATATCACTTCAAAAAACGGAATGGTAACAGGGAAAACGAAAAATTGTTGTGTCGACAAATAAAGTAGCAGCGATATATTTAGTTAGCTTTCTTTAATGGCTGATGATTTTTCGTTTAAAAAATCCAATTTCGTTTGGAAAATCCAAGTATAACTTTAGATTCTTAAAACTTGTAGAACGCCTTTAATACTTGATGATTTTCCTTCTAAAATATTCCTTTCTGTTGAAAAATCTGAATAGAACCCTTAAAATGGTTACCTCATTTTAAGAATAATTGATATTTTTTTTAGATATCCATTTTTGTTAAAAAAATCCAAATATAACCTTAAAAATGGTGAGATTTATTCAATACTTGATGATTTATGTGTTGAAGTATCCATTTCATACGAAAAAACTTGTACGATTTCCTTAATGCGTCATCATTTTTCTTTTAAAATATAAAATGATATGGGAGAAACCTCAAGATAACCTTAAATTCCTAAAACTCAGTCAGGTTTCCCCCATACTCAATGCCTTCTTCCTACAATAATCAAGCCTTTGGAAAAATGCAAACATAACCTTAAATTCTGAATACTTGTTAGCTTTCCTTAATACTTGATAATTTTTCTTTCAAAATATGTTCCATTTCCGTTGAGAAAAATCAAGCATAACCTTATATTCTTAAAACTTGTAAGATTTTCTCAATACTTGATGATTTTTCCTAAAAATGGGCTGATGCTATAGTTATGAGCCGTGTGAGTACATAATTGTACAATTCCTTGATCCGAATTTCTTGGAACATTTCGGCTTTAATTTAGATATCATGGCGGACATGACTAATCTAAGACTAACTCTACTAAGTACAAATTTTATTTCAAGTAACTAGTGCGCGTTGGGAAACGAAAAGGAATTCAAAGTTAGGTAATTATTATCATAATTGATCCGCTCATTACTATTTATTTCGTCCAAATAACGAAGAACAAAATAGTCCTGATTGCAACTCAAAACTACACCGATTTTGGCGTTTTTTTGAGGATCGGCATTTTTCTGTGATAATCCCGACAGATATTTTTTTTATCGTAAAATTTTTTCTCATTTGATTATCTGTGATTATAAATTTAATATCGAAAGCCGCTAAGTCACAGAATGTATTCAAAATCAACCCCGAATCACTATTTAATGCAAATATTTCAAAAAATTGATTTTTTTTAATGAAAATACTTTTTTGATAGTTCTGGATATAAGAAAATTATATTTGAGATTTCCTTCATCTTCTAAATTCAAAAAAGCTTGCGAAAATTGTGAAATGTACTGCTTTCCGATGTAAATCCGAATACATTCGCACTAACCCGAAAGCGTATTAATTTAAGTAAGAAGAGGAATTTTCCATAGTAAACGTTATAGTAAATAAAAAGTTGGTTATTAATTTTATTTATTAATTTAAGTTCATTCAGTGTTTTTAAACGTTTTTATAAGCGAATTCTGTGTTTCAATTAACCTCTTAGAAGCGGGATAGGTAAAATGAATAAAAAAATACCTAACTGGTGGAGTAACAAATTTTGTTTATCATACATATATATTGGAAGGTTCTTACTTAAATTTATATTTTTATTATATCGTACTAAACCGAGTTTTGATTTTATAATCACTCTAACCTGAGAGTCTGTTTTGGATTCACGGAAGAGGAAATAAAGAATTTTCCAATTTCTCTAACTAAATCCTTTTCTTCTATTTCTAATTACTTAGTTTCTTTCATATTAAATTCTCTCTCTTGATATAATTTTCTCCTGACAACTTTCTACTGAAAAAAGTAAATGGGCCCTCAAGCAGCTTACATGCTTATATCCTAGCCTGAACTAAACTGCATTAACTAAAGGAATAGGCCCACAAGCCGCTTATAGGGACCTGATCTATCTTTCTGATAGTGCTGCCGTCACCGAAAATTGCGGCAACCCTGGCAAAAGTGAGGTGACCAAAGCTCGAAATTCATTGGAAACAGTGCAAAATCAATTACGATTATAAATGTTCTCATAAGTCCTAAAAATTTTGAACAATTTTTATGCGATTAAGAACAAATTTATGTATGATATGAGAATTAATAATACATTTGATGCTTTACGATGATTCATTATGATGAAAGGAGGTGTTTCGGGTTTCAATCGTGTGCAAAACTACGAATCTTGCCGACGT
>JAUMHM010000031.1:55688381-55703461 GCA_032362435.1 Melikaiella ostensackeni
TGAAAACTTTTTGAGAAATCGTGCGCGCAGTGGACATGCCTTTTTTAGACACTTTATTTATTGTTAAATAATGCCTGAACTAAATAATAATTTTATGTAATTTTTTTTTAACTTTGAGACTGCATGAATAAACGTTGAAAATTTCATTCAATTATATAAAGTAGTCGTTGGGAAAAAAATTCTTGAAAATCACCTTTTTTTTGCCCAGATAGTAGAATGACCCCTTAAATTCTCAATCATGAAAAGTTTTTTAGTCAAGAAAGAAGAAATATTCCAGCCAAATAGTTGAAATTTCAACTGAAAAGATTACTTTTCAACCCAGCAATTGAATTTCCAATTTAAAAAAAGACTAATTCTCAGTGAAAAATGTAATAGTTGATATTATAACCAAAAAGGATTTTACTTTTGAATAAAAAATAGTTGAATTCAAACAAAAAGATGAATTTCCAACCAAGAAAGATTCTTTGTCCAAGAAAGAAAAACAATGTCAACCAAATTGTTGAATTTTCGAGACAAAAAAACAAATCTTCCACAAAACAGTTGAACTTTCAACCTGGAAATATGAATTTTCGGCAAAAAAGTTAATTTGCGACCAAATAATAGAAGTTTTAATCAGAAAAGATGAATTCTCAATAAAAATATAATAGTAGACTCTTCAACCCTTCCACAACATTTAATTAATGAATTGAGTTATTGTTATTAATTTATTTATTCAATCGACCTTTTCAACTTTTCATAATATTGTTACTTTGTGGAATAATAATCAAAAAAAAATTTTTTTACACCCTAATCTTTTTTCAGTTAACATTTATAAGTGGTTTGAACATCGAAGAACTCTCAACTGATGAAAATATATTAGGAAAAATATATGAGAAAAATTGAAAATCCAGGGAAACAAAATCAAAAAGGTAGTTCTTTCAAATACTTATTCTTGTGTTCTCAAATTATTTCTTCCTATTTCACATACATGAAAAATACATTTAAACTAATTGAAACATGAGCACTTTTCCATTCTGTTGTTTATCTATTTTTCAATCTTTGATCTTTTCGAATCATTTTCTGATGTATTTTCGTCAGTCGACAGTGCCGAAGTGTTCAAAGGTTTTCCAAAGTTGGCTAAAAAAAATGTTTGAATACAAAAATTACTAGAAAATTTGCTAAACAAATGGCGCTACTATTTTTAGAGGGTGCATTCGTGGAATATTCACGAGATACCCATATGATATAAAAAGTTTTTAAAAATAAATAAAATCCTCTTTTTCACCTAAAATTAAACTGCTGAACCGCTGTGTTCTCTGTGAACCCCTCTACACTTATTTTGTAACCTTCTACAGTTAATTTGTGAAAACAATACTCAGACCCCGTTTTCAATTGATTACAGAATATAATTACAAAATGAGCAATGTAAGATAATGTAAAAAATGGAAATTTATTCATGTTAAATTATTTGTGTAATGGTTCTCACTTGTTTCCATTTCGCTTCGTTTACAATCACTCTGGGAGTTGCAGTTTGAAAATTGCATGTACCATTATCCGCTCTGTGCTCGTGAATATTTTAATACTTATCAGGCGCGAGAGCGCGCATTCTTTTCCCCCGACAAGATTTATTCGCTTGGTCGGGAAATTTTATTCCCCGCTTCGAAGGGAAAAAAATTATGCTATTTTTTTCACGCCCTCTCTACTGATTCCCGTAAGTCTCGTAAATTCTTAGAAACATTTCTAGGAACCCTTCTAACTCTGGGGTTTCCGTGATGAATACCCAGTCAGTAACACAGCATCGTTTTTCTCATCTGGCCTAGAATAGAATGTAATTTCTTGCCCTCCTTAAGACTAGATGCAAAAAAAGCTCTCAAGTCGGATTGCGACTTTAATAGCTGAACTGATACTTCTATGATCAGAATAATAGATTATTTGTGATATAAAGTTTTGTGAAAGCATAAGAATTAATTCATTTTAACATACAATTTTTTGGACAGATTCTCCCGTGTAAAAATGTTTTGTCTTGGGTTTTATCTTGATGACAGGTAATCAAAACATTTTTAAGACTTTTTGGAGACGTTTTGAGAGTCTGGCTGATGAGACGGAGCCGGACTTTATACATGTCTTGAACTAGAGAAAAGGTTTTCAATGCCTACCTGCCCTGGCGAAGAGGGTCGTCCTACTATCATGAAAGCTAATCCTTAGTTATGATTATACAATGTTTTGTGTTCATTAAATATAAATTAAATAAATTTAAATAAATATTTTATATTAAAAAAATATATTCAATCGCATTTATTGTTACTATCAAACTTGTTTGGCGACAATTCCAAAAACGTCCGTTTTTATCGTATTCTTTCAGGTTGAGGTGATCCTTATAGAAAACAATAATATCAATTTTTTTGAAGCAAATTTTAGACGGCTAAAGTCGTTAAGACCCACAGATTCTGATTTTTTTTTACTATTAAATAGCTATTTTAAGAATCAAACCAGAAATTTCCCCCTTTTTTATTGGCCTTTAGCCAAGACGTAACAGGAATGTTCATGTCTTGAGACAAGCTCCGTCGGTCTTGTCGCTGAGAGCTACGCGTATAACCACGAACATAAGACAAAATTACATGTCTATGAAGTCTGGCTTATGAGACGGAGCTAGAATTCAACGTATTGAAGTTAAAATGAGACGTCTTGAAGACAAATATTCCGTCTTGGGTTTGGTCTTGATAACAGTTAATCAAGACATTTATAAGTCGTGTTGAAGGCGTTTTGAAAGTTTGGCTCATGAGACGGACCCGGGCTTTATTTATGTCTCCAACCGAAAGAAGGTTTCCAATGCCTACCTGCCCTGGCGAAAAAGGTTGTCCTTACCGTCAGAAAAGCTAATCCTTATTCATGATTAAACAATTTTGTGTATTTATTAAATATGAATTGAATCAATTTAAATAAATATTTGATATTAAACAAATCATTTAATTCCATTTGCTGCTAAAACCCCACACTTGTTTGGCAACAATTCCAAAAACGTCCGTTTTTTGTCTTCCTTCAAGTTGAGGTGATCCTTATAGAAAACTACAATATAATTTTTTTTTGGAGCAAATTTCAGATGACTGTAGTCGTTGTAATCTTCATGTCTTGAGACAAGTTCCGTCAGTCTTGCCACTGAGAGCTATAACCATAAACATGAGACAAAATTTCATACCTGTGAAGTCTGGCTCATGAGACGGACTTAGATTTCAACGTCTTGAAGACAAAATGGGCTGTCTTGAGTACAAATATTTCGTCTTGAGTTTCGTCTTGATAACGGGCAATCAAGACATTTCCGAGACGTGTTGGAGACATTCTGAAAGTTTGGCTCATGAGACGGAGCAAGACTTTATTTATGTTTTGAACCAAGAAAAAGGTTTCCAATGCCTACCTGCTCTCGCCTACCTGTCCTTGCCGTCATAAAAGCTAATCCTTATTCATGATCAAAGAATTTTCTAAATTTTGTATACAATATGCATATTAAATAAATCCATTTAATTCCATTTGTTCTTACTATTACACTTGTTTGGCGACAATTCCCAAAATGTTGTCCATTTTTCCGTATTTCTTCCGGCTTGGGTGATCCTTGTAGAAAACTACAATATTAATTTTTCTGATGGAAATTCGGATAACTGTAGTCGTTGAGACCTACAGATTCTGATTTTTTCTCTTTTAAATAGCTACTTTGAAAATTAAACAATGAATTTATTTTTTAATTCAAGTCCAGATTATCTGGTCCCTCCTTTATTGGCCTAAGCCAAGACATAACAGAAATCTTTATGTCTTGAGACAAGTTCCGTCGGTCTCGCCACTGAGAGCTATATCTATAAACATTAGACAAAATTTTATGTCTATGAAGTCTGGCTTATGAAACGGAGCTAGATTTCAATGTCTTGAAGACAAAAAAAGACGAATTTCCAAAAAATATTCTAATTCTCAACCAAAACAGAATAATTTTCACCCAAAGAGTTGCGTTTTTAACCCAAACGATAAATCTTCTTCAAAAAAAGATTTTTTCAACAGAACACATAAATTTTGAACCACATAGTTGAATTTTCATTCAAAAGGATTAATTTTCTACCAAAAATGACGAACTTTCAACAAAAGAGTGAAATTTTTAATCAAAAAGAATTTTGAGTCAAGGGAATAAAAATTTCAACCAAATTGTTTAGTTTTAAACAAAATAGTTAAATTTTCAACCAAAGAAATGGATTTTTGAATGTTGAGCAAAATAGTTGAATTTTCAAATAAAGGAGAAGAATTTTCAACGAAAGTGTGGAATTTTCAACCAAGACAGAATTTCGAGTCAAGCAAGAAAACAATGCCAAACAAATTGTTGAATTTTCTACAAAATAGTTAAATCCTCAATCAAAACCGATTGATTTTCAACCCAAAAAGATATATTTTCAACCAAAACAGTTGAATTTCCATGAAATGGAGAACTTTTCAATAAAATTGTTAAATTTCCATCACCTTAATTGAATTTATAACCAAAATGTTAAATTTCCAACTAAAAAGATAAATCTTCAACCAAGAAAATTAATCTTCTACCAAAGAAGACGAATTTTCAGCAAAATACGTATACATGAGTTTTAAAGCAAATAGTTGAATTTTCAACTAAAAAAGATCAATTTTTAGTAGAAAGAATCAATTTTCAACCAAAAGGATACTAATTTTCAACAAAATAATTAAATTTGCAACCAAAGAGAGTCTGAGGGAATGAAAAAGGCGATTTTGCATGCTTTTTTATTATTTACTGTTTCTTATTTATTTCTTATTGCTTATTATTATTTACGGTTCATTATTTTTTTTATAGACCATAGAGGATTGTTATATAAGTCAATAGATTCATTTCATCAACACAAATAAATTTCATACCTGAAATGTTGGTGTACTGGAAAAATTTTCAAATTTGTAAATGTCATAACTTCATTTAGTCACAGAATATTTCTGAATACATCAATCGATTCATGTTTTCAAATTGAAAAAATTTGGTACGTGTCATGTCAGTATATTCCTGATATTTGAAAGAAAATTTACTTATAAATGAAAAATTGAAAACTTCCAAAATTCTTGAAGAAGAGAATTTTTGTATGAAGATAGCTGTAAACATTCTATTGAATTGTATCAACTAAATATCATCTCGTGCTTTGAAAAATTTGGGTTACAGAGCCTGGTATCACTGCAAATACTTTGATTGAAATTCTTAAAATTTCGCATTTTACGAATTCATTTTCTGCCATTCTCACGATGTTTAAGAAATAAAACTCAACCAAAGAAATAAATTCCCAACTAAAATGATGAAATTTGAACAAAATAATTGAATCCTCTAAGAAAGATTTTTTAGTCAAGAAAGAAAAAGGATTCAATCAAATTGTGGAATTTGCAAGCCAAAAAGACGAATTTCCTCCAGAAAAATTGAACTTTTAATCAAAAAATATGAATTTTTGACAAAAAACTTAATTTTGTACGAGGTTCGTTTGAGAAGTTTGGTGAAAAAGCAAGTAAAAATTTTTGTTGTTGAAAAGTTTTGCAACATACGCATTTGCGGCATTGGTTACTTCTTTATTGAATAAGGAATCTCTTTCTACCAAACTAGGTCTTTAAGTCGGAAAACAGAAAGAAGTCGCATGGAGCCAAGTCTGGAGAATAGGGTGGATAAGGAATCAACTCGAAGCCCACTTCGTGTATTTTTGACATTAAATTGCGGAGATGTGAGTCGGTGCGTTGTCGTGATGAAATAGCACTTTTTTTTGCGCCAATCGTGGCCGATTTTTTTTGTAGTTTGGCTTTCAAACGGTGCAATAACTATGCATAGTATGTTTCTGTTGTAGTTTTACCCTCCTCCAAGTAATCAATAAGGATTATTCCTCGGTAATCCCAAAATACTATGGCCATCGCCTTCCCAGGTGACTAAACAGTCTTCGAATTTTTTGGCGCACTTTCGCCAGGCAGTACCCACTGCTTTGACTGCTGCTTTGCCTCGGGTGTATAGTGAAGGATCTAGGTTTTGTCCGCAGTTACGAATTGGCGCAAAAAGTTCTGCGGATTCTGGTTGAACTTTGCCCAACACTACGCTGAAACTTCTTTTCGGTTGCGCTTTTCATCGGGAGTTAGCAATCACGGCACTTATCTTGCACACACCTTCTTAACCTGCAGTTTTTCTTGCAAGATGTTACAGACCTCGTTCAGTGGAGATACCTAAAGCCTTGGAAATTCGCGCACCTTGATTCGGCGATCTTCCATAACCATATGATGAATTTTTTCTACCATATTCAATGTGATGACCTCAATTGGGCGTATGGAGAGCGCTTCATCTTTAGTTGTGGTTCGGCCACGTTTAAATTCATTCATCCAAAAATGAAGGGTTTTCAATGAATGAGCAGACTCATCGTGAACTTCGTCCAACTCGCCTTTGATCTGCGCGGCCATCAAATTTTTTCAATAAAAATATTTCATCACTGTACTGTCATATATCAATTATGAATTTAAGAGATCGTTCCCGCTTATCGGACATGATGGAGACATATTGTTTTCGTCACATCTCGTCATATGAGTAAAGCTAGAGGGGGGTGGTTTAATGAAGGAAGCCGGTGGCTTGAGTCAGACAACGATTGACCGTTAACATGATTGTTAAGTTATAATTCTGTTAAAGTTTCTTGATTAGCGTTTTTAAATAAATGAATAATTTTATATTCATGAGCCTTTTGACCACTTGGTGATCGATGCTGTTTTACAGTAGTTACAATCTTTTCATCAATTTATGGGGCACGCATAAGCCCCAGTTTTGACACAAAAAAGCATGCACGATTCCATGGAAAAAGATCTTATAGCGCCTTCATTTGACGTGCCTAGGATAATTGATGAGAGGTTTTGAACGAGGAAGTCGAAAGACCTGGTGGACATGATTCCATTATGATCGCACTTTTCATCGTTTTTCATTTCTGGAATTGAGATAATATGAGTGTGTATGTGGATTCATTTGTTTTTTATCTGCTAAATTGATGAGTAGGTCCAGTTTTCTAATTGTAAATCTGAAACATGAGAAACAAATGTGAATTTTATATATGATCGTGTGTACCTACAGCTGCGTAAATATTTTTGTTATGAAATGGTAAATTTGAATGCGATTTGCGACATGACTTGTCCGAATTTCAATCAAAATGCTATCTAAATTGTTAACAAAAATAGGAATCAAAATTTTATCTGGAAATAATATTTGGGCAATTTATTTATACATTTAAGAGCGTTCGTTGGATATAAATTTAACTTGTGTATGACAACGTATGTCCAACTCATTCTGTTTGACTGTAATTGTGAACATTCATTGAAATTTGATTCATTGGATTTTGGTTCATCATCATTGTTCCGAGGTTCTAATTTGTGTCGTCTTAATCAATACTGTGCTTGAATACATTTATTAGCGGAAATGTCAAACAAAACTTGTGTTGAAACGAAAAAAGAAATTGAATATTTATACGTCGAATTGGAAGACTTGCGAGTTGGAAAGGAACGATGTCGGAGTAAGATGGAGACTGAAAAATGCATCACTAAATCCCCCACAGGGGGATGTTGATAATATTTTATACAACAATTTTTACATATTTGCAAACAGCTAGTGTTGAAATTATGTTACCGAAATTCAAAGATAAATGACGAAATCCAAATGAATTTTTATTATCGATAAATAAATATTTTATTGTAAAGTCGATTCCTGAGCAATACAAACTTAAAATTATTCATAATGCCTTGAAGGTCTTGCCAAATTGTGGTTTGAGGTGAAACAAAATGATTTCACGGATTTTATCGCATTTAGCGAAGCATTTATGCAGAAATTTTATTCCGTCCTAATTGGAGTCAAAATGAAGTCAAATTGGTTGACTAGACGATCTGACGCGTCAAAGGGTAATTTACAAACTTATTTTAGAAAACAACTCAATGAGGCTAAATATTTTGTACCCAAGATAGGTCCGTACGAAATTCATTATAACATTATTCAACAGAAGCCTGTTCGAGTTCGAGAAATTTTAGTAACGATAGATTTTTCTGACGTAGACAAAATTGAAGAAGCTCTTTTTCAATTAGATTTTATTTTTATTGAAAAAACTAAAAATAAAACGAAAACTACTGACACGTTCACTTCAAACGTATGCTTAACGAGAGCTAAGCGTCGGTTTTGGCGGAAGCTTTGAAGAGACTAATTTAAAGAGTGATGTTTCTTGGCCATATAATACAAAGTTCATTTTGGCGCCATCTAGACGGAAACTTACCTCACTTATTAAACGAGCCTCGTCCTAAGTAATTGAATTGTCAACAAAAAAAGATGAATTCTCAACGTAAAATGTAATAGTTGATATTTCAACCGAAACAGACTTCAGTTTTATATAAAAAACAGTTGAATTCAACCAAAAAAGAAGAACTCTTAGCAAAATAGTTTATTCCTCAATGAAAACAGATTAATTCTCAACCAAACTGTTGCATTCTTAACCAAAAAGATTTATTTTCAACAGAAATGTCAGTTTTCAACCAAATAGTTAAAATTTTAAGTTAAAAAGACGAATTTCCAACAAAATAGTTAAATCCTCAACCAAAAAGATTAATTTTATACTAAAAAAGACGAATTGTCAACAAAAAAACCTAAATTTTTAACCAAATACTTGAATCTTTAGCCAAGAGGAATACTTTTCTACAAAAAAAACAAATTTTCAACAGGATACATGAATTTTTAACAAAATATTTGGATTTTTAATTAAAAAAAGATAAATTTTCAACCGAAAATGGAATAGTAAAATTTTCAGTTGGAAATATGAATTTTGTACCAAGAAAAAAACGTACTTTCGATAAAATATTTTCATTTCCAATAAAGGAAATGAATTTTTAACTAAAATATTGAATTCTGAACAAAATAGTTGAATCCTACAAGGAAGATTTTTCAGTCAAGAAAGAAAAAATATTTAACCAAATTGTTGAGTTTTCAAGCCAAAAAGACGAATTCCCAGCCAAAAAGTTGCATTCTTTCCCAAAAAATATGAAATTTCTACTAAAAAAAATGAATATTTGAATTAAAAAGACGAATTTTGAACCAAAAAAGATTTTTCAGTTAATAGAATAAAAATATTTCTATCAAATTGTTGAAGTGTCAAGCCAGTAAGACGAATTTCTACATTAATTTGAATATTATGTCCTTCAATATTTTTCCATTATTTATTCCAATGCTGATTATCTCATAATCATTCTTTAGATAATGATTCAATTGTCGAAAATATGATTTTCCCATTGTGCGTGCCACCTCCCCTGCAATTCTAGTTACAGTAATAACTTATAGTGTGAACATTTGAAAATTGTTGCTGAAGATTTTTGTTTTATAAAAAGTTACTTTATTTTTACAGTGAGGTCGATTCGGGTAAGTGTGATAACAGTGTTACTGTGAAAAGAATAAAATTATCTTCGAAAAATAAATTATTTGTTACATTGTATTGGTGGAAGGCATAGATTGACCATTCAATTACTCTTGGAAAAAAGATAACCGTTAATGGTTGTTGTTTTATATATTTTTTATATCTCAAGTTGGGAGACCCCTAACTAATCTAAATTCTTAATTGTACCAGCTTACTTTTAAATTCAAAAAATAAAAAACGTTGCTTCATTCAAAAGTGTCTCGTTTGAAGGCTAGTGATAACAAGAGTAAAGTCTCCAGAAATAATTTTGACAAAACTTATAGCATAGATATTCTCAAATATTCGAAATATCGTTGATCAGAGTCTTACCTTTGAATTTTGTATCACACTTAGCCGTATCGACCCTAATATCTCTTTTCGTAAAATTTGTCTACATATGTGGTGAGCCTCCGAGTTATTTTGGCAGAAGATAGACATTGGCGCCGCTGGGGTTTAATTGAATTAGAGAACAAGTGGAAGTTTCTTCCAATAAATTTGAGTTTAAGCAACTGTTTAGCTGTTGAACAACCCAATCTCTCGAATACTTCAGTGGAATTCCACAGTCGCTTGGACTTATCCTGGCGCAATTGTATGTCTCTCAGGCAGTCAAACTTTCGAATTAATTGAATTAACTAAACTCGGTCCGGGATGTTAACCAGAGCCAGCACGTCGCACAGACAAGTGTATGCTATGCATATTGTAATGTACTCGAATTCTGTAGAGTAGTCTGCAAGCAAAACAGTAGCGATACGTGAATTATCATTAGTAGCACATCTGTAGTTCAGAACCTGTAGAAGTTTCTGGGATTGTCTTCGCCATTTACTGACCCGGAAATGTCAGGAAACCCTTATAGATGAGATGCGGAAAATTCTCTCACGAAATTGAATTACAAAAGTATCGAAAATTAGTAATAATACACGGAAACAAAAAGTGCTGGAAGTTTTTGTTAGCCAAGTGCGTGACTTCAGGATATGTCTAAAAGTACATGAAAAATTGAAAATACCGTCATCGGAAAATTATGCAAATAATGTTTGAAGAAACACAAAACCTCTCACACTGTGTCGAGCAGGGTAAAAGAAGCACGTGGCAGAAACTGAATTAATTTGCAAAAGTATTTTTTTTTTTGTAAAGCGCTGCGAAGCGACTCGGAGCAAGGAAAATTATTGTCTTCCACATGAAGCAACATGAAGTTGTTTCCTTGCATGGAAATGTTTTATCATTGATTTTCATTTAGTAGGGGGTGGGAATCGGCCGAGCCTAGACCAGTTTATGATTGGGCACCGATTTCGGCAAAACTGGACAGCCTAGTTGAGGAAAATTGAAATTAATCAACAAATGATTTCAATTATATAAGAGGTTGAATGCAATCTCACCAAAATACTTAAATTTTTCCAATTATTCAGACTTTTTAATTATTAAAACTTTTGTTAATAAAGTCAATCAGTGTTTCATTTCGTACTTGGGGTTATATCGGCTGAACCATAGAACACCTATAGTGGTCAAACAAGTCTGGCGCCATAAAGTAACCCCAGTTGTAGGTAGAGGGACAAAATTTTTGCTGTGGTCAGCTGATTTTTATATCGGTCAATTTATTGTAAACTACATCACATCGGTAATCAAAATGGATCGGGACAACTTTGATAAAAAACGTCGTACGAATGATAAATCAAGTCTATGGGTTGAAAAATATCGCGCAGTTGAAGCAGGAGTTGAACGAACATTCAAAGAACACTCGAGTGCTGATGACGATGATGAGTCATTTTAAATAAAAATAATAAAAATAATTAGTAAAAGTTAAGTATAGAAATTTAATCATTACTATATGTACGACGACAAGGCTAAAATTCAAATAAGGAGAATAGTTGATCATAGCACTGCGGCTTTTTATCAACCTCCGAAATGTAGCGCAGCCGGTGGCTTGAACTTCCATTCAGTACTACGGTCAGCCAGATATCGAGTGAAAATGACATATGCCAAAATTCTATAATGCGTGGAAGTCATCCCTCATCATGTAGTAAATCTCTACTACTAAGCTACTAGGCTACTATGAATCCTTCAGAATCGTAGCTGGCAATGGCTTCCAAGGAGACAGACGTAGTAGCAAAGCAAACAAAAGCAACAATGTCCAGCATAGTCCAACCCACAGACAGCAAATGGTCTCGCAGGTCGAGTAGCGAAATGAGTCGGCAAGTGACTCATCACTGTGTAAAAATAGTTGCACGATGTCGAACGCATGTAACGCATTGCCTAAGCACATTCTTCACGACAGCACGTCCCGTGAGAATCCAGTATATCCTACATAGGTATGATAAGGTTAGTTGCATTCTTCCATCTAGCATAGTCTGATGTCCATTTGTGATGATTAGCATGGTAAGAACTGATTGCCTCCGCAGTATACGAAATCATCTCTCATCGTAGTCTAAGACAGCATTATTGACACGATCTCCAACTCGAATCAATTCATCAGAATGCAGGAATGGAAGCAGGCGTATCAGTGCACTTTCACAAGCAGCTGGATGTCCCTTGCATAACTGACTTATCTGATCGGGATAGTCCCGTCTTTGCATATACCCGATCAAGCGTAGTCGTGCCTGTTCTAAGGCAGCAGGTGTTACCTTATAGAGTACAGAGTGTGCGTGACAACTTTTTCTTCCTGATCAATGGTAGGGTCTACCATTCCTGTAATCGAAGGCCAGAAAGTCGAAGGTTTTGACAACCATTCCGGTCCATTTCAACAGAGATGATGCGTTTCCAGACGAGTTGGTGGCAGACCACACGCAGTCCGCTGGGCTATCAACCCCAGGCACGTGATGCCCGTTATCTTCAGGTAGCATAGTTTGTATTTCCGCCATGGGGTTACCGAAGGTTATACCGAAGATTGTCTTCCAGTGTAACGGATCACCTCTGATCCAATCCAGAGTATTAGCAGAATCAGACCAGAGATTACAGAAGCCTGATAAAGGTAGTCCAAAGACAGACCGAAGTTGAGCCACTAAGCGTACAAGTAGCACGGCAGCACACAATTCTAAGCGTGGTATGCAGGTCTTTCCAGTTCGTGCCACCTTGGTCTTGGTTAGCACCAGCGAGACGTTGATGTTTTTCTAGTACATCATGACTCTCAAGTAAGCCACAGGTCCAAGGAAGTTCTATGAAGCATCCGAGAGTCCATGCAACTCTCGGCTCACGATGACAGATGAGTAACCAATCCATCTAGGTATGGAAAAGGTCGAGATGTTCATCAGTCCTTGAGCTTACACAAACTCTGCATGAATATCTTCGCGATAATGCTCACCGGAACCAGCCACCCAAGAGGGTCAAAAAATCAAGCAATCTCTGAAAAGACACTCTGCTTCGTCACTGCACCCATCTCCGTTGGTAAGTTAACCTGGAACCTGAAACAGTCAAAACCAGGTTGCCACAAAGTTCCTAGAGCTCTGAAAATTGGCCCCTGATGGAATTGGAAGGACGTAGCAACTTCCCTATGATGTTCCGGTATTCCTTGTGTAATCTCATCGCAGCTAGAAAGCCACTTTTAGAAAAGGAATCAGCCAGCCCTGAGGCGGGCGGATCCAGTTGGCGCCATCTTTAGCCTTACCAATATCGTCCGCTTCGGGGTTTACATCGTCGACAGATACTTCCTTATCAAGGCATTAGTAGCTAAAGAAAAGGAGTTGTCTTCATCAGTCGCTAGCTGATGTAAGATTTAGCTAGCCAGATAGAGAGACGATGCAAATCCAAAAGTAACCGTTTCAAGATAGTATTTATGAACATCCTTCACCAGTCCGTTCATGTCCGGATATGGCTCCACTGCATCCGGTACTTGATCTTCATTATCCCTGCACCTATGTCTGCAGCTTCAATTAGCTCTTCGTTATTCACACTTTTTAGAGAAAACTCATATCAATAGGAGGCTGTTGTTCTACTTCTATTTTGATAGTAGCTATTTCAACCGCCGAAGGCGAATTGTTGACAGATATTAGGCATTTTGGTCTGATAGATTCTGTTCCTTTATGCTTGTAGCTAAATGCGGGTACTTACGAAAAAAGAGACGATATTTCCTCATTATACTTGGCCCGCTATCCTCTGCCGCAAAATAAAGGTGCATAACATCATTGTTCATATCGTATGTCCATCTTAAACGCCTTCTTAGTTGCTGAATCTCTGCTACTGTCTCAGGTTGAATCAGTCCATCTGCCTCTGGAGGATGTGGTGGTACTGGATCATTTATGAGGTCACGCAGAAACATCAATAGCACTATGATGTTCTACTGCTTCACCGGTCGCTGTTTGATCTTATGGTGCAGCTTCCTCTAACTGACGTTTATTATCGCTGTTTTTCACCGCCGACTCAGCCGACTCAGTTGAATCTTCGTTCCTTGGTTTTCTGAGGTAAGTAGATTATTAGTAATGTCCTTTATTTCAGGGATCAGATCTCTTACTACAAGTTTTCGTACATGAGGATACTTTGCGAGGAACTTCACCCTAAAATACATCCCGTTTCGCGCTTAGTCTCAAAATTCGCGTTTTCGTGATAGAGACGCATCAATTCTTCTATCATTGTTGTATTTAAGTTAATTTCTCTCCCACGGTATTTCCGTCGAGGCGGTTGACTATAAATCGTTAACGCTAGCCAAAACATCCTTAGCAGGCATACTTGATTTTCCACTGTTTAACGTTTGTCGTATATGTTCTTGCTGGGCAGATTGTTGATTGATGAGATTTACCTGGCCATCTTGCAGCTTACCATTACTACCGCTCCACGTGCAGTGACCTTGGTCGTGGCTCCAGGGGCGCATGGCACCTCGACGATCATGGGGAAGCAACCATCGTTTCAAGACATACTTTAAACTCTCCATTTTTTGTATAAGTCTTGGTATTCCTCTTAGTTCCTTTCCTTTACATTCTCTGCTTGTCTAGCATGGGGAACCCTATCAGGCAGATGGACGGATAGTGAAGAATTAGGTGGGTAGGTGTGAAAGTGATGATCTTTAAAATGTGGCATAAGCAATTGGAGTTGAGAGAAGTTGAACATTTCAAAAACTATATTAAATAGGCTGCGAAACCCTTTTTTTTGTAGGCGTTTTTCGCCTACTTTCACTAATATTCATTTTAACAAATCATTACTTCACGTCATTCTTATTTTATCGAATTACTGTTCATTATAACTCATAGTTCATCAAATAAACATATGCCCTATTTTATATTTTTCCGCATTTTCATTTGTCATAATATTTAATATTTCGAATTGTTATGGGACATCAATTTCATTTTTCATAAAAATGGTGTCTGCATAAAAATAATCGCACGAAATTCAAATCGGCCAATCAGAGTTTTTAATTTGAATTTATAATTAGCTAATTTGAAAATTTAAATGATTTGCCGATTTTTTGATTTTGATTGCAAATTTCGTACATCAGACCTGCCCAGCGCAGCGAGGAGGAATTCACGACTGGTTTACCATCTGGAGCGCTTTTACTTCCAGTTTTTCCGGAGAGCTCCAGTAGGCTGATGTAGTAGGCCCACACAGTTTGAAAAAAAAATTTGTTCAATTTTTAATATCACATTTCTGTACAGAAATGTTGAATAATACTTTTTGAAGTATAACAATATATTCACATTATGTACAAGGTAGAAAGATAAGTTA
>JAUMHM010000031.1:55711549-55725836 GCA_032362435.1 Melikaiella ostensackeni
CTTACTCTTTCTATTAGCCCCTTTCTCATTCCTCCTTTCGCGATTATCTCTCAGAGCTTATTTCTATCTGCAGATGGGAATGGTGCTTTTAGATCCACAAAGAAAGAACACACTTTTTCCCCTTTTTGATTCAATTCCTTGTAAACTACATGCTGTAGGATCTATATATTGGCTATAGTGCTTCTACCTTCGCGGAATCCTGCTTGGCTTTTTGTAATATTCCCTTACCTCTTACCTCCTTTTTTAATCTTTCCGTCAATATCATTAAATAAAATTTACAGGCCGTATTCAGCAGTGTTATCTCCCTGTTGTTCTCTACTTTCCCTTTCTCTCCTTCTTTATATATTAGCGTTATCAGTCCTTCTTTCCATTTTTCCGGGAACCCTTCCTCTTTCCAAAGTCTTTTGACTACCTTTCTCAATTTCTTTTTACCTTTCCCGCTACTGTAAATCCATGCCTCATTATTTAGCATATCACTTTCTTCTGCTTTTCCTTTCTTTAGTTTCCTGATTTGTGTTTCTATCTCTTCGTTCTCGATTCCTATCTCCTCCTCTTCCTCTCTATCATCACAAATGACCAATTTCTCGTTTTCCTTTTATTCGACTTTTGAAACTTTTCCTTAAAATATTCCCTCCACTTTTCCATTTTTAGCTTGTGACTTATGCCTTCTTTTTTCTACCTCATTTTATTGATGAATTTCCACGCTTGTTCCTCTGTTTTGATACTATTAATTTCATCTGCTTCTTCCTTTTGTTTCCTTTCTTTTTTTCTCTTGCATAATTTCTTATATCCGTTCTTCCTTTCTTCCATTCTTTATACGCTATTCTAACATTATTTTTATTCTCACATTCACTAACCCACTAAATTTTAGTCAAATTTTCATCTCTTTTTCTTCTAACCTTTATCTTTTTCAAACTTCTCGTTTCCTATACTTTCCCTTTTACTTCCTCCCATACATCATTTAACTTTACCTTTTCAAATTTAAGTTTTACGCGTTTCCACTTAATCTTTTTTTGCTTCTTCTGCCCACACTTCTCTCTCTATTATTTCCTCCTCTGCTTTTCTCCTTTCCTTTCTAACTTTACTTCCCAGCTACACCCTACTGGTTGATGATCTGACTCTACACTCGCCTCTATACTCATTGTCCTTATCGTTTCCCACACTTCAATATGCATAACTACGTAGTCAATTACTGCTGCCGAAATTCTTCTTACATAAGTGAATTTCCCTTCTACGTCCTCAGTTTTGTTGCCATTAGGTACGTACCAACCTCTTTTTTCCACCATCTCGAATAGTTCGTTTCCCTCCTTATTGAGCAACTGACCCTTTGTATTTCTTACGTTATATTCCCGCTCCATTCTATAAACTTCCCCTTTTCTCCTATTTATGCATTACAATCTCCTCTCGTTATTGGTATCCTTTCCGCTTCTTCTTTTATGTAATTTTTATCCCTTTTTTTATATTTTTCATCACTTTCTCCTTAAAAATTGTCACAATCCGGAATGAGTTTCTCTTCATCTTTATTTCTCTTTCTTCTTTCACTCTCTTACTATTACCTTTTCCTCTAGCGTCTCTTTTACTCCTGTGATTATACCTCCACTAGCTCTACCCTTTCCTTTATTTAGGCTCCTTTTCATTTGCACCTGAGCACATTCGACATTTTACATTTCATTCTTCCCCAATCCTTTTCGTCTACCAATGTTTCCGTTAGGCCTACCGACTCACAAATTTTTATATATTCCCAGAATTCACATACCCCTTCTACGACGATTTTTTGGTATCCTTCTCCTACTACCTTCTTCTCTTATTTTTGTACAACTTTACTCTCGTCAGAAAATTCTTCCTCACTATGTGTTCCTCTCCTATGCCCTCAACTCTTTCCCAGAACCGTTTTTTACCCGGTGGCCGACCTCTCGTATTATTTTCTTCCCCTGCAGTGTTCTCTGTTTGTTTTGTTGTTACAAATTCCGCTTCAGACTCTCAAATCAGATTGTCTTTAATTTCAGAGATTTTCTTCTTTCGCGCTCTGCAATTACTCTAGCGGTACTTGTGACTCCTGCTCCTCCATTCAATGTCAATTAGCATCTAGTCTCAGAGATGTCGCCACTTTTCTATCATCTCTGTCTCACCTTTTTTTACCTTTTCATTTCTATTTTATTTCACGACCCCTTTTATTTTACCCCAAATTTACCCCCCTCCAACTATCTCTGTCTAGAAACACCCCGATAATAACCCCAACAACAAACATAACCTCACTTTGTTATCTTGCCCTACCACGACCTTATTCTTCAAAATATTACTTTACTTATTTATCTAATAACTTCCGCTTACCTCCTTTCAGCTTCAACACTTTACTTTTTCTCTTATCTACACTCTGACTTCGAAAAGTACACTCATTTCCCTAAGCCATTCGCATGCCATCCATCTCACACCTAAACGATTTCGAAGAACCAAATATATAATAATATATTAATGAGAATTGTTTAGGATTCAATAATTATTGAAAAGTCTTTTACATTTGCCATGATTGATGATTGAAATCGATTCTTTGATATCGGTGCATATTTTCCTAGCTTCTGTATAGTTAGTTTCCTGACGGCTTCAAATTTTACAGATTTTCAATTTTTCTACGTTTGAGTCAAATTTGCTACAGCATCTTTTAAACTGACCTTATGGTGGCTTTTGCTTAGTGACATTCCTAGTTACTTTAAAAGTTCATGCAACTTTACGGAAAAGTTCAAATCTGCGAATTGACGCGAATTGATTTTTTTTACTAACTCAAATAGTATGATTATAATTCCGGATTTTTCGAAAAAATTTGTAATAATATTAATAGAAATTGTTCACAATTCAATAATTATTGGATAGAAATTTGCGTTGGTTAATAATTGTACAAGAAATTTTTGGAATATTAGTCTGCGACCAGTAGAATGTGTTGAATATGAATACGGGTGAATTTCTGTGTAGTGCACAACTTAAGAATCGTAATGTTTGAAATTTCTTTTTTACAATATAAGATAAAATGAAGCACACTCACGATGTTGAAAGATAAAAAATTCATTTCCGCAACAGGCTGAAAAATACGAGAAGTTCGAAATTTATGTAAATTTTAGGAAAATATTTGGCAATTTATGGGAATACACTGAAATTTATGAACAACTTTACTGTAATAATATTATGATTAGTTTTCGATGATAGTTTCAATTTAAATTAATTCAGGTAAAAAAAAGTAACGACTTGCGAGTGTTATCAGGCTGAAATAATTCATATTCTAAATTGTTTTAACAAGTAGTTTGATTCATAGATAAAATACTCTTCAATGTTTTCGTCTATAAAGAATAGAACACATATTTGAACAGGTCTCAATCACGATAAATTCTGATAAAAACAAAGAGTTCAGAAAGAGACCATGGCATATACGGCTCGACCATGATGCTTGGCCAGACAATGAAGCAAAATTAATGTCAATTTTACGAAAAATTAAAAATAATTAAAAATTTTCACGATTTTTTGTATGTTATTTTCCGCTACTTAACATGATCATATACTTTTCAACGTCTCTGATAAATTACTAACGAATTTACTGTAAATAACGCAGGACAGGCCATGAAGATTATGTGATGCCCTGCTCAAATTCATTGTTTAACAAGTCTTAATGAAGTGAAATTGCAGCATTAGATCAAGTGATTCGCAACTTTCACAACTCATGAAATTCAAGTTTATCAATCCTTGTGTGTTGCTATTGCTTAGACGCGTATTTTTTAAAAATAACTCCTCTTTACACATAGGCCAGATCACGATGCATCAATTTAGGGACAACATCATACAAGGATGGGAAAGGAATTAAATATTTTTTGAAAAAAAAAAGAATATAATATTAAGAATAAAAGTAATTAGTGATCGTTGTTTGAGGGCATGAAACTTACTTTTTTAAGAGAAATTTATATCCCTACGTGAAACTCATTTTGATAAAACACCAGTAACATTGAATTCTGCGCTACGCGAAGAATCACCAATTTAAAATTGACTGGATTTTTTAAAAAGTAGACCTGAAAAATGTGGAATTGTCATAAAATTTTATTGGTCAGGAAAAATCAGGTAAAACTCAGGGATTGTGGAGAAAGAGCTTGTAAAAGTCAGAGAATTCATGTAAGAGGAACTATGAAAAACCATCAAGAATAATACATTTTTATCAAAAATTTTGAGAAATTCGAGTTTTGGTCTTTAAATATTATTGGTACGGGAAAAATTAGAGAAAAGTCAGGGAATTTTGAGAATGAAGCTTCGCGGCCACCTCAATTTGAATATTTCATCAAATGGTAAATTTGATATTCTATTTTAGTTTTGTTTTGTCGTGTTTAATTCAAGACCGCTTCGCATTGTATTTGTTTTATCAAGGTTGACAACTTCTCATTCTGAGCAGAATACTGCATACCAGAATTAATAAGGGAGTGAAGTTATTATACACCGGTATAATTAAATTATTTGAATACCGACTCTTGTGTTTGGGACGTGAGATGACATAATTGATAATTGGGGTACCGAGTATATGCTGAAAACCTCCCTTCATAGCATTCAACCCTCTACTTAGTCATGCCCTGCGCTTTCTGCCATTATCACCTATTCCCCTGCATAACTGACACTTTAACTCTGGCTTTACTTAGCTGACGTGAATCACAGCATCTGTTCATTAGAAACAGATTATGATGAGAAATGTTTTGACCTTCTATGAATCATTTAACTATCTTGGATATAAATTTAGGTTGCCAACTACGAGTAATTGCATTAAAACCTCTCTATAGGTACTTAATACTCTATAAGTTACGTTCACAGGACAATTATTATTATTATTACTATTATTTTGTCATACTATCAAGCGGAATCCATTTCGGGGTAAGCGTAACTCGTTTGGTTCTAGCCCCGTTATACTACCGGGGATTAAGGAATTTATATAACAAGGGTGAGTAATGGATTTGTAGGAGAAGGGATAGGTTTTAGATGAATTTAAAAATCGCGTGTTGTTTGATTCAAACGACATACTACTTCCACAATACCGCTGCGACATGGGTCGCTGATCAATGTCTCTAGCAATTACCCCACACGGAAAGAAATTTGGCATGCCGGCCGTCCTAGCGCTGGTATCGCAGCGCGCTATGAATTTCGGGCGAAGGAAAAACGATTTTGGGTCAGCAGTCATTCCAATGTTGGCTGGCATCTTTCTTGTATCTTGGGATATGTGGCGAGAGTGCTGCGGTCACACGACTTTGGGAGAGCACCTTTCCCTGAACGAGAGAGAATCCACACGAGACTGAGGGCTCGCTAGTGCTCGTGTGTTTAGATCAGCTGTTGTACGTATAAGTACCGCAGTCGCACAAAATTTCTTTCCGTGCCAGTGAAAAGCTTCACAGAGCCATCATGCATCACCATTCACATATAAACATTGAAACTGATTGATAACATAAGAAGATCCATACTCTTTACCTCACCACATCTACTAAGCAAAGCTCTTCACAAGGATCGATTAGTATCAAAAATCTTTCGTTTCATTCATACATTCAAACTATTTATACTTCGGTCTACCTCTGGAGACGCTACCATTCACTTTACATAAATACACTTGCTCTATTAAACGTTCTACATTCATTCTTTCTACATGACCAAACCATCTCATTAAATTTCTTTCACTCTTGCCGACCAATGTTTCTTCAAGACCACGGTTTTTGAGCACCCATTCATTACTGACTTTGTCTCTTAGAATTTTACCGCGCATATTTCGCAGAAGTTGCATGCCAACCGCGTTCATTTTACTCCTATCGTTTTCTCAATACGTCCAAGTCTTGCTACCATAAATCACAGTGGGTGCGAGCACAGAATTATATAATGCAATTTCAGCTTTATTTTTCACATTTTAGTTTTAGTAATAGCCCTTTTTCCAAACATGATAATGTTTGTCTTATTCACGTTAATCTCAAGACCTATACTCTTCATGCTAGTATCCACCATACTCATCATTCTCCGTAAATCATTGACTGATTCTGCCGCAAAAATCTACCATCTGCAAATGCCAGTTCACAAACTTTTACTATCCCGAGATCAACATCTTCTTCGTCTAAGAAAGTCATTCTTTAACATTCGTCCATGTATATATTGAACATCCAGGAGGACATAATGAAGCCTTGCTCAACGCCCTGCTTAATACCAAACCAATCACTTAGTTATTCATTTACTCTTATACTCGCTTCACTGCCATTATATATTGCTTTTATTGCTTTTGGAAGCTAACCATTCACTCCATAAGCGTTCAAAACATCCCAAAATTTAGTTCTATCCATCCTATCGAAACCTTCTTCCAAATCAACAAATGCACAGAAAACTTTTTTGTTAATTCTTAAACTTTTTCCTATGATCTGTCTCAAACTAAATATCTGATCCACACATCATCTTCCTGGCACAAAACCACATTGGACTCTTCCGATCCTTTCTTTAGTTATTCCCATGACCTTACAAGTTACGTCAACGTGACAACATATAGTATTATTGACTATACTGTTAAGCCAACAAATTTTTATGAGTGGCTCATATAGTAATTATAGGATCTCGTAGGCTGCGTCGAAAGCCTTTGAGCTCTGACTGTTACCGATGGGCGAACCCATCTACCTGCGCCCAGAACTTGACCCTTGCAGGGTCATTATTATTTTAAGCAAATGCCCGGAAGTTTCTGTGACCGAGACAATGTATAAACGGAAAGCGCTTTTATTGCCTGAATTGTGACCATATGGTGTCTGAAAGATAAGTACATATAATATCAGATGGCATTTCAGAGTTGGATATATTTTGGATTGTCGTTCCTATAATAAAGAGCGAAGTAAACTGATTGTTGTTAATTCTTCATAATAAGAAGCGAAGGTTGAATGGATTGAAAGGATAATATTTGATTCATTTATATTAGAATTTTTCGAGCTTACTCATGTTTGAGGGATTTTTATCGTTTACGAGAATTTATACTCTGAGTTTGATTGCATATCAGTTGAATAACGTTGTTACGTCAGTATTTAACGGTAGTGGTGATCTGGAGTTGTTCATTAGAGCAACATGTGAGTCTGAAAACGAAGGGTGAAGAGATCTCCACCTCTAAGGAAAACCCTGGACAGGAGGAGGTGAAGTGAGACCAAGGACCTCTGACAATACCTGTAAATGTAACGGTAGCCTCTCGGGGAATACCTGCAGAGGTGAAAAAACGTGAGGTTCTCGGAAAATACCTGTATTTGAAACGAAAAGAAAAATCTCCTGATGAATACCTGCAGAGGTGAGACAACTTGAAGTTCTCAGAGAATACCTGTTTGACAGTAGAAGGGGTAAAGGAGGTCGGGATCTGAGAATACCAAGGACTCCAAGAAAAGACAGGATTACATTATGGAAAGATAAGAGTGTAGTGCTCGAGGTATATCTTTCCAGACGTGGACGCGTAAAATCACTAAGAAGATTATAAATCTAATGAATAAAGGATGCCTTCATATTTTGGCAAAGTAAAAGTGTTCTTGTTATTTGTTCACCTCGCCCCTCATATGATTTTGACAATGAAACCGTCCCGGTTGGCAACACGGACTTTAGACATCTGAACTTTGATCACTGACTCTTGGGCTTTTACAGGTGATTTGTTCTTGGCTTCTGTCCCCGGATTTTAACATCTGATCTTCGATTCTTGACCTATGAAGTGTCCGGTTTGACCACTTAGAATTTATTCCTGATCTCTCAAATACGACCCCTTGACTCCATAACCTTGATTTTATAGTATAGTATTAGCAAATGTCGGAACACTTCATATTCTGAAATAGGAAAGAAATATTTCAAACCTTCGAAGGTTCTGTTCAACTTGAATTTAAAATACAGGACGAATCTCTGTTTCATCCTTTGGCGGAATCGTAAATCTGATTTAAGAAGCCGACTTAGGAATTGATTTGGAGCGAGAGGAAAGGGGCTTTAGTGTATAAATAAAATATCAGTTGTGGCTACAGAGAGCATTTCGTATTTGACTCTCTTAGAAGATTTTTCAGTATTCTCTAAGAGAAACAGATTTTCTGTTAGGAAAATAATATCATCGGAAGGTCGGGGGTACAGGTTTTGAAAACCAATATTTACACTTTCAAGAATCCAAATGTTATTAATGATAGTATAGAACAAACATTTTTTGTGGATGAGAAAAATTTCATACATGCAAGAAATATTACACACAAGGGTCATTTAAGATAAGAAAAGATACAAAACAGTTTTTTTAATTTTGTGTTCTTTCAAATCTATTACACTATTACTTTCACTGTTTGCCACTTTTTTTAGCAATCCCATTATGTTCAAAAAAGGCCACTAACGCCACTATTTTTCCACTTTCCCTTTAAAAATATTTACTTGCTGCCCTCGCTACTCTCAGGCATCAATCTTTACACTCGTCGGAATCGCTCAATTTCCTCCCTAGTTGCACAATATACTTTTATGTATTTTTATATCAAAGGGTCTAGGTTCACTGAGAATATTTGTGCCACGCTCACCGAATTCCAGTGAACCTATGTATATACACTTATTATTGAAAATATTTCATGCCACTATTTTGCTATTATCCATTCTTTCCATGTATACCTTTGAAGTTTTTCACATATATAAATCTCTCTTCTTCACAGGAGATTGACCAATATAAACCCTTCGTCTGAAACCCACTCTCCCCAATTGCTCCTGAATACCCCACTCTCAACAAGCCTTCAGGTAATGCCTGACGTACTCAATCCTGTGGGTTTTTTAATCTTGAAAATCCCCTTTCGTCTGCAGGCGGATTTTTATTAGAAGCGCTCTCATTCATCTCAACATTTGGTCAGTGGAGTGGAAAACTGTAGAAAACTAGAACTTCCGAGCGCAGCCCTTCACCGACAGAGGAGTTTGGGTGTAGACCAGACCCCCCAAGCCTCACTATATTTTCGAGGAACAAAGTTTAGGGTACGAAGTACCAGCAAATGTCTGCTGAGGGTGCCAATTGTTGTCAACGCAAACGTACCTGTTGTCAATGATGAGCGCCAATCATATGTGTGGGTTATTGTAATTTGCTGGCATCTATTTTCAGGGTATTATTTATAATAATAATTTATCGCGCAATTACGTGCTTACCTACCAGAGTTCTGCAAGCTCTCTTACGCATTTTCCTTCTCCTGCTGAAAGCAAAAGAACGTCTTTCGAAATGGATGGCAGTAACTGGCGATGCATCGCTCTTGAGTCTTCCGTTAGATATTATTTTTGTTGAAAGTAAGTGTTATGGTGTTAAAAGTGTGTCCAATGCCTTTTAGCACTTCAAATAATAATTTCTCATCACTTTAAGAGGTTTTTTGACGCATTTTCAAAACAGCGTCCTTTAATTCATAGTATATTTGTGTGTGTCTCATAATTGACGAAACATATCTTTGTGTTGAGGACAAACGTGGCGCCCTCAGCGGGCATTTACTGGTTCTTCGTACCCAAGTTTGTCCCACGAAAATTTATTGAGGCTTGTGGGGCCTGGTGTAGACATTCGATAGCATCGAATACCCGCATCAGACCTCCTGATTGACAGTAGTTGAAGGCAGCCAAAACACAACTAAGCGAAAATGACTAACGGTCACCCATCCTACCGCCAATCGCACCCTTCGCGTTTAACGCCTAGATCTCGGCGAGATTATCTCTCTCGCTACTATTTTTAAAGACTTATGCTACTATTGACATCATTTTTGATATCTGAAGTGAGTCCGAGTCCTGTTAGTGGAAAATAATACAGAATAAGAAGTTCCTGAGAAGTATTATGAGTGGTGGGTAAAAGGTGGGTATTCGAACGCAGAGCAATCGATCTGCCGTCAAGAACCTGCGACGCGTGAACTGAATTGTGGTAGTCCTCTGCTATACCGGGTGGCATTCCGCTTGAGTTCGTAATGCAAACGTAATCCAAAGTAAGGTCAGCTTGCTGCTTTGTAGGCACTAGTAGGTGGGTTGGAATTAATGCCAGCCACAATCCGTTGGCACTCGACTCTTGCTAGCTACAGAGTTACAGACTCTCTCTTTCTGTTTCTGTTGCTGTCCTATTCAGTCTCTCTCACTTTATAATTTAGATTTGAGATTTCCCTCCCCGACGATTCTCTCCTCTCTCTTGACTATAAAATCTTGTTTCACTTATGTACCTACAAATTCTATTCACTGCAAACCAAAGGATCTTTCCTCCTTGTGACGACAGATTGTCTGAATGTTCACAATAATGTCATCCTGATTTCCGTCTATTGCTCTTTTCCTTTCTTCGTTTTGTTATCCTTCCTTTATTTGAGATTCGCTCATATCATCCACATTCTTAAACAAAAAACACATAAAATCGCCGATATTCTAAGGTATTCTCTTTAAAAAAGATGAGCTTATAAGGTAACGACATCAATAGTGAGCTTTCCTTCAATGGTGAGCCACATGCTCTCATATTTGCTTAGAAACAGTAAATGCGAAAAGAAATATTGAAGTCAACCGCTGTCTAAATTTCCTTGATCCCCAAACAATAGCGAGCAGTGCGTCTGATTTTAGCGGTCATGAAATTTATCGTAAAAATTAGCTAATTGTCAGACCCAAAGAAAAATATCCACTATTTCAGTGTATAAATATGGCTGTCTCAAGGTACATTTCACAAAGTGAGGATGTAAATTCTATATTGTGTCACCAAATATTGAAGAAGACACTCAAAAAAACCACTTTTGTTAGTGGCCAATCTATTAAGACTGGTTTTTAAAGATTACTCGATGTTGAGCCAGCCTGATTCTCTATTATAGCCGTCATATTTGATTTTTTATCGTCATTAGTGAACCATATCAGAAATGTGTTATATTACCGACAAAAGTGTATACGAAAAGGAATGACTAGATGGCGCTAGGTTCGAAAACAATTCTTCATCGATTTGCTCGGCTTATTATTGATGCTACGCGTGGCTCGGTAATGATTTTGAGTGGCTCACTAATGATGTTTACACACGTATTTATTTTACTTACATGTTTGAAACTTCTCGAGGCACTTGTGGGATAAAATCATGAGTGGGTCAAAAAAGTGTAAAATATGTAGAATATGAATCCACGCGCTTTAATTTTTCCCAGCCTAACAGTCTCTTTATGTTGAACACTATATGTAGTCCTAACCTTAGGTGGCTCACTATTGATGTCGTTACCCTATCTACGATATATTTGATCGAATTGGTCTTCAAATTTAAGAACAATTTACAATCAAATATGATTTATGGAGTCGACAGATTTTTTCAATTGGGGGTCGTCCATATACTATGTAACGCTTTTAGGGGAGAGCGAGGGTTCAAGAGGAGCTGTTATGGTCCTGTTACGATGAGGGAGGGTGGAGGTTTCGAGGAATGTTACGTAACATTTTTCTAAATGTGATCATTTAAAGAAAATGGTAAAATTATATGAGAGGGTACGCGGGGGAAAAATCATTTTTTAAAATCTCTTTTAGGGTATATGGACAAATTGTGTATCCTATCAGGATATCCCCTAATTAATTAAACATTTTTTAGTTATCAATCTGGGGCACCACAATCGCACAGAAGGTTTGGAAATTTTTAAAGCTTACAAAATTAAAATCTTTTTCTAAGGGTCTCAACGCTTTTTGGCCCAGAGCTGATTTTTTTTTTAGATCTTGAAAAATTAGAAAATTTTCTTCACCAAATAACACAAAATGAGGAGATGAGAACTTGAAAAATGAAACATTTTTCTTCGAACATCCTAGTGACCATCCTGGAATATTGACATATTCTCAACTCAACCATGAAATTGAATAATTGAAAACAATTGCGTGTTGTAGTATATAAATAGGTCTTTGATCATTTCGTAATAATTGATTTATCAATTTTAACTTGTATTCGAAATTATTTTGGCCTTAAAGTACACGCGTATGGTTTTTGATAGCAAATGATAATATGAAATCATATTTCATAAAAAAATTATTTTTGATCATGTTAGAATTTTCTGAAATACTAACGAAAATTGCTTTTTCTGGACTTTGATTCATGGAACACTGATTTATAAACTATTCATAGAATTAGCTCTGTTCAAATAGCAGAAACACACCACTATTTGTTGAACGTGAAAAATTTTGTGAACTTAGTCTTCAGACCACTTTGAAATAGTTTCAAGAAATACAAAATCACTGTTATTAAAAGCTATATTGTTTTTCAGTTTAGAAAAATAAAGATGAGGTTCTCTAAAGAAAACGAGAAAATATATGTGGAAGACATTTTGTTAGATTTAAAATGAGTATTCCATCAACCAACTCTAAAAATTATTAAAAGTTACGTAACAAACATCGCCCAAAAAAGCGTTACGAATACGTGGACGATCCCTTAAAGGTATTTGAAACTCAAGATTTTCTAATTTAATATTTTCTTAAGATTGACTTTATTGTCCTTCCTTTTATGCACACAAATCTTCCTAGTAGTTGTTCATTTTTTTCTTTTCTAAAATTGGGAGCTGAATTCGTGAGTACTTCTTATCGAAAACTAGGTTTTGAAAGTAATATAGTATTTGATTTCTGCATATGCATTGTACAACACTTGAAATCAAGTTAATAATCAATAAGCTCTTAACCCTCAAAGCGTTTAAAATTTCACAGTGAACTGTTCAGGAACGAGAAAATGAACAAAACATATAGATGTGAGTATCACACACTGCTCTCGCTACGATTCGTTTAACATTCCGAAATTCGAGCTCAAAAGGGTTCCTCTATTCCAATATACATATATGCGAACATATATATCTGCGAGTATACCCGACCTGAGGATTATGTATTGGATTCCCTCGAGTTTCAAATTTCTTCAAATAGTGCGATTTATTTATATGTTACTAGATATATATTTTCATATATTTCTTTTCATGTGAGTGAAAATTTTAGTAAACTCTAAAACTTGTGGAAATTTGTTAAGTTTCACTCAGGGACTCAGTGTTGAGAATTCTTATCACATTTATGAAGTAATGAAAGGTCTTTTCCTATCTTAACGACCAAGCTGCAGGAGGCTGGTGCCCTCCTGAGTGTACAACACTAACCGATCATAACTCCTTCGCTTGTGGCTTTGTTTTTAAACTGTCCTTTGAATGACCGGAGTTTGATGGGACTGACGTTATGAATGGACACACCACCTTATGACGATTCACCTGCTTAGTTTCGACAAGATTCGATACATATGGAGAACATTTCTTGTATCAGTTTGGTAGTTGGGTGTACCTTTATATACAATAAGTGAATACAGTGCACGTAAAGAAAGCTAGATATTCTATGTGTACTGCAAACAAAGAAGAAGGAATGTGAAATAACAACGATAGAAAATGGATTTGAATTATGGTCAGGGATAGATAATGAATCATATGGTAGCGAAGGAGTCGATTTGAGTATGAATGAGACAGCAAAACAGCAACTCGAAAAGGAATGAATATTTGTCTCATCGATTATCATTATGGGCTAGAATGGAAGTGGGAATTAGAAGGCGATTCTGGAGAAAGAATCATTCTTTTCGGAGATATGGATGGCTGGGTGGGTGTGCAACGCCAAGATACCGACAGGGTACTATACTTGGTCATTTCGGAGACCCAAGAACGGACGGTAACAGGGAGAAACTTATTAGCTTATGCTTAGAAAGAGGACTGTTCATTACAAATCCAAAACAACATGTCAAATGGTAATGAATATTTGTCCCCTAGATTATTTTTATAGGTTAGAATGGAAGTGAGAATTTGAAGGCGATTCTGGGGAAAGAATCATTCTACTCGGAGATATGGATGGCTGGATTGGTGTCAATGCGAAGGTACCGACAGGGTACTTGGTCATTTCGGAGACCCAAGAACGAACGGTAACAGCGAGAAATTTATTAGCTCATGCTTAGAAAAAGGATTGTTCATTACAAATACTTGTTTCAGTCATAAAATGATCCACAGTATACTTGGTGATGATTGTAAAAAAGCGACTATTGGTCGACTCTGCATGATGAAGGTCACTGTACTATTGACAGAGCGATTAGTTTACTGAATACCGTAGGCGAAATATTGACCAAAATACGGATTGATAAGGTCATGGGAGTAACTAAAGAAAGTATTTGGGAGGTCCGATGTGTATTTATTCCAGGGAGATTATGCGTGGATCGGATATTCAGCTTGGGGCAGATCATAAATGTTGGTTGTAGCATTGCTACTGACAGGGTTTCCCATGCCAAACAGGCGGAGAACGAAGAGGAAGGGGACTAAGCAGAACACCA
>JAUMHM010000031.1:55726180-55747750 GCA_032362435.1 Melikaiella ostensackeni
GCTCCAATGAGGTTAATCCTTTTGAAAATCTCAGCTAATACCGTAAAAGGGGCAGGTACAAACACCGCTTTCCCCTCTGCTTTCCCACTTTCCGCGCTCTCTTCCGGCCACTTTTGGTGGTTCCTGGCCCACTGTGGCGAGATTTAATTATTATTTTTCCAACGGTAAAACAAATGTGGGTATCTTCCTTAGAATGGCACATGCTCCCGGCTGAATCACGCGGTAGTTTATAAAACCAAATTTCACTATATATATTTTTATCCCCTGATAATTTTGTTCTTCTTGTTTCTTTATTTTTTCTTTTCTAAATTTTGCTTTTTCCATGTGAAATTACTATTTGCCTCACTTTCGTCCCCGTTTCCTTTGGTATGTAATTATGATAGTAATCCATAAATCTATCAAATATATATCTTTTACAGGTTGTTACCAAGAACGCTGAACTGGAAAAGCAAAATACTCCAACACGAAAGGTTAAACTGTTCAAAACAGATCTTCTGCAACTGACAGCAGATGAATTAAACTATTCTTTGTGTTTGTTCGTCAAAGAAGTTAGAAAACCAAATGGAGCCGAATATGCTCCAGATACAATATACTACTTATGCTTAGGTACATTTTCATGTCTTTATACTGATTACGTGCATAATTATTAAATATATTATAATCTAATAATATATTAGATTATATTTAATAATTTTCATCATTTATGTTATGTAAAATAAGTACACATTACATCTTTTTTAGGAATACAACAATACTTATTCGAAAATAACAGAATAGATAATATCTTCACTGACTCATATTATGAAAAGTTTACGGATTGCTTGAACGAAGTTGCAGTGAAGTTTTCAGTCCTTTACAACGATGCACGTAAGTATCCTGGATAATAATGTCATATTATTAAGTATTAATAAAGTTCTGTATTTCATGTTACTTAAATTCAGTCTCTTTATTTCATAATTTGAAAACTAAGACAATAGACCCAGTAATCGCCAGGTGCCCAGTCATCGTCAAATGGCAATTACTAAGCCTCTTATCTTATCTGAAATTAAGACAAAAATTTATGTTTTCACAGAGTACATTGTTACGAGAGTGGAAGAGGAGCATTTATGGGAATGTAAGCAGTTAGGAGCACATTCACCACACGTATTACTGAGTACACTTATGTTCTTTAACACGAAGCATTTTAATTTAGTGGTAAGGATAAAAATATCAACTCATTGAGAACACAGGCCGACAAAAAAAAGTATCCTGTACTTTTGACTAGACAGGTCTTTTCATACGTATTTGGCATCGCTGAATCCGAATCCGGAGTCAGATTTAGGGGTTTCCCAGTTAGTTTCAAAAAAAAAAAGCGAAAAACATGACTTTTTATGTTGTTTTTTAATGGTTTTTTCCAACAAAAAAAACGAAAAATAATAAAAAAGATCTGACCCCAAATTCGAATTATCCAGATGAAAAAACGTCGATGAACATGTTTCTGTTTTTTTTTTGCATGAAATTTTGCCCTTCCAGGGCATTAAAATGTTTAAAAAACCATAGCTACTGCAAATACGATGGGCTGAGTGGTTGAATTGGAGTTCATTTATGTGTATGTACATATATTTATACGAATATTTCTATTCTTTGTAGGTGAGTACATGCTGACCTACCAAGAACAATAACCTTGAACTAGATAGAACTTTCAAGGTTATTTGACGGTCAAAGCAAATATATAATTAAAAACAAATTTTTTTATTCAGGAATTCGAAAAGAGGGTAAATTCCTCATTCGAAATCATATTTCATTGTTTTCATTGTGACCTGAACATCGTCAAATAAAAAACTACACTGTAGCCTAAATAACATAGCTACTGAAGGTGCAAAGAGCTGCTTCGTTCAATTGAAATTTGTGTATGTGTATATACATATATGTTTCGGATATTTATATTTTTCGTAGATGAAAATATTCTGATCCACCAAGAACAATAACCTAGACTTTGATATAACTTTCAAGGTCACTTGAAGGTCAAATTGAATGTATCTCACACATTCTAAAAATTGATACTATCTGTGGGAGTTTCGCATTCAGCTCAAGTATGACTAGAATTTGACAGATCGATCATGATCGTTATTTTCATTTGACACGTGTCGTGCCAAGGTGTGAGTGATATGTCATACAGGTATTGGTACTTATTTTTGGTACTGTCAGAAACTTGCTGCTACGAAGTGTTGTCACGATGACAACTGCCCTGAAAATAGGATGTGTGAATGATTCGTTTGGTCCAGCCTCCGTAGTATCGAAGCCAGCGAAGGCGCGCTGTCCTGCAGAGGAGCAATAGGATGTGAGAATGATGCCATAGTGTTGTTCTCCATAATATGATATAAAACCCCATACGCTAGGAATCCTGACCCGACCGTAGGTGAGTCAGCCATCCTAGTTGTGATAACTGTCATACCTCCCCAGGCCTAAGTATGACAGCTTTCCGACTTTGAAAAGGACAATGTCAACTCGTCGTCGGACACACTACGGCATCATTCTCACATCCTAGCGCTCCCCTGCAGGACAGCGCACCTTCGCTGGCTTCGATACTACGGAGGCTGGACCAAACGAATCATTCTACACATCCCATTTTCAGCGCAGTTGTCATCATAGCCAACACTTCGTAGCAGCAGGTTTCTGACAGTACCAAAAATAAGTACCAAAACCTGTATGAGATATCTTTCACAACTTGGCACGACACGTGTCAAATAAAAGTAACGATCATGATCGATCTGTCAAATTCTAGCCATGCTTGAGCTGAAGGTGAAACTCTCACAAGTAGTATAAAGTTTTAGAATGTGTAAGATACATTCAATTTGACCTTCAAGTGACCTTGAAAGTTATATCAAAGTCTATGTTATTGTTCTTGGTGGATCAGAATATATTCATCTACGAAAAATATAAATATCCGATACATATATGTATATACACATACACAAATTTCAATAGAACAAATCAGCTCTTCGCAGCCACAGTAGCTATATTATTTAGGCTTCAGTGTAGTTTTTTATTTGACGATGTTCAGGTCACAATGAAAAACAATGAAATATGATTTCGAATGAGGAATTTACCCTTCTTTCGAATTCTTGAATAAAAAAATTTGTTTTCAATTATATATTTGCTTTGGCCGTCAAATGACCTTGAAAGTTCTATCTAGTTGAAGGTTATTGTTCTTGGTAGGTCATCATGTACTCATCTACAGAGAATAGAAATATTTGTATAAATATATGTACATAGACATAAACGAATTCCAATTCAACCACTCAGCCCATCGTATTTGCAGTAGCTATGTTTTTTACAGTTTTCAATGCCCTGCAAGGGAAAAATTTTGTGCAAAAAAAAACAGTAATATGTTCATCGACATTTTTTCATCTGGATAATTCGAATTTGAGGTCAGATCTTCTTTATTATCATTCGTTTTTTTGTCGGAAAACACGATGAAAAAAACATGAAAATTCATGTTTTCCGCTTTTTTCTTGGAAACTAACTAGGAAACCCCTAAATCGGACTCCGGATTCGGATTCAGCGATACCAAATTCGCATAAAAAGACCTGTCTGGTCAAAATTACAGGATACTTATTTTTTGTGGGCCTGTGAAATTCATCTATTCAGTTATGGATTCAACTATTTTGTTATAATTCGTCTTATTTCGTTGAACGAAACTAATAAAAAATTCGTTTTTTTTTGTTGAAAAGTAATTTTTTTTTAAACTGAGAACTAAACTGTTCTGTATTTGTCTGAAACTTATATTTTAGTTAAAAATTTCACTATTTGATTGAAAATTCATATATTTTTTTAAAACTGGACTGTTGGTAGAAAATTAACCTTCTAGGTTCAGAATACATCATTTTGGGCTAAAAATTCAGCTATTTGGTTAAAAATTCAAATATTTTCTTAAAGCCTTATTTATTTTGTCGAAACTTCAACTATTTTGGTTGAGTCATTTTTTCGGTCGAAAATAATTTTTTTTTCGAAAATTTAACTGTTTTTGGTTGAATTTTGATCTTTTTTGTTTAAAAATTCGACCACTTGGTTGGAAACGTATCGTTGTAGGTTGAAAATTCAACTTATTTGTTCAAAATTCACTTATTTTGTTAAAAGTTGAACTATTTTGTGAAAGGCATATTTTTGGTCGAAAATTGAACTGTTTTGTAAGGAATTCATCCTTCTGGATTGAAAATTCGTGTTTTATCTTAGATAAGTCATTCTTCTTGGTTGAAAATTCACCTTTCATGGTTAAAAATTAACTTTTTTGTTGAAAATTCAACTTCTTCGGAAGAATTTCCTCTTTTTTGCTGGAAAATTTAACTAATTGGTTGTTAATGTAACTGTATGGTTGAAAGTTAATTTTTTTGGTGAAAATTCGCCTTTTCCGTCTGAAAATTCAACTGTTTGGCTGTTATTGTGTTTTCAGTACCTGAAGAGCGGGGCGAAACAAAGTGTTCCAACCCTTGGGTTGAAACATTAAATGTTTTAACCCTAGGGCTGAAAGACCTTGTTTCGCCCCGCTCTACAGTTACTGAAAAGTACTTTCTGAACTTCTTCTCTTTATCTCCATAATACTTCGCATTCATGTCTTCTGACAACAAATTTTTAACTTTTAGTACTGATGCAAATTATTCTGCACTATCCTTGGGTCCTCAATTCTTCTTGAGTAAAAACTTTGGGAACTTTCTTACTTTCATTGCATGGGATGGAGTCATCATCCTGAAAGCTTACTTCTTCCACTTTGGAACCATCGGTGGTCTCCAGAGCCTCTGTAAAACAGATTGATTGTGCTATTTCATCCTCTATGCTATTGTTGATCGAAAACAAACTTCCGATCGCGTCATCATAATTGCTTCTATCATCAGTCTCGAACGATTTAGTGGGTCTCGTCACAGTTGCAACACCGACATAAGAAATGCTTTTCTTACCCTTCCTAGTAACCCCTGCAAGTCATTCATACAGAAATAGCAATCATTTCCCGTTAGTGGGTTTTCCCACAAAGTAGGTATCGTGAATTTCAGGGTATTACTATCACGACTGATATCCCAGCAACTCACCATTATATAGCAACTAGAATATTTCTTGTATGGAAGTCGTTTCTCATTTTGATCCCTAACTTTCAGACCAAAACATTCTTTATAAATTTCACAAATTTTCAGAAATAAGTTTACGATCGCTCGGAACCTCGTATCTACTAAAGATATAGTAGATTATTTCAGGCTTCTTATAGCAAGAATGTTTAGAAGTGGAAGCTCGAACATTAGTTCGAGTTAAGAAGCTTTCATTTTTAAGAAGATCGGAACATTTTTTAGTGTTTTCTTTTATAGTTGCCACAGTTGTACAGAAGAACCCCCCCGCGATAGGAATTCTGGACCGATCGCAGGTGAATCTGCCGTCCTGGGGGTGATAACCCTCATACCTTCCCAGGCCTAAGTATGAGGGCTTTCTGACTCTGAAGAGGATAATGTCAACGCGTCGTTGGACACGCTACGGTTTCAACTTCACATCCTAGCGATCCCCTACAGGGCAGCGTGCCTCCACTAGATTTGTTACCTCAATAGCTTGAAAAACCAATCATTCTACACATCTCCTTCCGGGGATGTTGTCATCGTTTTCAGCTTCTGTCGAGGTAGCAGGATTTTATTGAAATGTTTGACCAGCAGGTGACCAAGTAAAATTAAACTATAATCAGCACGAAGATCTTCATATTTTTCTGTAATCATATGACATTTGTTCAAAAACAAATGACAGAAGCTATCGGCTTAGTTTAGATTCAGCGTTAGTTTAGATTCAGCGACCGTTAAAACAAGCGAGCAACCTGATGAAAGGAGGTTTTTCGGGTTTCAATCATGTGCAAAACTACGAGTTTTGCATACGATTGAAGCCCGAAACACCTCCTTTCATCAAAATGAATCATCGTGAAAGCATTAAATCTATTAAGCGAGCAACCTTTTTTTCCCAAAAAGTTAATCACCATGATTTAAGCTTTAGCACTAAAATTGGTTATATCTATAACTACATCGGAGTTTGCTCAGTGCCTTTGGACTGGAGCAGACAATACAAATTTGGCGAGCATGGACACTTCGAAACACTAAAATATTAAATCTTTTTTTGGCGGTGCTGACTAAAATATAATGCTTGTAATTTAGTATTTTAAAGTGTCCTCCTTACATTTAAATACATGTTTGAGGTTATTAATCCCAATGTGTAATTATATATTACCTGCTTTTACATTTCGAGCATTTGCAGGATCTTTATCCTGCTCGGTATAATTTTAATCCTCGGAACTCTCCTGTTTAGGAATTTCTAAAATTTTGTCTGTGTTGACGTCATTAGCACTCAAATTCCCTTCAAACGTTTCATTAACTCCTGCTTCAGTTGCTTGTTATTTTTTTATCCGTAGATGTAATTTATCATTCACACGGGTGCTTTCTTACCAAAGTTATCCCTATAATATTTATTTCTGATGTGACGCAGTTTACAATCATTTTACCGTTCGTGAATATTAGCAGACCACAAAAGACATTTTGTCTCTTTACCTGTAACAGGACTTACTTGATGGTGCCAGACTAGTTTGCCCACTATGGACGCTCTATGGGTGAGCACGATATGAGCATAGGCATAACTCACACGAGATGCTGAAAATTAATTTTTTGCTCTCACACAATAGTCAATGATACTTTTTCAATAAAAATATGCCAGACAAGGTAGTATCATTGCCGAAATGTTATACTAAAAGGACCAATCAACATTTTTGGCTAGTTTTCTAGTTAATTATGATTATATACCATTAATCATTATCTACTGTAGGGTAATCTCCCCTATATCACGTCCTTTTATATTAAAGTCTTATCTTCTTTCCACATCATAGTTCGAGTTTCAACACCCGTTATTTCTTCCCTTCCCTCGAGGAGACTCTCTGGCGCCCCTTTGTAATCGCATAACACTGTTCGTCGATACAAATTCTTTCGTATCGATTACACGTCTAGGCATCGATTGGTGGACGTGCAGCAATTCCTGGTCCGGGATGGTTCATGTTGTGCTCAAAGAGGCACTCAATTAGAACTATAGGGAGTACCAATGGCTTCAGTTGAGGGCTTACTTTGAAATACAATCGGCTAATGCGAGAAGGAAAATGGAAATAGGAGAGGAAACCAAGCCTAGACTCACTCTCACATCTTAGCACTACCATCTTTTCAGTTGCTGCCAGAATCCAACACCGATCCACATGAAACCAGACGAATAGTCGGATTTCAGCATTAGCCTCCTTTTGAATTAAACTGAAAGAGACTTCAGAGTCTCTTCACCAGTAAAGAAGGACTTAAACTAGATCACGGAATTTAGATAGAAATTGGGATTCCTCAGAAGAGAGAATTACTTTTTGGAAGTCAACAAGATTAACAAGATTAAGGGAATATTCCAGGGATAAGAGTGCGTTCCCTTTTTTACCTGAACCCTCTTTCCTCCAATCATCACCCTTGAATTCAAAAAAATCCCCTGAAATAAATAAAATCGAGAATTCAACTCATTTTTCAAGAATCATAAATAGAAATTTAAGACGTTAGAAAAAAGGACTCAGTCAAAGAGATTCTCTTCGATGATACCGATTACAAGCAATTCTTAAACGATCTATTTGCTCATTTTGTTTATTTGAAGGACATCGGTAGTGAATAAATGGCTAACAATTCAATCGAAACACGAAACCCGAAAGATAAATGTAATTAAAGTTCGCAACGTTTATAAAGGAAAATATATGTATTTCTTAATTACTAAAATAAATTTTTTAGCAATGAAATAAAATAATACATTATTTTAGAATGTGATTACGCTACGACTATGTTTTAACAACTACATTTTATCCACCCACGCAATCTAATGTACGAAATTTCTTTTTTTTTTCATTCTGATTTTCCCCTAAACATTTTGTTCTCGCATTTTATTTCACAAATTACTTGTATTTGATGTCGGATAGTAGAAAAAAACTTTCATCCCATTACTACTACCGGATGGCTGCCATTTTAAAAAATTCATTCAATTAGAAAAATACTAATATACCTCTAAGCAGTGTAAAAGCTCTTATTTCGGATTTTATTTCACAAATTACTTGTAATTGATGCCAGACAACAGCAAAACAAGTTTCATCCCGATATCCCTACCGGAATGCCACTGTTTTTGGAAATTTATTATTTAAAAAAAAATTGTTACAATTAAGATAATTTTTATTTTCCACTAAACGCTCAGTTATCGGATTTCATATCACAAATTACTTGTATTTGATGTCGGGCAACAGCAAAAAAAAGTTTGATCCCAATATCCCTATCGGACGACTGCCATTTAGATAAATTCATTTAATTAAAAAAACATTTTAAATAAATAAAAATTCTAACTTTTCCCTAAATACTGAGACCTTGCATTTTATTTCATTAATTTAATTAATTAACTAACTTGTATTTCGTGTCGGGAAACACCATAAAGAATATCATCCCCGTAACACTAAGGGAAGGCAGCGATTTATCCACTCAGATAAAACGAAATCTTCTGATAGGGATATTAGGGTGAAACTTTTCTTTGCTATCGCTCGACATCAAATTCAAGTGATTTGTAAAATGAAATCCGATAACCGAGCGTTTATCAATTTAAGAAAAATTAATTTATACTTCCGTTTATAAACGTTGCTAGCTTTAGTTACATAGTGGAAAATAATTCTATAGTTAAAAATCAAAAATATCTTATTTTCCAATAGTTGTCTTCTTGAAATTGAAATATTTAAAAAATGATTTTCTTCAGAAAGCATCAAGGAAGTCGTAAACATTGGATGATGGCGTAGACATAGTTTCTTGAAACGAAATTTTGTAAATGTTTTCTGTGTAAAAAGTGACCGATTTGTTGTCGATGATTTAGTGTCGACCTTTCCGGGCAACGGTGAAAAAAGTAGACGGACGCAGTGAAAAAAGTGACGTACAGTGAAAAAAGTAAATAAAGTGCGAACTACTGAATGAACCTTGTGGTCTGCTTCAGTAAGTGACGGTGAACTCACAACTATTGCGTTGTATCTAATTCCACCACTCCTACCCATGGTTTTGAAAATTGCCATTGTTATTGTTGCGTCAATCGACAACAAATCGCCTCCTTTTCAAACAAAAAACAAGTAAAAAATCTAGCACTTCTCAAACAAATTATAGAAAAAGTCTTGTGTCCCACATGTTGAAAAAGCGATGATTTAAAACTCATGTGATAATTCACTAACTTGTAGCACAATGTACCATTATTAGGACCCCAAAAAAGTGTAATTTACTTAAAGCTGATTGTCACATGGCTGACTTTTACATGTGAGCAAACTGCATATTTGAAAAAATTCTTATCTTCATAATTTTTTTATTTTCGTGAATAATAATTTTTTAAATTTCTGTTTTATGCACAATGTTTTACTAGCTGACACTAATGAAGGTTCTAAACATCCAACAGTTTCCAACTGCTGAAAATACGTTAGAAAAACAATGTTGAAAACTTAAGGGAACCAAAACGGAAATGTGGGAGGCTATTCAAGTAGTCATTTTTGTGTTTCTTGAAAATTCTTTTTTTCCAGCTTACTTAGAAGAATAATTTAAGCAATTGAGGGTTCTATATTGAAAGTGATGCACTAGAAAAACGTTGACAAGAACAAGGAATCTAAATGAACCTACTGATAGAGATAGATTTGAAAAATCGTAGGTATGATCATTTTTGCTTCTTCATAGAAGAAGCTTTCTAGTCGTAACAATTTCAAATATTTTAAAAACGATTTAATTAATAGTTTGTTAGTTGCTGAATATCCAATACAACGTTTTAAGTAATCGTCCAGATGTAAGGACATGTGTGTGTGTGTGCGTGTGTGTGTGTGTGTGTGTGTGGATGTCGTCCTTTTTTGTTAATACGATAACTTAAAACTTCTTGCATTTACATAATTGAATGTTGATCCAATAATATAAAAGATTCCTTGCTTCGAGTTGAAAAGTTTAACCTGTAATATTAATGCATTTCATCAAAGAGTGAGGGAGTTATGGTCACTGATAATACTTGGGAAATCCGCTTTTACAAACAAAATTTCTCACTAATGTAATACAAATTTGATGCTAGAATAGAAAAGGCTCCTTGATTCGAAACAAATTGATTGATCTACTTGTATTTTTTTAATTCATTTCCTTTCTGAGCTGAGGAAGTAAATATATCTGCTCTTTGATCTTCTTGAATTTTTTTTAAATGTATTTTTATCAGTAGAAAGTGCAGAGGCGTTCAACAAATTTTTAAAATTTAGCTAAACAAGATTCTTTTAAACATAAGAATTACTATATAGTATGTAGGGAAGCTGCTAAGAAAAGACGCTAATGATATGTTAGATGGAACTTTTGTGAAATTCACGAGGTACTAATATGATATGAGAAGTTTTAAATAGAAAATCAAATCCATTGAACTACAGAACCACTCAGGTGGAAAAATTATGTATAATCCATCGAAAAATATAAGTTTTCTCAACAAGATAGTGCTTTGAAAATATATATTTCGATTGATTATACATCATTTTTACTTTATATATAAACTATCGATAAACCATACATATTTTTCCCACCTGAGCGCTATGATCCCCGATATTTGATTTAAAGCTGACACAGTTTTGGATGCTGGACATAGAAATATTTGCCAATCTAAAATTTCTACAGTGCCTGTGTGATATGGATTTCCATACATGTCTCGTGTTATTGATATCTCTGACACTGTGATGGAAATTAGCCTGGCTTATTAGTGAAGATTGCCTCGAAATCGTGTGATTTCGAGGCATCAGTATACCCTCGAACTTCTGATTGATATCGACTGCTTCGAATTCTATTCAACTACAATTACCTTTGACAATAGAACTGTTAATGTAAGCAGATGTGATTTCGGATTAGCCATTTATATTGTTTACTTAACTCATTCTCCTCGCTATCCAGCTCGATTTGAACTATAGATTAATTCTTGACCAAAGACAGAGAATGCCGTCTAATAAACCCTTATCAATTACTCACCACGAAGCTTTGAAATTATATATAATAACTTTGCTTTAAGGTGTGTTCCGACGTTTATCAGATTATATTAATGTTGGTCGACGTTGTATTAATCCTTTAACCTGTGAGACTTTTTTGCAACCTAAACAAACTATGAGAGGTTAAATATTACTCTCCGTGTACAAGAAATTTAACATTAATTACAATTTTCCAATATGTTCAGTTGTGTAATAAGCTACCTGGTTTTAACGCTGAAATTTAATAAAGTTTTGATTTTCTTTGTTCATAAAGTTGTTAAGAGGTTTACAACCTGCAGTGAAGGATACTCGTATATTGGATAATCGATTAGAAGATTTAATGGAACTTTGAAGTAAACAGCATACACTTTCAAATATTCTTAAGAAGCAGCTACGCATATTTTCTCACAAGTATAGTTTATTGATGAAGTATTTCCAAGAAGGTAGCATTCTCGTAGTTGCGTCTTCGCGAGAAGCTCATACCTTGGCAACTTCCATAAATACTCTGAGGAATTCTTTGTGCATTTTAATCAAACTTTTCAAAAAGAAAGCTCACTAAGTTTACTTTTTTAATGAAGCAATATCGTCCAAATCCGTAAACAGTAAATTTTTAAGATTTAGACAGAATACAAATCAGGAATCCAGCCAAGAATTTTTCATTCACTTGATTCGAAAAGGAGTCTGAAAATCTTCTTGGTTTCATTTCAGTATTATACCATTGAGCCAAATCCCTTTCGGTGTAAGCGCGATTTGTTCACTTCTAGCCTCGTTGGACTGCTATGAATCAAGGAATTTATATGGTAAGGTTGAATAAGGGATGTGTAGGACGTAGATGTATACCAAAGGTTTTAGATAAATCTAAACTTCACATATCGCTCACTTGAATGACACACTCTTTCCACAACACCGCTCCGATACGGGTCGCTAAACAATCTCTCTGGCAATCACCTAAGATGAAGAGCTTCACAGAGCCATTATACATCAAGATTCACACATAAAAACTCAAACTGATTGATAAACCCATAGAAAGATCCATGATCTTCACCTCTACCACATTCCCTAAGCAAAGCTCTTCAGGAGGCCCCATGTGTATATATCTAAATTCTTTCATTTCAGGCGTCACTCTGCTTCTTATGAACGATTGTCCTCCACACATCCCTATCCTGTCATTCATCTTTTGCTTCCTTTACATCCATACATCTTTTCATGCAAGCTCTTGTGTTTCTACGACTCTTTATATCTCTTCGCTTAAGAGTCTCATTCACACATTCTAACCATTCCTTCCTAACCCTACCTCAGGGGCGGACGAAGGGTGGTTTGAGCTGCAGGCAGAAAGTAATTTATTGCCTTTGCAAGCTTCCTTTTATGCAGCCACTTGGCGCCCTAGGCGCAGCAATTTGACCGATTGGCGCCCTTCAACGACTGGCGAGCAGGCGGATGCCTACTTCGCCTTCGCCTTAATCCGCCCCTGCTCTACCTGTGGGTTCTTATTCACCTTACATAAACTGACTTTGTCCATTAGCGTTTTGCCGCATATATTCCACAGGAATTGCATGGCAACCACATTCACCTTACTCCTATCCTCTTCCTGATACGTCCATGTCTCGCTACCATACAGCACAGTGGGTGCAAGCACATAATTATATATTGCACTTTCAGCTTCATTCGTTACATTTTCACTTCTAGTAATGGCTCGTACACTGCCGATAATCTTTCTACGCTGGTCTATACTTCTGCATATCTCTGCATTTGTCTTTCAATCAGCAGTAAATAAACTTCCAAGATACACGAAATCATCAACTTGTTCTATCCTCTTTTCGCTGAAGGCAATGTGGCATGCTGATTCCTCACCTCTTCTTTCAAACACAATAATCTGTGTTTTATTCACTTTAATCTTAATACCCATACTCTTCATGTCGATATCCAGCTTAATCATAATTTTCTGCACATCATCGACTGATTCTGCTGTAACAATCTTATCGTCTATAATCGCTAGTCCACGTACTTTAACTGTCCCGAGATCGACACCTCCTTCGTTTAATAGAGCCACTCTTAGATATTTGTGCATGTATATATTGAAGATCCAGGAGAACACAACGTAACCTTGCCCAACGTCCTGCTTAATATCAAACTGATATCTTTACTACCATCATATATTGCTTTTATTACTTTTAGAAGCCAATTATTCACTCCATACACTTTTAGTACCTCCCAAAGTTCAATTCTATCCACCTTATCGAAAGCTTTTTGCAAATCAACAAACGCACATGAAACTTTGTTGTTTACTCTCAAACTTTTTTCTCTAATTTGTCTCGAGCTAAATATCTGATCCGCACATGATCTCCTCAGCATAAATCCAAATTGGACTCTCCAGATCCTTTTTTTAGTTATTCCCATGACCTTATTGTTAGACCTAATGAGAGAAATTAATCGCGTATGATAAAAAGGTATAATAAACAAATACCAAACGTCAAGATGAATATGAACACTGTATATTTTTTTGAGTTGTACGAAAGAACTTTGATCTAACTGTAAGCTTAAGGAATTGAATCCTAAACTTTTACTTTATATAACTGTGATATACAAGTAACATCTCATTCGTTGACACTTCACCTTGAAACAAGAATGTAATTCAAAAAATGATAAGGAAACTTCATCTTTACACAAAATTCGACTGTTCAGAAATGTAATTTGAATGAAAGAGTAACACTTTATATTTATACAAAATTTTATTGATCCTTGAGGATCTCTGTTCTGTCTGAATATCACTCAGGACTTGAGTCATTGGGCCCCGATCATTTGGTGCTAGCTTTGCGTTGAAGTGCAACTCTTCTATTCTGCCCCCTTGTCCGCATACTTCGTAGGAATTTCTTGATAATTCTGATCAATCCGTGTACCTCTCAGGTGGTGTTCCTTTGTTCGATCTTTCAGATCTTTTTGGTGATCTGGACTCTGCATGCTGGATTAACATCTGTTATGAATTTCCAACCCCCAACTCTGCATCATCTGGATCTAAAGTGAGATCTTGGTTTTTGACTTGAATCGTTGCTACGTTCTCATTATTAGTGAAAACTGCTCCATTCGTACCATCACCGTTCGCTTTCTCTCTTCCCTTTTGAGTATGTTCAATAAATTCCGAGAGGCTATTCACTCTGAAGTCGAACGTTTGAAGTCCTAGCGAAATCACGTGATGCTATGAAAAGCATAGAATCGTAACCTTGAAGTTGTAGTAGTCATGACGAAGTCAGTAAAACTATGTTTAAAGTCGTGAGCATAAAAAAAGAGCCGTCATTAATTGTAGCGAGTCAGCAGAGATGAATAGAGCATTGTGCGAAGTCAGTAGGAAGTGTCAAAACGAAGTCAGGCGAAGTCAGACGAAATCGGCGCGTCCGCGCGCTTACGTGAATATACTCGTACATCGATCAGAGTAGGGATCCATTTTTCCAAAGCTTTGTTTCTTCAAAGCATGATTTATCCAACGACAACTATTTTCAGAGAGCAAAAACTTGGGCGCGTGTTATGATTGAGATGAGAGGCGCGTGTTGGTCAAAACGGGGCGAATGTCAGTAATGTTAGAATATTCAATTAAATTGAAGCAATGAATGGAGCTGCAGAGCAATATCATTCAAAATTCAAAATGTTAGTACCAAATATGAGTACATATTGATTTGAGATAAACCGCGACTGCTATCACATATTGCAGCAAAAAAATTGAATAATTAACTAATGAATTAATAAACTCGCAAATTATAGAATTGTAGGTTATGTCTCCTCTTTACGGTCGGAAATGAATATCTATTGATTGAGCACGAGTAAGTAACAACCAAAATACACAAATTATGTTAAAAAGCTTGAAAATTTAAACATTTGGAGGTTATATTAGCGGTTTTTCACTGGAAATGGGTGTTTTTAAGAATAAATCTTCAAGTATTGGAAAAAACATGCAGGTTTCAACATTTTAAGGTTATATTAGAAATTTTTTGTCGAAAATGGGTATTTTTAAAAACAAATCTTTGATTATTGCAGAAAACTTACAGGTTTGAAGGTTTCTACGTTATGTTAGATTTTTCCACCGGAAATAGGTATTTTTATGAAGGAAGAAGAATAACTCATAGCGAACTTAAAAAAATTTCAAGTTAAAATTATGAATCTGACAATAGTTATTAAGTGTTATATAGTTTTTGCTTTCTCTTTAGGTAAAAGGTGCATTCTTATCTAATCCTAAAGTGTTAATAAGCAGTCCAACTTTTACACGAAGAGAATGAATAAACTAAAACTCTAAATAACTATTGTTAAATTAACAATAATAATATTTTCCTCCATTTTATAAATTATTTTTAATAATTTTCATTTTTTAGATGAGACAGTGTACATCTTTAAGGCTGCTGGAGCGACGTACAGAAAGAAATATAAATCTGTTGAATCGCCCCAGTCTCCACCAAAGTTCAGGGTACGGGTTTTCGAGGAAGATGAAGCAAAATTGTAAAGTTTTTTGAAGCCCAGCAGGAATGACCAAGAATGACCAATTCCCGATGAAAACCCCCTGTTATCCCCTTAATATATTCAAAATTTTCAGTTTTCTCTGACACTTGAAGATATCTTCTGGAAAATACCAATTTCCAATTAAATGACCTCAAGATGAGGTTAAAATGTTCAAACTTATAAGTTTTGTAAAACACTTGAAGATTTGATATAAAAAATACCCGTTTCTGGTGAAAAAACCATCACATAACCTTAAAACGATCAAAGCTGCAAGTTTTCTGCAATACTTGAAGATTCATTCTTAAAAATACACATTGCCGATGAAAAATTCTAACACAACCTTAAAATGTTCAAACTTGTAAGTTTTGTAAGACACTTGAAGATTTGATATAAAAAACACCCATTTCCGGTGAAAAAACCATCACATAATCTTAAAATGATCATGCCAGTAAGTCTTCTGCAATATTTGGAGATTTATTCTCGAAAATATCCAATACCGTTGAAAAAAATCTTGATGGACCTCAAATTCGACAGCTATTAAAAGACGACGTTTTTGTTACTAAAATGACTTCAACTGAGAAAAGAGCATGTTACGGTTTCAAAAATTTTGTTGGAAAATTCCTGGAAAACGTTAGAAGTCCAGCGTGGGAAAAATGTTTTCGAGAATGGTCGATAGCTTCAAAAAATTGAAGTGTTTAATGAGTTCGAAGTTCCATTTCGTGAATTCTCATGTTGAATACTTCCCTGAAAATCTCGGGGACTACAGTGAAGAACAGGGTGAAAGGTTCCATTAAGATATTAAAGTGATGGAACAACGACATCAGGGAAGATGGGATGAGAATATGATGGCGGACTGCTGCTGGACGTTGAGAAGAGATTTACTTAAGAAAAAAAGTTCAAGAAGGAAAATGCCCATACGAAGATCTTTCGAATGCAAAAAGGTGCGTTATAATAAGAAATATATATCTGTTCTTTCATATAGCCATGGAAGACCAACATTAATTTGACTTACGTATCGGATTCAATGCCTGGAAGTACATTAATTCCATTTACTCCTGAAAAGTGCCGTTCAGGCAATTTCGTTTTGAGGTTATGTTTTACATTTTTCAGTAATATCACTGATCTGACTCCATTTTTAAATTTAGCGGCTTGAAATCCATAATTAACCCATATTCACCATCACATACTCAAAAATAAGGTCTTTTGAGGTTATGTCGAAAAATAATTCTGAAAGGTGCTATTCCGACCTCAGATTCGGATTCATCGACTCAAAATACATACCTGTAGGAATACATGTATCTCGTTAAAAGTTCTTGACCTTTCCTTTTGTGTGACTGTGTTATTATTATCCGAATTGAACTTTTATTAAAATGAAACTTAATAAAATCCCGCATCGAATTGTCATGGTGGATTTTTGAAAATTAAAAGAATTTTTTTTTATTCAGTAACAAAAATAAGAAAAAAATTGACTTTTGGAGTGTACCGGTTTTCAACAAATACTTGCATTTATTCAGGAATACCTAGAAATCATAAAGCAACTATTTGAAAAAGATGTCCAAGAGCAACGAAAATGTCCGAAAGTTTATTGAATTTGTTATAAACAAATAAGGGAATGAAATAGATCTCGTGGGGATTGGCAGTGATTCGTCACATGATTCACACTAACTTTGAACAATTTATGGACAGAAAGAGTTTTTTAGTTGAATTAATGAAAGTTCATAAATAATTTCTTATTTTATAGGCAAGTTTTATAAACAATTATCCATATCTGGTATTTATGATGGAATAAATATAGTTTTTGCTGCGAAATCGATCATATCTTACCTGGAGATGAAACCTTAGTATTATCATTTGTCATCCAATAAGAATGGATAATTGTTTAAACAATATTAATTAACAAATGCTATATTTGACTATTTTTGGTTGTACAAACTTGGCTCGTTCGATTCAATCAACTGTGAATAACTAACTTCTAATTTGTTAAGGACATTCCGATGATAATGAATAATTTTTATCGTAAACGACAATTCTTTAATCAAATTTTTATCATTTTATGTTTTTATAAATAAAATTTCACTTTGTCACGGACTAGCCAGTTATGTAGTAGTTATTTAGCCAGTTATTTAGCAATGACTTCTTGCTATGAATTGCTAGCATTTGATAATTTTTTAAACAAACCTAATTAACAAATGCATTATTTGGCTATTCTTTAGCATTTTTCAGCAACAAATTTTTGAACTTTTCTTAGATATTTTGATAGCGATCCACTATTTTTATTGTTATTACGAATGTTATAAACAAATTTTTCTCGGCTAATGTATTTGTAAACTAAAAATTGCATTTTTCTTGTGGAATATCCTTAAAATAACTCAGCAAGAATTTCTTGCTATCAGTTGATATTAATGGATGATTTGTTAGAGAAAGTTAATGACAATAAAAATATAGGATTGTTATCGAAGTATCTGAATGGAAAAATTTGTTATTAACAGTTGATTACGTTAAAAGAACAAAGTTTAAATGCTGAAAAATAGCTAAATAATGCATTTATCAATTGAGTTTGTTTAAACAATTATCAGATATTAGCAATTCATAGCAAGAAGTCATTGCTAAATAACTGGCTGTTAAGTCCGTGAAAAAAATGGAATTTTATTTATAAATATATAATATGATACAAATTTGTTTAAAAAATTGTTGTTTACAATAAAAATTATGTATTGTCATCAAAATGTTCATACAATTATACATTTTCATTGGATGACTGAATATGATACTTAGGTTTCATTTTCAGGTAATATAAGATCGATTTCGCAGAAAAAGCTTTATTTGTTCCATCATAAATACGTGATATGGATAATTGTTTATTAAACTTGCTTATAAAATAAAAAAATCATTTACCATTTTTGTTATTATACATGAAAAAAAATTAAAAATTTATTTATCATTTTTGTTATTTTACATGAAAAAAAATTAAAAAATCTGCTATGACAGTTCGATGCGGCATTTTATTATGTTTCATCTTTAAGAAAAACGTTCAATTCGGATAATAATTGTCTTCTGAAAATCAGTTTGTCCTTAACCGTTTTTTTTACCTACTGTAGGACGGAGCGTAAAAATAAATATTTTTTCAAACTCGGAAGAAGTCTAAATCTTGTAGTTTGGTACCCAGATCTCCCACAGAACGAAACTTTCGTTCTATTTCATTGATAGAAAAAAATAATTTATTTACTAAACTTTGTTCTGCTATCTCTAGATTTGGAAGAAACTAGATAGTATCTAAAATTACAATGATGATTGGATCAAAATTGGCAGTGACGAGATGAAAAGAAACTTTCGACCGTATCCCTGATTTTTTTTTAAATTTCAAATTCGAGCAAAGTCCAATCAATTAACGGGACTTTGGTTTTAGGTGCGAAATTTCTCCTTCAAATATTTTATTGTACCTTGTGTCGTTTTTCGATAAATTAAAATTTTTGATTTTAAATAGCATTTTTTCACGATTGAAACGAGAACTACCAGCCTTATGAGAGAATGGTCAATAATAAGATTCTAGATATTTTCGTGGTGAATAACTTTGTCATCAAACATTTTGTTGTATCTTGTGTCGTTTTTCCAAAAATTAGATTTTTAATTTTTCATGTTATTCTTTACGATTTAATCCTGTGGGTTTCTTTATCTCTAAAATCCCCTCGCGTCTGCAGCAGGATTTTTATTAGAAGCGCTCGCATTCGCCTGAAAATTTGGTCAAGGGAGTGGAAAACTGCAGAAAACCAGAACTCCAAGCGCAGACGTTTACCGATAGACGGGTTTGGATGTAGACATTCGATAGCACTGAGTGCCCACATCCATTCTCGGCGTCAAACCTCCCGCTCGACAGTACTTAACGCAGTAAAAATAAGAATAAGCGAGAATTCCAGACGGCCACCCGTCCGGGCTCCAACCCCACCCTTCCGTGCTTGACATTGAAGATCTCGACGAATCATTCGGCATCTATAGCCGTCGGTCCTTAAAATTAATATTACAACAATAATTATCTTACAAAAAGTATGCAGCAATACAAAAATCTATATACATCGTGAATTGTTATTAAATTCAAACAAACGATGTAAAATCATGATTTTTAATTATTAAAGACTGTTTTTTGTTGACCTTGAAGCCCAAAAAGATGAATTTTCAAGCAAATAGTTGAATTTCCAATAAAAGTAATTTTCCTCCAAATAGTTGTTTTTACAAGCAAATAGTTGAATTTTTACTCTAAAGAGATAAATTTTCAACCAAATGGTCGAATTTAAAACAACAAAGATGAAACTTCAACCAAAAACAGTTGTATTTTCCATCAAGAAACATGATTTTTTAACAAAATAAGATAACTTTTCTACCATGAAAGATAAATTTTCAACCCAAAAAGAAGATTTTTCAAGCTAAAGACTTGAATGTTTTAGAAAAAAGTTGACTTTTGAACCCGAAAAGATGAATTTTCAACAAAAAAGATAACTTTCGACCAAGAAAGATAAATTTTCAAGAAAATAGTTAAATTTACACAAAAAAATTTCAACCAAGCAGTTGCATTTGAAACCAAATAGTTAAACTTTCAAATAAAAAGATTAAACTTCAACTAAAAACAGTTATATTCGCAAGCCAAGAAGACGAATTTTTGAGAAGGGAGTTGAATTTTCAAGCTGAAAAGTTGAGTCGTCAATCAAGATGAATTTTTAACCAAATAGTTGAATTTACAAAAAAATATGTTCAACCAAACAGTTGAATTTAAACCAAATAGTTGAACTTTCAAGCAAAAGAGACGAAGTTTCAAATGAATTTCTAACCAAATGTCGAATTTAAAAAAAAAAGATCGAACTTCAATCAAAAAGTGTTCAATTTGTAACCAGGAGAGATAAGTTTTATACCAGAAAGCAGGAATTTTCAACACAAAAAGACGAGTTTTCAACAACAAAGTTGAGGTTTAAGCCAAAAAGTCAGCTTTTCTTAAAAATATTGACTTATTAGCTTGAAAAATCAACTCTTTTGTTGAAAATTTATCTTTTATGATAGACAAGTTATCTTTTTAGGGTGAAAGTTCAACTATTTGGTTGAAAAAGCAATTGTTTGGTAGAAACTTTTTGGAATATTCAACTTTTTGGTTCGAAATGATCTTTTTTGTTGAAAATTCAACTGTCTTCTAAGAAATTTGTTTTCTTGGCTTGGAAATTCAACTATTTGATTGTAAATGCAACTTTCTGATTGACATTTTTTTTTTGAAAATTCAACTACTGGTTGAAAATTAAATTTTCTTGATTGAAAATGATATTTTTTGTTGAAGATTCGTCTTTTCTGACTCAAAAGTTAACGAAAAGCAGTCTTAAATAATAAATAATTATGATTTTATATAATTTATTTGAATTTGATGAAAATTTACGATGTATAAGAATTTGTTTATTGCTGTGTAGCTTTTGGAGGATAATTATAGGTTTCATAACTTTCAGAACCATTTTCATCCATGAAAAATCGTTACCAAGAAGAAAAGTATAATTTAGTCAAGTGAAAACATGATTTTTCTCCTTTTTTTTGTTTAAGGGGTCGTCTTATGTGATGGGTAAAAAAAATCGATTTTTTTTTCACAAATCGCTTCCTAAACATATCCAGAATTTGTATGTGAAAGAATTTTTGGCAATTCGGATTCGTTGAGAAGTGGCAGATATAGATAGTAGCAGACGCATTTTTCTCAAAACGCCATTTTTCACAATTGTCAACACAATATCTCAAAAACTAATTGACCGATTGCGCTCAAATTTTTATGGTATACTAAGAACATCGATAGCTCCAGCCCGTACCAAAATCATTGTGATATCTATATTTCTTTTTTTTCAATTAAGAAAAATTACAACAAAAAATATGATGAAAATCGTGTTTTTATATTCGACAGTTCACTAAAGAAAATATTCAAAATTTGGACTCAGTTTCGGTACCGGCTGCAGTCACAGATCTACCGATTAAAACGGTAGTTGAATTTTTAATTTCAGATCAACAGAACAGCTGGAATCGTGTTGACC
>JAUMHM010000031.1:55747850-55765498 GCA_032362435.1 Melikaiella ostensackeni
ATCCCAAAAAATAAGCATCAAAATTCACCGCTACCTCACACTTTCATGCCGGAAACGGAAGTCTTGATTCATTAGTTAATTATTAAATTCTATTGCTGCAACATGTGATAGCAGTCGCGGTGTATAGTTCGCGCCGAGTCATATCGAGTCATGAAGTCAGGATGAAGTCAGATCGAAGTCGACAGTCATCGTTTGAATTCGTCGAAGTCAGGAACGAACGAATTCAAAAACTTGAGTGAGATGAAGTCACAAAACAACGCTTGAAGTCACACGACATTGCTAAAGAAATGTTACATTGATTTCAGCGGACTTCGGAGTGAATAGCCCATCGATAAATTCGACAACTACCTCTGTGTTTGCGAATTCCCTTGAATCTCGATATTTAACTACTGTTCCAACATTCTCGGCACCTGCAGATACTCGATGCCTTAGCTGCATGCTTCCCGGCCGTTCTTCGCGCTTGCCGCACCTACCCTTTGAGTTATTTATTGCCTTTACTGTTTTGACTAGTTTTAACGGGCGCACATGAATTCCGCTCGCGGTCAAACACCCTCTCAATTCAAATCCTGAATTACACTCAGAGCAAAAGTAGGTACTTTCGGTTTGTACGAATTTCGCTCAATGGGTTTGCAAGTGCCCTTTCTATTAGAATGAAACTCAAGATTATGATCGTTTTTGAATTGTAGAGAGAGCTAAATGAAATAATATCTTCTCAAATCATGTTTCTCACCTTCGCATATCATATTAAAAATATTCAAGTTTAAATAATCTGTGATAAAAATTCCCTATCACTTAAAAATGTAATTTCCTTAAATTCTTAAACTGCAGTTTTAATTTTCCTCACGTCATTGACATATGACGTCTTCGCGTCTTGGAATTATATAATTAAAATTTTTTGTGCAAAAAGGTATTGCAGAATAACACAAAACCTCTTTTTTCTCCTTCAGGCCTCTCGCCTCTTTGCAAACTTTTGGATGTTGTAATAATCGTTGCAACTCCAAAACTTACCAATAAGTATTCTGGTAGATATTTCGCCCCCTGTACATAGCAGGCTAATTGTTCTATAATAAGTAGTCACCTTTATCACTCTTTCCTTGTAGAGTGGAACGATAATCGCCTTTTTCCAATCATTTGGAACTTCACCATTCTCAGTACGCATATTCATAAATTCACACAGCCGCACAAACAAACATCCGCCACCACTCTTAACCATTTTAGCGGTAATACCATCCACACCAGCAGCCTTACCATTCCTTAGTTTCTTAATCACGGATATAATGTCATCGTTATTGATTCTTCTTCCGCTACCTACAACGGGATTTTTGAACGTATCCTTTTAAATGTGAAGGTTAATATGCTCCATAGCTTGACTTCTATACAATTTCTTGAAGAAATCTCTCATACAGTCTCTCACTTTGTCCAAATCCGATACCATTTCATCACCAGCATTCTTAACTCCGACAACCTCAGTGCTAGTACTTCCTATCCCAATCTTTTTAACCCATTTCCAAAAGAATTTCTTATTTCCTTTAAAGTCATTTTTCATTTTTTTATCTTCTTCTGCTTTAACTTTATCATTGCTTTCTCCGACTAGAATCTTGGTTTTTATTTTATTATCTCTACAATTATTTTCTAATCTAGTCCTTCCCTCAACGCCTAGATATCTCTTTCCAAACATAAGCTCATAAATTTATCCCTGTTACCGTGCATTTTTGGGTCTCCGAAATGATCCAGTACCCTGTCGGTACCTTCACGTTGCACACCAAGCCAGCCATTCATATCTCCGAGTAAAGTTATTCTCTCACCAGGATCGCAAATACCAGAAAGTATCTTTTACACCCTTCTTGTCACCATTAGCTGGCGTGTTGCACGCTATAGTTTGACCTCTATACAAATTATTGGAAATATCCCTCATACAGTCTTTCTCTTTGTCCGTATCCCGTACCATTTCACCGTCAGCGTTCTTCATTCCGACTAACTCACATTTAGTGCTAGAACATCCTTTCCTAATCTTCTCAACCCATTTCCAGGATAATTGCTTATTTCTCTCAAAATAATTTCAAATTTCTTATCTCCTTCCAATTGGATTTTATCTTTGCTTTCATTAACTAGTATCTTTGTTTTTCTGTTTTCATCTCCTATAACCATTTTCTAGTCTATTCCTCTCCTCATTGCTAATTCCTTTCGTCATTCTAGTAATTAAATCTGAATTTTAATTCATTTTTAAATACTCTTAAAAATCTTGTTTCACTCGCGATACCTCTTTTTTCTAAAACTTTTCATACCGAGGCTACGAAAATCTTGCAAGCGTGGTTAGTGAAGTGGGAAGTTACGGTAGGTGGATGCTAATGTAATATGAGTTCATGCCAGCCGAGTCGTTAGCTCGAAAAATGTTATTCAGGATGAAGAGGTGGTGGGCTGGGCCAGCAGGGCTGTGAACATTATTTCCTCGAATATTAGCATTCCCTGGAGTTTACACACATACAGTTCGTTGAATAGTATTAATCCGAAAACAGCTTTATGCATTGTTTCCACGTAATACTCGACAAAAGTTTTTTTATTTACTTTATCAACATGATTTTTTAACTACCAAATTCTTAGAAAATAAAAAAATGTCCAACGATCAAATTTAGACAACACACTTTTCAATGTCTCCATTCAAATTAAGTAAACCTAAATAAAAAAAGAGGAAAGAAGGAGAAGTCAATCTCCAAGTCTCTTTTCTTCTTTTTTAATCTCCTATTTTTTATTTTTTAGAATCGGAATCAGGAAAAATTTACAAAAATCTACTAAAAATTTGGTGTTCAGTCAACACTTTTTTTGAAGGTACAAAAACAAATTCTTTAACAAGCCAAAACCTATGAGAAAACCAGGATGTTCTCCCTATGAGATTTGACTGAAGATTAAAACCAAATTTGTGACTCACCCTTAAACATATTATACTCTCTCTTTCGAAACACGAACCACGATAAAATGCGTTATGAATTGAAAGTCTCAACGAAAATAGCAACAGTAAAGTAAAACCACTTAATTCAAGATAAGTTTAAAAAGAGAAGAAAGGAAAATTCATGAAAACTAATTGTTAACTGTAATTAATCATATCATCATAACCATTATTTAATTTCTTTGCAGCAGTTCTCAAATTTATAGAAAATTTCTATTGTATTTAATATAAAGCATCTCCGTAAATTCTCTCTTACTCTCATCACTTTCGAAATGTCAAATTTCAACATTATCCGAATCAAAATTATGGTCAACACATTCCTTCTTATGTCTGGCAAGTACACTACGATAATAACGTTTCAAACGAACATCATTTTCATGTTCTTCTGGGATATTCTATGTTTAACCGTCAAGTTCAAAATTACTTGATATTTATCATGATTTATAAAATTGACAGAAGAGGCCCATTGATTATTGCAAAAAAATTTCAAAGAGAAACCTAAGCGTAAATAATAAAAAAATAGTAGAAGTCATTATTGTTTATTTAAATATAGTTATTGGCATATTTGTATTTATTCTTCTACTCTAGGCAAAAGTCGTAATTTTCATTCAATTTCAGTTTACAAAAGCTTATTTTATTCCTTCAAAGTTTCTTTACAACTCTATTTGTCACGTTTTTATAGAAATTATTATATTTATTATGCATACAATTATTTTCCGTTAGTTATTTTTTGAGTTGAAAAATTCCCTAAATAATATTTAATAAAAACGTGACGAATTGAGTTCTAAAGAACCTTTCAAGGAATAAAATGAGTTTTTGTAATTTATAATTCAATGAAAATGACGACTTTTGCCTAAAACGGAAAAGGAAACACAAATATGCAAGTAACTACATTTGAATAAACCGAAGGGTTAATTATTCCTACAATCTGGTATTTTGTAATCCCATGCAATCCCTTGCAAACCCATGCAATCTCGATGCGATCTCATGCAGTAACATTTAGTCCTTGGCAATTCCATAAAAGTTCTTATAATCCCACACAATCCTTTAAAATCCCTTGTAAGCCCATGCGATCTCGATGAAATTTCATGCAATCTTTTAAAATCCCATACAGTCCTTCAGAATCCTTTGTAATCCTATAGAATCATTGTCATCCCATACAATAGCCATGCAATCTCATGCAATCTTCATGTGACCTCATGCAATCCTTTACAATCCCAAGCGATCCTTTACAATCCCATGCAGTCCTTCACAATACTTTGTGATCCTTTAGAATAATTGTAATCCCATGCAATCCTTTGAAATCCCATGCTGTTCTTTATGGTCTCATGCAATCCTTAATACCATGCAATCTTTCACTATCCTATACAATTTTAGATTTTTCTTTTAACTTCTAACTTTTTTCAAATTTATCTACAGGATCTTCAAAAAAAAAAGACTATTGAATCAATTTGAATGGAATTCTGACATTTTGACAGATTTTAAAGTTTTTCAGCATAAATTAAATAGTGTTCGAAATTTCACCGAAATATGGAAGAACAAATGTATTAAATGAACTAAATTCTTTTACTCCTTGTTGAGCATTTGAAGCCAAACTATAATTTTCCTTATTTTTGATTTATTCAATTCTGATTTTATGCTTCTCATGCAATTTTGTTGTTGTTGTGATTTAAACAAAGGATATTCCTAATAATATTTCAATTTTCTCCATAAAACATCTCATGGGACTAACCAAGAGCTCTGTGTACTACGTTTTTAATTACAGAGATTTTGTTTTGAATATGATAAGCCAAAAATATCAACATTCTGCCTAAATATGCACTTTTCATATATCAATTAGTAATAATATTACCATCCTAAGGTTGAATTAAACTCTATGTATAACAACTTGTTTTGTTATTTTTTTCTATTTCATACGTAAGTTGAAGTCCTAAATGAAAGCTGTTAAAATCATCGATAACTGTTTGTAGCTTTGTTAAAGGTATACATATGAAGGTAACATCCACGTACCGAAAATAAAAATACATATGAAAATCTAATTTTTCAAATGCGAAAATTTTCAAGTTCTCTATGACAATGTCAGCTGAAATCGAAGAAATAACAAATATATAGGAGTACCAAAGTTTTGCTCATACCATTTTCCATAAAAGTTAAAATAACTTGAATGTATAATAAAATTTATCCCTTTCAAGAACTTTTTTTGACTCAGTTGATTACATATCTTAAATTCATCCCAACTATTTACAATCGTTTTTCAACTAACTTCAAAGGTATACTCGGAAAGATTGCAACAACATCCAAAGAAATCATTACATAGTCGTCCGGAACTATTTTTTGAGCTATAATTTTTTGAAATTCCCAACTTTTTTATATTATATTTTGAGTTGCGTAAGGAGCCTTTACGTATCAAATTGAAGTTATGTCTGAAAATTTAATAGTTATGTTAGGGTTATTCTTCCGAAATGATGACTTTGCCTGTAATTAATTTTTTCTTTAATATTTGTTAAAAGTTCTGGGATATTTTTGCAGATTATGTTACCTAATAAAATTCTGGAATAATCCCTGAAAGTGGCTGTCCTCTTTTTTATTATATAAATCATTTTTTCTGTATGCGATCCCCTATTGGATACCAACTCGGCGCCACGCATTAAGGTTTGAAATACTTTGCATATTGTATTATGCGTTAAAAATTGTGACAATTATCATTTCCTCTGCTCTGTTAATAGTTGGAATACCTAATCTCAAAGGATAGTTTTCCTTATGAATTTTTCTCAATCCATAACATCTGGCAAGAACCGAATCTTGAGTAATAATATCTTTCCGTCTTATATCCTTTCCCAGAAACCATTTCTTTCCCCATTTATCAAGAATTTATAAAGTATTTTTTTGTTAACTTTTAAAAACATAAACTCAAATAAAGTCATCTTGTGTAACAGAATTGTACAAAGAGCCTTATAACGAGAAAATTATGTTTCCAAAAATCAGTCTGATAGGCTCATTAGAGACAATTATATATCAAAGAAGAAAAAAGGAAGATTTTGGAAAGTCTTTTTTTCGTGTAAGGCTTTTTGTGTGATTCTGTTACAGAAGATGACTTCGTTCGGGTTTCTTTTTTTCAAAAGTTTTTTTTTTAATTTACTAAACAGAGGCATGAAGCTATAGACTTTGCTCCCTTTCCGTTGAAGTATGGTTCTTGGTCAACTTTACATACTATTTTTTAATTATTGAAACGGATTTTCATCTCATTTTTCAAAACTTTCTTCATTGCATAGTAGTTCTTCCATGTCTATAATATATTTAAACTTTTTGATACACGAAAAGCATTCCTGCGAATTATATCCGGTTCGTTTTCAAGAAAGTCTTTTATTATCATGAATATTCTAGCAACTCTACGAGCAACCTACTTATATGCAAACCATTTTTATCAACAAAACTTTCAGACAAATGTGAAATCTCACTGTAAAACGCCGATCCCTGAAAGTACGCTTAATTCAGTGTTGTTTCGAGTTGCAACATTTTTGATGTACGAACACAAATGAAGGCACAATAAAAATTTTCATTGTTCAAATGAGATGCAACAAATTTCACGCCAATGGTTTTCTGTGTTGTTTCGGAAATCCTGCTGATCTAATATCGGAATTTTATGTATATTTGCTTCAACATCTTTCAAATTCATCCATCATTTGTTCTGACTCACCATTCATCACACGGTTACTGAAGCATTTACCCTGTCTAAGAATATCTCACCCTGAGTCAGGAATTTGACAATCTGCTGAATTTACAAATCAAGAATCTCTCTCTCTATCTTAAAAAATTTAGTGCAATTTTAAGTTTTATGCTTAAACATTAGTTTGTTGGTCAATAAAGTGAGAAATTTGTTCTCATGTTTTCCATTGTTATTCAAAAATTTATCATTAAGAAAGATCTGATGTTTTAGAAGATCAATAAAGCTGTTTTTGCGGTAAACGAGTTTCTAAATCACTTTTTATGGCAATGCAAAAATTAAAAAACTTAACATGATTTGAAGCATCCTTGATCCCTTATATTCATAAATAGTACACCAGGTTCAAACACGCAAAAGAAAATTTTCACTGAGGATCAGAAGAATTTTATATCAAAAAATAATTCTCGTAGGTTTTCCACATTTCTATTGAGTAATAGAGTTCAAAAAAATTTAAATAAATGGAAGTTATTCGAGTGCGGTTATAATAATTCGAGCTTTATTGTGCAGCATTTCTATATTTACAAAGAGCGCTCGTTTTTTCTAATTACATTTTTTCCTAGCAATTACTCGTCGAGCTTAAAGTGCATGCTGAGCCTCTTCTTCCATTTTTTGGCTAATTTCTGCATCCCTGTTGAGTAGAAATGAAATTTGCGCACGGCCGCGGAACGTCCGGGTGCGGAAACGTGCGTAAACGGGGAAGGAAGCTTTTATCTCTTTCATGTCCCTTTTTTATGTTCGTGTCGTGCTTGCATTTTTTAAGCATTGTTCCCCTCTTGGTGCTCAACCAATCATGTGCAGCCTCAGAAACCAGAGAAAAGTGAATGGCTCGACTAGAAACCGTACGGATATCCTTGTTTCATTGCGCATTGTCGCCGACTGTTTCCCTCGTTTCCTCCTAGAAATAGTTGCTTTCTCGGATAAACACCGGAAGTTAGCGCAAGTGAACACAATGCTTCACCCACCCTTGTTCAAACCCCTATTCCCTCAGAAACACATCTTGCGACCGTAAAAACGAGATCAGACAAAAAAATACGCTTTGTTATGCTCTGTTTATTTCAATTTATTCTCAATTTTCAAAGGATAAAATTTTAAAAGTTGTAGGGTAAATATTTTAACAGTTTCAAATTTCCAAGAATTAATTGGATTGAAATTTCAGACGCCTTGTCTGACCGATTTTTTATTTATTTTTCTTTTTCTTTTTTACAATCGAAATGAAAGAAATGTATCCTGCAAAATTGCCTATGCATTTTTGAGAAATCTAGGCGATCAAAAACTATTTGTAAGCAAAAAAGAATTTTTTGGAAAAGATAATAATTTTTTTAAAATAGTGAACAAGTTTCACATTTCTGACCTTTGGCTTTCGAAAACCATTGCCCCAAGGAGTGAGATAAAAATTATAAATAAAATAGATAGAATAAATAAATAGATAGATAAATAGATATTCAGACTTGCGGAAGACAACCGAAAGTGAAAAAACTAGCCGCGTTACTTCGTTTTCGAACTCAGAAATTAAATTTTATAATAGAACCGAACAAGTTTAACATTTCTAGCCTTTGGATATCGAAAACTATTGTCCCAAGGAGTCACATAAAAATATAAACAAAAATTTCGACTTGCGGAAGACAACCGGAATTAAAGAAAACTAAGGCACATCTGCGTTTTATTTATTCATCATGTTCGGTTCTTTTATAAAATTCAATTTCTAAGTTCGGAAAGGAACATGCACGCTAAGTTTCCCCCAATTTCGGTTGTCTCCCGAAAGTCGTTAATTTTACTGAAAGGTTTCACCTGACTGCTTGGAGCAATAGTTTTAGAAAGCCGAAGGCCAGCAATGTGAAACTTGTTCCCTTTTTTGAAGAAAATGAACATATCAAAAAAAAAGCTTTTTTGTTTAGAAATAGTTTTTGATCACGTGAACTACTTGAAAATGCGTAGAAAAAGTTGCCAAATGCATTTTTCATCGCAAAGAACAAAAACAAGTATGAAAAATGAAAATTGTCAGACTAGAAGTCTGAAACTTGAACCCCATCAAAAATTAGACAATCTAGACAAATATCAGAATCGCAAGGTCCTTGAATGTGAGATTTTTTAACTATGTTACTCTGTAATCCCATGGACATTTTAGACCAGAAAAAAAGAAATGCATCGGGCCTTTTCTGAAAAAATTATATTTTTGTGTACAAAATATTTAAGAATCAAGAAAAGTCTAAAAATGTATGTGCAAGTTTCTTTTATATGAGACTTTCCGGCTGGTTATAGTAGTCTATAGTCCCACGGATATTTATGACTCGAAAAAAATGCATCGGGCCCTTTTTAAAAAATGTTTATTCTTATGTTCAAAGTATTTAAAAATCAAGTTTTTTTTGCTTATAAATAGTTTCCGATTGCCTACACTTTTCAAGAATGCGGAGAAAATGTTGCTGGATGCATGTTTTAATTGAAAAAAAACAAAAACAAACATGAAGAATAAAAATTCGGGATTTTTATTATTGATTTTGCTTTTTGCAATAAAATCAAAATATTTAAGTACAAGTTCTTTGAATATGGGACTTTCCGACTGATTATGGTAGTCAATAATTCCGCGAACATTAAAAAAAAAATCATCAAGCCGCTTTTGAAAAAGGTTGTGGCTACGTGTACCGAAATTTTGGTACGAATAATCGGATTCTACCGGTACGAATAGCGGGCACGAGAAGGGTCAATTTGTACCGAAACTTCGGTACAAAAAGACGCACTTTTCGGTATACGTAGATACTTCTTCGAAAAAAGTAGACTCTTACGTGTTTAAAGTATATAAAAATATAAAAAAAAATAAAAATTTGATTGCAGGGACCTTGTATTTGGAACTTCCAACAGATTATTGCAGTCTGTAATCCCACGGACATTTGATGTCCAGAAACAAAAAATTCATCGGGCCCGTTTTGAAAAAAGTCGATTTTTATATTCAAAAGATTTAAAATTAAAAAAATTAACTGCATATGGGGTTTTCCGACTGGTTAAGGTATTTTGTATTCTCACAGATATTTTAAGACCAAAAACAAGAAAAAATTCTCAGGGCCTTTTTTGAAAAAAGTTTTTATTTCAAGTTTCTTGAATATAGTAGTCTGAAGTATTAAGTTAAGGTAGCTGAAGGATTAAGTGATGGCCCACCAATAATTTTATAAGAAAATCCTAATGATGCAAATACCATGAGAAATTCGTTTTCACTTTTATACATACTTTTATTATACACTACGAAAAGTTGGAATTTTATTATTTAGTATTATGGATTACAGTAGGAAAGAATATACTACTTTTACGTTTTTATTGACTTTGCAACGAAGGACTCATATTCTCTTTCTTCACCCATTGATGTAATATGGTTTTAAATTGTTGTAAAACTGAAGGGGCTCTTCGTCGAAGAGTGAAACGTTGAACGTTTTTACCAAAAACATATATGACCAGTAGACCGACAAAATTGACATCAATTCATTTTTTTCTTGCATATAGGTTTGTCCGACTGATTAAGGTAGTCTATGATCCCACATATTTTCAGACCAAAAACAAGAAAAAAATCCCTAGGGCCTTTTTTGAAAAAAGTAGATTTGTATGTGGTCGAATTATTTAAAAATAAAAAAAAATCTAAAAATTTTATTTCGAGGTTCTTGCATAAGGGTTTGTCCAACTGATTAAGGGAGTCTATGATCCCACATATAATTCAAGACCAAAAACTAAAAAATCCATCTGAACGTTCTTGAAGAAATTCGATTTTGATGTGGTCCCACGGACATTTCAAATTTAAAAAAAAGTCCATTAAGCCCATTTTGGAAAAGGCCGTGGCTACGTGTACCGAAATTTTGGTACGAATAGCCGAATTTTTTCTGCACGAATAACGGGATCAAAAAGGTGCTAATCGCATGGCCGGAGTTTGGTGGGACTGACGTTATGAATGGACACTCCACCTTATGAAAATTTAGCTGCTTAATTTAGACATGATTCTCTACTTATGGAATAAATTTCTCGCATTAAGTTGTAGTTGGGTGTATACTTTGGTAATGAATTATACGAATATACGGAGCCTCGGATAGGACTGACACTCCTGTTGACGAAAGGCATGTCCTCGGAAAAGTTTCAGGCGATGGATGGAGATGGGTGCTTAGAACGCTAGAGGTGTGAGTGATCTTAAGGAAAAGGAATTGCCGGAAACAATGCGCGTGAGGAAGCTACATATTTTTATGTGTAACGGAAACATTGAAGAAGGGATGTGAGGTAAGAAAGATAGAGAACGGACTCGAACTTTGGTCCGGAGTATATAATGAATCATACGGTAGCCAAGGAGTTGGTATGATTACGGATGAAAAAGCAAAACAACAAGTCAAAAAGTATGAATGTGTATCGCCTAGATTACTATGAGTGAGAATGAAAGTGGAAATCAGAAGGCTGTTTATTATAGCGTGCTACACTCCAGTTAATGGTGACAAGAGGGATGGAAAAGATACCTTCTGGGACTCGTCAGAAGATATATTAGGTACTTGCGATCCTGGCGCAAGAATAACTATACTCGGAGATGTGAATGGCTGGGTTGGTGTGCAACGCGAAGGTACTGGATCGACAGGGTACTGGATTATTTCGAAGACCCAAAAACAAACGGTAACAGCAATAAATTATTTAGCTTATGTTCAGAAAAAGGCTCGTTTATTAGGAATGCTTAGTTCAGACATAAAATGATCCACATGTATACTTGGTGCAGAGGCGAAAGCCCCAGTATGATTGATTGAGTTTGTTGTAGCGGATGAGAGACTGAGAGGACTTGTAAGGGACACAAAGGTTATGAGAAGCTCTGAATGGATCAATACTTCTTAGCTTAAAAAATAAGCCTAGGTCATGGGTGGAGGAGAAGAAGAAATAATAATAAGTCGAAGCAGACGCGAGTCGGAATAGAGAATTTGCAGAAACCAGAATACAATTAGTATATCGTGAAAAGTTGAATAAATATTTAGGCCATCATGAAAAAGACTGGGAGACTGAATTGGACAATAAAAATGCAGAGGGTGCATGGATAATACTACGGAATAGCGTCTTCAAGAGTGCATCTGGTGTGTGCGGTACTGCGGCTATAGGAAGAAAGTCTATAGATGTTTCGTGGAATTATGAAACCCACGTGGTTTTCAACGAAAAAAGCAAGCGTACTTGATAATGCTAAATAGTAAAGGTCTATGCGATGAAAGAGAAACAAGATTAAGAAATGATTAAGGGGATGATAATAAATGATAAGAAATAAAGCCAAGATACTAGTGGAAAAAAGTTAAGATAAAATCAAAGCGGAAGATGATGAAAAAATGCAATATGACTTTGAAGGAAATAAGAAATTTTCTTGGGAATGGGTTAAAAAGATTAGAGAAGGAAGTACTAGCACAGAGGTTGTTGGAACTGAGAATGCTGGTAGTGGAATGGTATGGGATTCAGACAAGGTGAAAGACTATATGAGAGATTTCTTCAAGAAATTGTATAAAGGTCAAGATATGGAGCATAACAACCTTCATATTGAAGAGGATACGTCAGGCAATCTCGTTGCGGATAGCGGAAGAATAATCAATATCGATGCCATTATATTAGTGATTAAGAAACTAAAGAATGGTAAGGCTGTTGGTGTCGATGGTATCACCGCTGGAATGCTTAAGAGCGGTGGCGGATATTTGTATACATATATACAGGTATAATATACATACATACATATATATATATATATATGTGTGTGTGTATTTATATGTATATTTATGCATACATATAAATATATGTATAAATATATACATATGTTTGATAACCAAAATAAAACAAAAATAATCGTGTTTCAATAAAGGGGTGAAAAAACAGTATGCAACATTGCCTTAAATGAAGAGAGAATAAAACAAGTTGATGAGCTTGTGTATCTTGGAAGTTTACTTACTGTTGACGAAAAGATAGATGCAGAGATATCCAGACGTGTAAACGGGGGTAGAGAGATTATTGGCAGTGTACATTGTACAAGCTATTACGAGAAGTAAGAATGTAACGAATAAAGTTAAAATTGCAATATATAACTCTGTGCTTGTGCTGTATAGTAGCCAAGATCTGGAAGTATCAAGAAAATGATAGGAGCAAAGAAAACGCGATTGACATGCAGTTCCTGCGGAATGTGTGCGGTAAAATGCTAGTGAACAAAGTCAGTGATGAGTGGGTTCTCAAAGAATAAGTCGTAGAAACACAAGAGCGTGCATGGAAGGATGTATGGATGTAACGAAAGCAAAAGATGTATGCCAGGATAGGGATGCAAGGAGGACAACTGTCTATAAGAAGAAGAGTGACGTCTGAAACAAAAGATTTTGGATACTTATGGGCCCGCGTGAAGGGATTTTCTTAGTGGATCAGTATAATGGCTGCGAAGCTCTTTACCTGGGGTGATTGCTAGAGAGATTCATCAGCGACAGATGTAGGGGCGGTGTCGTGGGACGAGGGTATCGTTTGAATGAACAACACGCGACTTCTAGATTGATCTACAACCTATCCCTTCTCCTATGCATCCCTTATTCATCCATGCCATATGAAGTCCTTGATCCCCGGTAGTATAACGAGGCTAGAGCCGAAATAGTTAGGCTCACCCCGGAAGGAATTTGGCTTATTGGTATAATAAATAATAATAATACATTGAACATAATAGTTTGTCTAATACCCGCGCGGAAAATGCCACTTTGGAGTCCCGTTGACAGACGATGAAGCTATCGACTCCTCGATCGATGATGTGTTCGTGGGAAAAACTTGTTTTCTCCCACGAGTGGAAAAAGTAAGTGACAGAAGTAGATTTAGCGTGAAGAAAAAGCGATTCGACAGTAAAGTCGTCTGACCTGAGCTACGAAAACCGCGTTCACAGAGAGAAGCAAAACCTTCAATTTGAAGTTGATAATCCGTCAATCGATTATCGAATTTATAACTTCGTTGCGCCTCAATTCGGTCCAAAGCCGCACTTCCTGCTGCAGTAATTGGACAAAATATCGTGTGCATCGTGTTGGAGATATGGGCGATAACTCGTTTGAAATCGCCTATATCTCCAGCGAGTTGCACAATATACTATTCTACAAGGGAAAATAGTGAAAGATAATAATCACATGAGATACTATTTGTCACTTACAGAAACTGTTTCATTCAATATGTATGTATATAGTGTAATTAATGATCAATTTTTGGTACATTAATGCTTTCTGTTAATATCCTAGGTTTCAGAATGCATCATTTATAATATGAACGAAAAAAGTGTAGAAAATTATTTTTTTATGCTTCTTTCATTTTTTGTTCGCAAATATTTCAATGATCAAAAATGGACTGTTTTTTGTTTTTGTTTTTCGCCTTAAAATGTACGTGGAATTATAGACTACCATAATCAGAAAATCCCATATGCAAGGTTTTTGTAACTAAAGTTGGTTCAGCTTTACCGCGTACCAAGATTTATATTGAAGTTAAATATTTTCGTTTGCGAAATTAATGTCAAATTGTTGGATTTTCAATCTAACAATTTTAAATTGAAAACTAGAGATACCAAGATTTTTTTGCGATTTTTTGATGCACTTTCGAATCAAAAATAATATTTTTTGTATGGCAAAGACAGAGTGAAATGTTTTTTTTATGAGTGATATAAAAGTTGTCATCAAGTTCCTTCTGAACAAGCCAGGGTCATAAAATAAAGTGGAGAAATCGTCTTGTTCGTAGAAGGGATCTTTTAATTTCTTTCGTCGTGAAAAAGAGAATTGAATAGAAAATTACAAAGAATGTGATGCATGTCCTGTAAAACGCAGCGACGTTAAGCTGAGGAAGGAACTTTCATTCTGTTGTATCCGGACCCGGACAAACGGCCTCGTTTATCACTCGTTGACTTTTCGCTGGAATTGCGAGAAGCGTGTAAGTAAGCTGAGGGATACACAATGCCGAGTGTCTACATAACAACCCAACTTTTTGCGAATCATCACCGTCGGCTTTCCGCAGTGAGTGCGAAAAACCGGCAAGATACGGACCTTCATGAGCATTGCTTCACAAGCGAGCTTGAATCGTTCGAGTTTAAGAACAATGAACTACTCGTATGTCTAGATATTAACGAGAAATCTCGGAACATCCGCTCGCTAATGACTCCTTTAACCGATATGAGGCTTTTCATGAAAATAGATAACTTTCACGGAAGTGCCTCTATACTATTATTGTTATTATACTATTGAGTCAAATCTCTTTCGGGGTGCGCGTAATATCAGGGTAAGTTTCGATGTGGGATGTGAGATGTGTAGGAGAAAAGATAGGTTTTAGATCAATTCAGAAGTCGTGTTTTGCTCATTCAAACGTCACACTCCTCCCTCAAGACCGCTCCGACATGGATCGCTAATCAATCTCTCTAGCAATCACTCCAGGTGACGAGCGAATCGTCTTAAATCACTTCCCTCCTCTCCTTAAATTTTCCAAACCATTCGAGAACTTGAGTAATAGTTCGACTTTCACACTCAACATGATCCAGCGGAGCTCAGGTAGACGGTCAACTTCGAACTAAGGCTGCTGTCTTTGGAGGGTAAATGGGAAAAGAACACAGATCAATATCAGATCCTGCTTGTTGTTGGCGAGGCCCCTCAAGCAAGCGAAAAAAAATCAGTCCGGTTTCCTATCCTTGCAAACAACTTTTGCTTCCTTTACATCCACACAACTTTCCTTGCAATCTCTTGTCTCACCACGGCCCTTTATATTTCTTCGCTTTAGAGTCTCATTAACACATTCCAATCATTCTTTCTTTGTTCTACCTCTGAGTACGCTACCATACACCTTACCTAAATACATTTGCTTCGTTAAACGTCTTTCACTCCTTTTCCTTCTCTCTCTCTGAACATGACCAAACCATCTCACACTTGTTAATCAAAGTATCTGCTACACCACATTCTTTGAGAACCCACTCATCACTGACGTCCTCCATCAGTGTTTCACCTCATATATTCTGCAGGAGTTGCATGCCAACCGCGTTCACTTCACTTCTATCCTTTTTCTGATACATCCAGATTTCCCTACCATAGAGCACAGTGGGTGCAAGCACAGAATTATATATTGCAATTTTAGCATCATTCGTTACACTTTTACTCCTTGTAATGACTCGTACACTGCTGATAATTTTTCTACCTTCGTTTGAACGTCTGGGTATCTCTGCACCTATCTTTCGGTCAGCAGTAAATGTGACGCGCTCCGAGAAAAAGCACCTAAGCGTCCTGGAGTAGATTTTACAGAAGAAGGAAAAGAAGAGTCGAGGAGCCGATCAGACGTACTCTGAACCGCTGATTAAAAACGCTTACTGTATAAAATCGACTGCATAAAAATTCATTCGGACTGCGTAATCTGAAAGAGGGACGTTGATTTGATCTAAAACGATCATAATCAGAAGAATGATTTTTGGACGCTTAGGTGCTTTTTCTCGGAGCGTCTCACAAATAAACTTCCAAGATATACAAAATTAATTTGAGCTATCCTCTCTTCGTTTAAGGCAATGTTGCATACTGTTTTCGCACCCTTTATTTCAAACACAATAATTTCTGTTTTATTCACGTGAATCATATAAGTTAATCCAGTCCAAAGTGTGCCAGAAGAACCGATTTCTTGTCAAAAAATCAAATTTTCATATTCTTGAATTCGTACGAAGAATAAAACCATTCCAATCAGTAATAGTTAGAGTATCTATGATGTATATTATTTATTGACTGACGAAATCCTGCACCGTTGGCAGATATTCAAATTATAAGAGCACATCTCATATATTTTAATTTTTAATGTGCTTTTGGTTTAAATATATGAAATATTTGTTACTCAATCGTCAATTTTGAAATGATTGCTCATTCTATTTCATCCTTAAGCATTGAAGAGTTAAAAAATGACAATCAAATCTAAAAAATTAATTTTCAGCTCACTACAGCAATATCAGTGTCAGCAAATGATAAGTACTGTAGTAAAGTGTCTACTGACATTTAAGGGTGCCCAAGGGTCCTGATACTTATTGCAACGTAACATACGCCAAAATGTTTCTTGACGTGTGTACTTGAAGATAGGTTGGATCACTTTTGCTCGTTTTCATAAATTGCCAAAAAAATTTCAAATAGTGGAGCCAGCGTCTGAGCGCCAAGTACTAGCCACAATTAAAAAAATAATAATTCAGTGTATCAATTTGTTACAGATAAACATTATTTCGCACTAGAATCATTCTGGTTCATTATTAGAATGGTATTCAGTAATGCAGTGTCTATTCATATCAATTTTTATATCAATTGGCTCGCCAATGCACCACCACTTGTCGGCTCCCCGGCCGTCTAGTCCCAACTGAACTTCGAGCGGCTCCCCAGTAACACTTTGTGACGTATACGCCCGAGACAATATCAACCCCCACTTTACGCATACACTATAAGTAATAATAAATTGTAATAAATTGAAAATTTATAAACAATTTATAAAGTTCTAAGCATTTATCAAGACTATTAAGCCCAATAGGCATAGTAATTGCCTCAACAAAGAAGTTAATATTGGGATGAGCGCATTTTATTAAAAGATGATTTTTTATAGAAAAGAATCTGATTTTCCAATTGTTCAAACCAAAATTGCTTAAACCATTCGTCTTAATCTGTGGGTTACGGAAAAAGTGAATACGCTATTCGATTCTACGGGAAAAATTGCATGAAGTCGATGTGTTGAAAATTTTTGTGTCAACTCAATTTGTTTTGTAGAGTAAAAAAGTAATCGCATTGCAATTAGGCAATCGAAAAATCAGATTCTCATTTATGTTGCATCCGTTATTTCAAATTTCAAAATTTCAATATTAAATTTGTACTACATGGGCTGAAAAGTCTTCGGCCTGACACAGAGATGACGCCACAAACAAAAAATGAAAAAATCTGTATGCTTGTCATAGAGTACCAACCTTAACTAGAATACTGTCAAAGTTTGATGACATTCCATCAAGCC
>JAUMHM010000031.1:55773280-55794749 GCA_032362435.1 Melikaiella ostensackeni
TCCATAAAGATGTTGGCTATTACAGGTGAGATTGGAGATCCCATTGCTGCTCCTGAGGTTTGTTCGTAGAATTGGTTGTTGAAAGAGAAGTAAGTATGATTGGGACAGTGTTCTATCAAAGGTATGAGATCAAAGGGGAAGTTTGTAAATGATTTAATAATATCGATTTTATCAGAGCTTGGTACTTTCGTAAAGAGAGATATTACGTCAAAACTCACTAGGATGCCTTGGGGTTGAATGTGAATCTGTTGTATCTTTCTGACAAAGTCAAGAGAGTTTTAGACGTGTATGGCAGAGTTTCCTGAGAAAGGATTTAGTTCTTTGGTGAGGAAGTGTGCTAGGTTGTAAGTTGGTGAGTTCATTGCGCTGACGATCGGTCTTAGTGAAATGTTGTTTTTGTGGATTTTTGGGAGTCCGTGAAGTTTTGGATAGATGAGATTAGTAGGTATAGAGTTAGATATTGCTTTGTTGTCAAGTTAAGAGTCTTTCAATAGGATTTCTGTTTTGCTGACTATTGTTTTCGTTGGATCACCTTTGAGTTTCTTATATGTATCGCTAGTTATAAGGTCCATGATTTTATTGTTATAGCTTAGCTTGAAAGACCTGAGCTTGCTAAAAGTGTAAGTTTTAATAAGAAAACTCTCCCTGTAGAGTTCTTCAATAATAGATTTAATGCTTTCACGATGATTCATTGGGATGAAAGGAGGTATTTTGGGTTCCAATCATGTGCAAAACTACGAATCTAACCGACGTTTCGTCAACATTGCAGTTCACTCCTTCAGGGCTAACCTGAAACTTAAGCTTCAGGTTATGCTGTTCTTATATATACTCCCTACGGTGCCTGTGATTGGCCAGAGCGTCCACCGTGGGGACTGGTCGAACCTGATTGTCCAATTAAGTCTTTTTTATGAAAATTCAACGAAATGGAAAATTGCCTCTCTTGGACGTACTAGTTTACAAAAGATCTGATAACACATCAGGACATGAAGTTTACAGAAAATCCACCCGTACAAGAAGATACCTACATGCCTCCTCTCACCACCACCCACCTCAAAAGCAATCGGTCATCAACTCTCTTGTATACACAGCTGTCTCCATAACAGATAAAAATAACTGACAAAAGGAATTACGAGACGTTAAACTCATTCTAATACAGAATGATTACACAGACGAACAAATTGATAAAGCAGTAAGAAAATACACTCAAAAAAACAAGTCAATATAACCTACTAAAGAAAAAGAAAGAAAAACGACCACCATCCTACCCTACATTCAAGGTATCACAGATCAAATAGGAAGAGTTCTCAACTAACATAACATCCATACCATATTTAAACCACCTGCAAAAATGGGACAACTTCTAAAGAATCCTAGAGATGAAAAGGCACCTCTCTGTGATCCGGGAGTGTATAAAATCCCTTGCTCTCGTGGCAAAGTCTATATTGGAGAAACCTGGAGAGCGGTGAGCCAGCGTGTAAAAGAACATAAGAAGTCAGGCTCAAACATTTCACGCAATCAGCATTAGTTGAGGACCATATCGGAACAGGACATGGGACTTTTTTGACAAAACAACCGTCCTCGCAAAAACATACAACATTTTTCCAAGAAAACATAAAGAAGCAATCGAAATCTTGAAACACCCTAATAACATCAGTAGGGACAATAGATATAATACCAATCTGATTTGGCTTTCCGTCGTTCCGGTTTTTGAAAAAGACTTGATTGGCCAATCAGGTTCGACCAGTCCCCACAGTGGGCGCTCTGGTCAATCACAGGCATTGTAGAGAGTATATATCAGAAAAACATAACCTGAAGCTTCAGTTTCAGGTTAGTCCTGAGATTCGTAGTTCTGCACACGACTGAAACCCGAAACACCTCCTTTTATCAATATAAAATATTATAGTGATACTATTTTGAGAAACGGAGAACATGTGAATCCTGAGTGAAAAAATTTTAAATAAGGAAGAAATTATTTTTTTTAGTTGGAAATTCAACTATTTGGTTCCAAATTCATGTATTTTCTTAAAAATTCGTCCTTTTTGGTCGGAAATTGATTCCCTTGATTGAAAATTCATCTTTTTCGTTGCAAATTTAACCGTTTGGCTATAAATTTGAATATTTTGTTGATAACTCAATAATATTGTTGGAAAGTTATCCTTTTTTGTTGAAAATTCATCTTTTTGGGTTGAAAATTCGCCTTCTTGGCTCAAAAATTCATCTCTTCTGTTATAAATTGCATGTTTTTTGGTTAAAAATGCATCAGTTTGGTCAAAATTACTCTGTTATGGTTGAGGATTCAACTATTTTGTTGAAAATTAGTCTTTTTTGTTGAATTCAACTATTTTTGTTTCAAAATTAAATTTTTTTCCGTTGAAAGTTGAACAACTGTATTAAATTTTTTTGGGTTGAAAATCCATCACGCTAGTTGAAAATTCATCTTTTTGATTGGAAATCTAAATAGCTTGTTGAATGATCGTCTTTTTCAGTTGAAAATTAAAATATTATAGTAAAAAATTAATCTCTTGTGGTGAGAAATGGAATAGTTTGGTTGAAAGCTACTCTGTTTTGGTGAAGGATTTAACTATTCTGTTGGAAATTTCTCGTTTTTGGTTGAAATCAATTGTTTTTTATTTAGAATTAAAGTTTCTCTTGGTTAAAATAGCATCTATCACATTTCTCTTCCAAAATTCATCTCTTTGTGTGGAAATTCAACTATTTGGTTACAAATTCATTTATATTACTAAATACTTGACAATTTTGTTATGAAGTTATCCTTTTTGGTTGAAAATTCAACTGCTTTGTTGAGAATTCATCTTTTCGCCTAGGAAATTAATCTTTCTGGTTGAAAATTCGACTGTTTGGTTAAAAATTCATATATTTTGTTGAAAATGCAATACTTTCACTTGAAATGTTATGAATTTAAAGATTTCTCAATTTAATTTAATATAGTACCCACACGAATTTTATTTAAAAGAATAAATTTCCCTATTTTCATCAAAAATCTCCTCATTTCCTCTACTTTCAGAGGTTTTTCTTCAAGTGAAAGTTCTCTTTTGGTCTAACCAATCGAATTTCTGATGGACTTCACTCTAAGTCGTAATATCTTTGGATACATTTTTTATTTGAAAATTTTTCTTACTGAAGATCTTTTAATTCTTCCGCACCCTACCGCAAAAGAAACAATTACATTTTACCAAACCCTCCCAATCTTCAAATAGTCTTACTTAATTTGTGGTTGACCCCTCACCTTTCAGTTACAGTATTTACAACTTCTTTTATTTCGTTCTTCATTTTTAGGGTTTCGTAGCCCCGGGCGGGAACTCCTGTAATAAGGGAAAACGATAACAAGTGAACAAAGTGAGAGAAAATGAGAGGAAGTCATGGAAAGTAAGGGGCGGTGAGGGGAGGGGAATGATAGGAAGTAAGAAAAAATAATAGTCAGTGGAGGAAGTGAGAAAAAATGAGAGGAAGTGATGGAAAGTAACGGAAAGTGAGGGGAGGGGATGATAGAATGTAAGGTGAAATGATGGGAAGTGAAGGAAGTAAGGTCAAATGAGAGAAAGCGCGGGGGTGAGGGGGGTGTGGGGACGTGAGGGAGAATAAAAGATAGTGAGGGGAAATGAAGAAAAGTAGGGGAGTAGAATGAGAGAAAGTAGGAAAAATAAGAGAAAGTAAAGGAAAGTGAGGGGAAGTGAGGAGAAGAAAGAGGAAATGCGAAGAAGTCAGGGGAAATGAGGGGCATGGAGGGCAAATAAGATAAAATGAGAAGAAGAGATGGAAGACTTGGTGTGGGAATAAGAAGAAGTGCAGGGAGTGGATGGAAAGGGAGGATTAAAACGACTTTATTAACGACTTAATAGGCTAAGAAACCCTTTTTTGTAGGCGCCTGCCGTCTACTGTTATTACTTTTTTTTCTTCAAAACTAATTTGAAGCAGACTATAAAATAACTGATCGAAATTGAGACAGTTTCTGATGGAAATATTCAGTCTGCTTAAATTAGAGGAGAGAATGGCAGTTGAACGTTGGCTGATACCGCAGATGTTTCTCATGAGGGAAGAATATGGCTTTCGTACGAGAGAACGATGCCCCGGGGTGTAGAAACATTGTGTGGATTCCCAGGGTGTTCCACAGATGAAGTAAATGCACTAATGCGATTTCAAACAGCATCGCCAACACTTCTACACCGCGACAAGAATCTCAAGATTTCTGTCTCGAATTTCTAGTTTCAGAGGTGCGAATACATGAAATTAAGCTGAAAATTGTCTTCCTCCAACGAAATTATTGCATCTTCCAATAAAAAAACTCTAAGGTTTTGATACTTACAACTGAGATCTTGAAATTATGGTACGATTTTGAACCCTTTAAATTTAGGAAGATAAATTTTTCGAAGTCACAAATATTGAATTCTAAACATTTCTCGTTAATATAAATATAAAACTGTAAAGAAGGTCCAGTAGAGTACCGTAAAATAGGGATAAGCAGCGCGTGTGGGGGAAACTGGCTCACCCGCAACTTTATTTTTTATAACTAATGATTTCTTTCTCTAAATAACATATTTCAAGATAAGCGATTGTTTTCTTCCTCACAAATGTTAACATTTATTTTCAAACTTGTTTTTTGCACTTTCATTAGTTATAACGAATAAAATGTGCATTCGTATAAGATTTTCAGTTTTAAAAATTGGGTTAAGTTGTGTAAATATTCATATATTCTATGAATGATTTTTGTTTAAAGTTTGGTTCTTGTGAGAGAAAGCGGCTCATATTTTTTCAATATAAACTAAACGAAGAATTGTTTTCGTTGATATTCAGTCCGTTTAAGAGATCAAAAATGCTTTTCACAACGTTCAAAATGTAGAAAATCTACGAAATTATAAGATGTATCGTAATATGTCTTGCGAGATATGAAATAATTTATTTCTCATTCATAATAAGAATTCCATTGCAATAAAATGTATTCAAATTAATTAAAATATAATGGAAATATAATATAATTCATAATTATTTATAATTATTCATGACAATTCATTTAGTGAGGCAGGCGCACTGAAATATAGCAAATTAGTCTAATAATAATAAGTTTCGGGTGCTCAAACTTTCTCATAGTTATTGGAAAACAAATTTGATAAAAGTGAAGTTTAATTAATTAACGGGGCTTCGGTTCTAGGTGGAAAATTATGTCGTCAAACTTTTTATTGTATCGCGTGTCTTTTCTCCAATTATTTTAAAATTTTTCATTTTTATTATCATATTTTCACGATTAAAACGAAAACTACCCATACTGTAAAAAAATTGTCAGTATAACATTTGTAGACCTTTTGCTGCTCAAAATTTTGCCATAAAACATTTCCAAAAATTGAATTTTTTTAAAAAATATTATTCTCCACGATTGAAACAAAAACTATGCGTTGTATTAAAAAATAGTCTGAACAATATTTGTAGATGTTTTTGAGGTGAATAATTTTTTCTGTGAGACTCCTTCGAATCTTGCATAGTTTGACCGCAAAGTGGAATTTTTCATTTTTAATAAGATTTTTCACGACTGAAACAAAAACTTTGCGTCTCATCAAAAAAATAATGACAAAAAAATTGCTGGATCTCTTTGAGATGAACAATTTTGTTTTCGAACAATTTTCTCGTATCTTGTGTAGTTTTGCTATAAAGTCTTTTTTTCTAATAACATTTTTCACGATTGAAACAAAAACTAAGCTCTGTATGAAAAATAGTCTGGGAAATATTTGTAGATCTTTTTGAATAATTTATCATTAAAAGTAATAAAAATGTGAAATTTTTAACAAACAAAAAAACGTGTCTCCAAAGAAAATACAATATTTTCCTCCTTTCCTAAAAAAATGGAACAAAAGGTTCTTCATGTAGGAAAAATTCTAATCAAAATATCAGATGACAAAATTACGAATTGCCATTTTCTAAAAGCATCCCAGTCTCTCCAAAAATAATTGATTAAATCAATGATTAATGACAGCCACCTTTTTTATAAATAATAAGATATATATATATTTTTTTTATGTTGTGTCAACAAAAGTTAATAACTATTTCATTTTTCATCGCAAATTTTCTCTTCATCACGCTAACCCCATTATCACACTTACCCCTATCGATCCTAATCATTTCTTTTTATTGAAAGAAGCAATTTTCATAATCAATAATCTTAACTTTTCCGATTGCAGGATATATTCCAGGGATATCGAGATTTTTGCTCCGTAGGATATCCACAATATTTCCTTTACGAAATATTATATTATATTTTGAAAATGGAATCCAATATTTCTGAAATACACGCATATTAAAATATCGCGGGCTGAGGATTAGACTGTACTATTTCCGTATTTGTTACTTTCACAGAAGAGCCAAATGAAAATTGGTATTTTCGTCTATCCAATTAATAATGATAGACATTTTTGCATTTATAATGTTTTATACTTAAACATAGTATTGAAACGTTTAAAACGAACGAGTCTCAAATTCTTTCAACCTCTTAGAGAAATATTATAAATTGAAAGGTTTGATTAAATGGAGATAGGAAAATATGCCTCCAAAAAATGACATTTCGCTTTCATTTTTGTTCTATCTACATTCAAAAATTAGAAAATCAAACGAATTTGTAAGTGAAGTTCTATTCTAATTGAATGAAGCACTTCTTCCGAAATGATCATCATGTAGATGTTCAAAGCATGTTACGGCAGTAATATTACAATTATTCAAAAATAATGTTTTACAATTAGAACTGTCTGTTGTTCCCAATATAATGAAGTTTATGGATTTTCTAATTAATTAATTTATATTCATGAATTCATTCATATGGCATAAAAATGCATACTTCCAGTTCTATGCATTTAGGAGGAACAGATAAGTATCTCACTATTTTAACTAGCATTAGCGAAAGAATTCTAATCTTTAGTAATTTGCGAATTATACAACTTTTTAAACGTTTTTAAATCATGTATGCAACCTGCTTTTCGCTACTTTTAATAACAGCCTCAATTCTACCTTTATCGAGGACATCTTTTGCCTAATGTCTTGAAGTTTGCACGGTTAATGTTTCAAATGAACGTCTTTTTGAATAATCAGTAGCGCTATTGTTTTGCATTTTAAGTTCTACAAATGTACCAGTCAAACGCAGTTGGTACAGATTTTTTCAAATTCATGGAGAATAAAGATAATACTAAAAAGGCTGTACTCCATTCAAACCTGCTATATTAATGCAATCGGGTATTATCATTACTGTGGAATTTTTGTGAATCGTTTCATTATCTGGTAACAAAGATATTCTGGTAACGAAGATATAGAAACTCTGAATCAATCTTTGAATCCCGAATTGAATTGTATTTGGCACATCCAAGGATTTCAGTTATTGAGGTATCTTTGAAAAATCTGTCATTTTGTGACTTTGACTCATCTCTAAATCAATAAGTAGTGTTACTTCTGTATCTGTAACAATGAATGGTACTGTGAGCTGCTCTTATTCTTGAACTATTTTTTCTTTTTCCGGTAAATATTTTAAAATTCCTGAACCTGTACATATAAAAGTGGCTAAGTTCTTTTCAGTACAGAAATCCCATTATTTTTGCAGAATCGTTTCTTGCGATTTGAATGAAAATTACTTAACGATGACATGCCAATCTCTATTGAGACGTCTGGTATATCGTATCATTTCAAAAGCTATCGTTACAAGATTTCGACTAACAAGTTCACCTTTTCCTAAAAAACTTTCAGCACAACGTTAGGAAAAAATACAGTCACTGCTATCTTTACATGTATATTGTAAAGGATCAGAAATTAATATTGCGCAAAATAAGGGATATCAATCAAGGATGCAGCCCTTTCTATCAGTACCACCATAATACCGATTCCCTTTTCCGGATGTAATACAGGATGAAAAGGCAATAATTATGCTCAATTGATACCTTCAAAAGTAATAAGGTATCCGTTGAATAATAAGTGCATCGATTGATATTGATTCTGTATAATTTTTGCAAGATGAAGCTTTTCACATGCAGCTCTACTCTACTGTCAAATAGATGAATGTCTGAGCTTTCGCACACTTTCTTTATTCTGATTAAGGTTTCCTCATATGAAGCTGTATCTTAGAAGCAAGCTTTTTGCGTCTAGATTCTATTTCTGCTTATATATCGTCTCCTGAAGCTATATACAATATTTAAAAATCGAGATAATTTAAACTTCACAACATTTTCATACATTTCTTTAGTTACTTCATTTAATTATTCGAATAGAACATTACTCTACCAGTTCATATATGAAATTACTGTGATGTTATCATTGTGTAGAAAAATTTGATAGTATGTGTGAGATGTTTCGCGAGAACTTTTTTTTTCCTTTTTTTTTCATACATTTCCACTACCTTTTTTCTAGGCTCCACAGAAACTAATACAGTTCATCAAGTGTCACAGGTAACATTTCGAAACCGGAACTCTCAATTTTATAAAATGATTCACTACATTAACAAAATATTCCAAAATAATCGTACTGAGGTGAATAAAAAAATTTTTAACTGTATTAACGTTGCGAACCATCCCCGATAAGAATTTGTTTGAAACTGGATGCATTCAGTATTTAGCCACATGTTTACACTTCAGAATGAAGGCAACAAAAATAGTCTTTATCCAATTTACGAAACCTTCAAAATAATGTATGTAAATCGCCGATCCTATTTTCTTCAAAAAGTAAAATCTTTGGAAAATATATTTTATTTTTCGCGTCTATAATAGTAGAAATAAAATACTCATTACTTTCAATTTTCGTACAACCAAGTCTCAATTCGAATAACTATATCTACATCGGTATCTTTTTTTTCTATTATTATTTCAAGTTCATTGTACATCATGAATTTTTTATACTTTTAATATTTAAATAAAAGAAGCAAGCTTTTTAGTTTTAACTCACCACCAGGAAAGTAAGTAGCTTTAAAAGCACATAATCGGAAGGAAAAGGCTCGGGAAAGGGAATATAAAATGATCTCAGATGGTGCGAAAGTCACCTTAGAATAATCTATCTCTGGTTATCTCAGGTCCTATAATCTCAGAATATCTTTCAAATAGGATGCCGAAAGGATATCCATAAAATATCCATTGAATGTTCTTTAGTGCGGAAGAAGACCATATCGACTGGAATAGTCTTTGCTTTAGCAGGTTTTCTATTTTTTCATCGTTAAAAGCTATTAACTGGAGCCGAATCGACTTGGTGTATTATATGATGAAACATTCATTTAAATTTTGTAACTATTTAAAAAATTAAAAAATTCCTAGTCTTCAAATTGTTATCGCTCTTTAAAGGAACATGTACTATGACCTGTGTAATTAAAAAGTGAAGTGTAAAATCGGGATTAATTTAAAAACTGTTCAGGAAAAAAATACGGTATGGCACTAAGGAGGCTTTATGCAGTAGAGAGCAGCCAACTGCTGGCATTGCATTAAAAATTTGCATAATATTCTAACCTACACTGATTCGCCCGTACTTGCCCACTACTTGCTTTTAATGTTGAGTTTAGTCACAATGCAGGCAAATATGCAACATTTATTTTTTTTGTAAATTGATTTCAATTAAACAAATCCCTGTATGTAACTAATCACAGGCCTCAGGTGCAAGCCTCTATTGACACTTTTTGACACATTTTCATAACGAAGCATTTATTTTACTACTATCCTGAGAAAAGTATACTAATGCTACTATTTACTCAAATTTCTAGCTAATGCATCTGCTTCTTCTTCTTGCCTTTCATCATGTTTTCAAACTTCTTCGGTAGATTGGCTAAAATAACATATCCGCCTTCTCACAAGTTGAAATTTCAAAAGATTTCAAGATTTAGAAGATCTTAAAATATTTCAAAGGATATCAAAGGTTAAAATAAATTTCAAAACGTTTCAATCGATTTTAGGGATTTTAAAGGATTTTATAATTCTCTCAAAGACTATTTCAAAATATTCCATAGGATTTCACAGAATTGAAAGATTTCACGGGACTTTAAGAAATTTCATGACGTTTCAGCTGATTTCAGAGGATCAAAACATTTTTCAAAATTTTCGAAATACCTGCTATCTGAAAAATCGAAATTTTAAAATATTAATGAGGGTTTCTAAAAGTTTCACGAGATTTCAACTAATCCCAAAGAGATTGAAAGGATTTTAACTGATTTCTAGGATTTGAAAGGATTGCATAATGTTTCAAAGCTTGTAATATATTTTAAAAGATTATATGGTATTTTAGAGATTCTTAAAGATTTTTAGGGTACTTAAAGAGATTCTCAGAAGTATCATCTGATTCAAAAATTTTCAAGATTTTTGAAAAAATTCTATAGGATATTACAAATTTCAAGAGCAGTCACCGGATTTCAAAGTATTTCATAGGACTTGCAGGGATTTTACCAGACCTACACGATCTCATAGGATCTCCAAGGACTTCAAAGATTTAAAAAGTTGCAATGGATTTCAACGGATTTGAAAGATTTTAAAATATTTTACAAGATTCCAAGAAATTTCAAGAGATTTCGGAAATTTCAAGGGACTCTGAAGGGGTGTCAAAGATATCAAAGGGTTTCGAATACTTCAAGACATTTTAGGGAATTTCAAAGAATTCGTAGAGAATTTCAGGGGGTAAATGAAATGAAATGAAATTTTAAGGGACTTCTGGGGATTTATACGGATTTCATGGGATTTAATGGGATCTCAGAGAATGTCAAAGATCTAAATGTTTTGAAGACATTTTCAAAGATATTAAATATTTCAAAATATTAGGATATTTCAATGACTTCAGAAGAGTTCACTGACTTCAGAAGATTTTAAGAGAATTCCGGTGATGTCAAGTGACTTCATATAAGTTCATGTGACTCAATATGGATTTAAATGAATTCAGATATCTTAGGAGATTTCAAGTGACTTCAGGAGAAGTCAAATGATCACAAGTTATTTCAGGAGAATTCAAATGTCTTCGAGTGACTTCAGATATTTCAGGAGATTTCATTACAAGTGTACACCTGACTTCATAAGCTGTGAGTCCCTCTTAATGTAGTGTATTTTGAAAGATTCCGAGCAATTTGAGCAGATTTCAAAGAATTTCGTAGGAATATAGAAAATTTCACGAGGTATAAATATTTCTAAGGAATTTCATAAGATTTCGAATATTCCAACAACAATATTTGAGACATTCACAGGACTTCAAAAGAAATCGAAAGCTTTCATAAGATTATAAGGAATTTCTATAGATTTCCAGGGATTCACAAAAATTGGAGAGTTTTACCGAGATTTCAGAGGAATCCAACAGAATTCAACGGTTTTTAAAAGATTTCAGTGAATTTCAACTGATTTCAAAGATTTCTAGAAACTTCAAACCGTTTAGGGTACTCTTAAAGATTTTAAGGGATTTGAAGGGACTTTATAATATTTCATGGGATTTCACGCAGGGATCGGGACCTTTCAGTTTGGATCCCAGTCTAAAGGCTTCCTCAAAGGTCTGGTTCCAAACCGGACTGTTTGAATCCTCAAGGCTCCCGACCAGATCCCAGATCCTTTGAATCCCTAAAGTACCCAGACCTTCTAAATTCTCAAGGTCCATGCTGAAACCTGAACCACTTTAAGTTCGTAAAGGTTCAGGTCCGCACCCGGAACTCTTAAATATTTAAGGGTCCAAGTCCAAGCCTGGTTACTTTAAATTCTTAAGGGTCTAGGTCCGGGCCGAGACCCTCTAAACTCTCAAGGGCGGTGCACCCTAATTGAGCCAATGGTCAGGGTTTGACCTGAGCGTTGGAGGGCCCCCTTTGTTTTTTAACCGGATTGAGCCAAATCTATCTGTCTTCTAATCACCTGTATATGACAAGGTGGTTCTCCTACTTGAGTATCTACTATTTAATTTTTCAATGCATCTTTGGCGGGAAGCACTTCTGTGACTGATCACAGAAATAATGTAAATTTTATGTTTTGCATTTCATTCTTTGTTTGGTACAAGGGACCCCCTGCTGACAAGGCTCGGCGGCTGCACTCAAGTCTGTTTCATTCCCTTTTGACTCAATTCAGGACGACTGAAAACTACTACCTGATCGCTTGGCTCAATTCGGATCTAGAAAGGTCAGGGGGGGTGACCACAGGCTCAATTTAACTGAGCACGACCCTTTAAACTCTCAAGAGACCAGGTCTAGACTCGGGCACTTTAAATTCTTGAGGGTCCAGGTTCGGACCCGGACACTCTAATTTCTTGGGGATCCCGGTTCGAAACTAGCCCCTCGGAATTCTCAAGGAACCAGGTCAGGCTCCGGTCACTTTAAATTCTTAAGAGTCCAGACTGGGACCTAGACCCTTTAAATTCTCAAGAGATCAGTTCCAGACTCGAAAACTTCAAATTCTTAAGGATCCAGGTTCAGACCCAGACTCTTTAAATTCTCAACGGACCAGGTCCGTAAGTTCTTACAGTTTCGGGCCGGGACTTGGACCCTTAAAATTCTTAAGAGTCCAGATCTGGACCCGGACACTTTAAATTCTCAAGTGTCCGAGCCCGAGGACCCTTGCGGGACCATTTAGGTCTCTGGACCTTTTAAAGTTTAGGAATCCCAATCACTGATTTCACTGAATTTCAGAGAATTTTAAAGATTCCATTATTTTTGAAAGAATTTTGAAAGATATTTTTTTGAAAATTTCAAGGTATTTAATAAGATTACATTTTTGGGAGTTTTTGAAGAATTTTGTGGGAATTCAAAAAATTTCAACGGATTTTAAAAGGGCATGAATGATATTTGAAAGACTTCAAGTGATTCAAGAACACTGACGAGTTTTTCAGGAATTCCCAGAAAACCTCGACATATTTGAGGGGTTCCCAAAGAAATTCAACCTTAAAAATAAAGTACTTTAATTACCTTAAAAATTCAAAAGTATTTCACACGTATCTACGGGAGATGTGTAAATGTATATAGTATACAAAATTCCAAAAATAGTTAAGCCCTCGATTCAATATTTAAAAAACTGCATCACACTGTCTTGCTACTATTTTTAACATTCATTTCCTACTTTTACCACTATATTGAATTTTTCGAATGAGTCCGAGGCCTGTAATCAGAAAGGAACAATTTTTTTTCTCCTCTCTTCGGTCGTTCTCAATTACTTATCACACTGACATCTGTTCGTGACTAAATATATCACACTGCGATTGTCTCTGGATGCCGGAATGGTTTGGTTCATCGGTTGAGCCACCTTTATTGATTTACTCGCTGACCGATGTCGACGCTATTCGACGCTATTAATTGATTGAGCAAGTGGACCGGACAGGATGGCGGCGAGATTGTCGTTAGTGTCTTGAAGGATCAGAGACAGAAGGCACTGACCTGCCGGCGCGGCGTCTTCTAACTTCCGAGAGAAATTGATGTCGTTATCCGGTGAAACTAATTGCAGAATGTTTCGGACAGTCCGAATAGGATCTGTCTCTTTTATGAGATGACACTAACAAGCTGATGCGGTACATACCAAGAAATGGAGCACATGCCATCCAATTCTACAGCTCAATTCTTAAATCCTTTGAAATTGATGTTCTCAACATTCATTCTTAGAGCATCACACATTTATTTGAATCAGTTCAATATTCACGTAAAACATGAATCAATTAGATCTTTTATTAGAGAGAGAGAGGCGGGCGTGCGAGAAAGAGAGAGAGTGAGCGAACCGTTTGATCCCTGAAACTCTGACCTCTGATCTATGAAAGACATCTCAGTTTTGACTTTTAACCTTCGGCTTATGACCTTCACCTGTGTCCACGGACACTTTATCTTTGAGACTTGACACCTGATTTTTGAACTTCGACCTCTCAGCGTTGGTGAGATTCTTCACATTTGACCCTGATCTGCCACCTGTCACCTTTAACCTTTGATCACTCAGCTATCTCACCTTTTTCACTTTTGACCCTGATCTATCACCTGTGACCTTAAACCTTTGATCACTCAGCTATCTCAACCTTTCCAATCAGATCTTCACTAGAAAGGGAGAGGAAGAGACAAGAATAAACCGAGAAAGAATGTCCAGTTAGACTCCTGAAACTTAACCTCTGAACTCTGACCTAATACAAGACATCTTACTTTTGACTTCCAACCTTCGACTAATGACCTTCACCTGTGACCTCGGAGCCTTCATCTTCAAGATTTGAAAAATAATATTTGAATCTCGGCCTCTTAGCCTTGGTGAGATCTTTCACTTTTAACCCGGATCAATCACCTGTGATCTTTAACCTTTGATCATTCAGCTATCTCACTTTTTCCAATTAGATCTTTGCTACAAAAAGACAGAGAGGGGGGAGGAGATAACAACAGACCGGGGCAGAATGATCCATTAGACACCTGAAACTTAACCTCTAAGCTCTGATCTGACATGACATCTCACTTTTGACTCTTAACCTTTGACTTATGTCACCTGTGGCCTTGGAAACTCTTTATCTTTAAGGTTTGACTCCTGGTTTTTCACCTTTGACTTCTCAGCTTAGGTGCAATCTTTCACTTTTGACACTGACCTATCACCTTTGGCCTTCAACTTTTTATTTTTCAGCTATCTCACCTACAGAGAAGGTGTAAACAAATATTCTTTACCTTTAATATCTAATATAAAATTTACATTTTTTGACAAAATTATATATTATTGATTACCGCGAGCGCTAATCAAAATTGTAAAAACGAAACTAATTCAATAAAACATTTTGATTTTGAAGTAGCAATTTATAGTCACATTGGTTTCGTTTTCACAATTTTTTACCGCCGTATTGGATTCGCTATTTTTAATTTTGACTTTAGATTCACAATAAGCGACCTGAATTACCCACGTATAGCAATTTTCAGTCAAATTTATTTTGACTTCACGATTAAGATCCGCTATTTCAAATTCTGACGTTTCGACTTTAGATTCAAAACCAGAGATACGAAAAACCCCCGTAAGTTATTTTTAGTCATACCGATTTTTTTACAATTTTGCTCAGTCATATTGAAATATTCAAATGTTCACATGAGCCCGATTTCTAAACTGTTCTAAATAATTCATACAATTTCGTTTTCTTAAACGAAGCTAATATCTGAAATCGGAAAAAACTTTAATTTAAATAAAAAACTAAATTCCGAAGAAGCTGAGCTATTTAAAGGCTGCCATCGAAAAATTCGAATGTTCCCCGAAAGCCAAAACTTAGAATTTTATTTAACAAATTTCATGTTGTGCCAGGGTATCGAAAATTTCGTTTCTTTTCCAAGAAAGATGCTATCTGAATTCCGAAAAACTCTGTTCTGAATGAAAAAATAAATTTCACAGATGCTGTAGCCATTTATAGGCCACCATCGAGGAATTCTAATTTTTACCAAAAGTCAAACTTTAAAATTTTATTAAAAGGTTTGCTGTTGCCCCTACACCGTGAATATTGTTATCTCTGAGAAAAAAAGTAAAATCCAAAGAAACTCTGTTTAAATTGAAAAAATAAATTTCAAACTTCGAAAAATTGTTTTAGAAAGTTTCTTGTTGCGCCTACGCCGGATATATTGTCATTTGTAAGAAAGAAAGTTATCTAAAATGAAAATAAAGACTATGGTCAAATTGGAAAAGAAATTCCAATTAAAATTTCTTTAGATTTATCTCTTGAAATTTGCTAGGATCTCTGAATTCACATGATACTTTCTTTGAAAATCTATCAACACAAAAAAGACCTAACATCATGAAACACTATTCCCCCTTTTTACATTTCTATCATTTACCATATGATGGAATGTCTTAGATTCATGTGAATTTCGACCTATCCGGTTTTCGTCGATTCTCGACGTTTTGAGACCCCCTGAGTCAGAAAAAATGGTTTTTACGATAATGTATGTCTGTTGGTCTGTCTGTTATCTGAAAACGCGATAACTTTCGAAGGAATTTTCTAATTTAAATTTCCTCCTGCACACTGGTTTGTGGTCCAAAAAGACAGGTCAGGTTCGTTAGAGAGTCTTCTACTGCCAATATTCATGGTTTTAGCTATGAAAAATGAAACTGAGAGAAGCAAAAATTCAACTTTTTCATGAAACCACCCTAGGTACGATAAATAGACAAGAGACCAAATTTATCAGCTTCAGAAACTTTCACAAAATTGTCTTCTACCGTTTTTTCAAGAGGGACTCACTTAAAAAAGTCTTACGAAATTGTCTGTAACCAATTTTTGTATCTATATTTCACTCCTACACTGGCATTAGTGAAATTGAAATATTCATAAAGAAATATTTTTGTTACTTATGTCGGTTCTGAAAATGGTCAATTTTTTCATTACCAATTTAAAACATATATTTTTAGCAATTTTGTATCAAATTAAAATTTTCCCATGGTTCCTAAACATACTGCAAATTTATGCTGGAAAGTATCCGATTTGTGTGCATTTTGTTCAATTCATTGTTGCTTTGCCTTACAATTTCTCGTCTGAAGATAAAAATATAATGTGAAATGTCGATTTTATCAAATTTAAACTAAGCTCAACCAATGTCGAGAGCGAAGCGCGAGTGTCATGATGAGAATGTATTCCTCAAACAAGGAGAAGTTTTGAGAAATGTATACAGGTGATGGTAATTGATGGCCGTTGGTCTCTGTAAAATTCATAAAGTATATTTAAGAACTGAAGTACAGTCGATGCATTTCGCTGTGTAACCACAGCCTCATCAGGAGTATAACAGATAATAGAGCATGTCATGAATATACATGCATTTATGGTCTATTTAAGAAGTCAAAAATGTTTTCTTTCAAGTGTTCATAACCTCACTAAATATGGAATAGGAATTTGGAATTTTTTTCTGAAGGTGTATTTCATGGTTTTGAGATAGTTGATTTCCACTATTGTTTTTGATTTTACTGTTATGAATTGGTGTAAAAAGGTGTGTGACTATTGTTCAAACTAATGATAAGTATACAAAAATTGATATACAGCCACATTTTTGTGTTGCTCCAAAAACTTTCAGAATGTATGAACTAACGTTAGAAACAAGTGAATGCGCATGCATCGGATTTGCTGATAAGAGAAGGAGTTCAATCGCAAGTTTCGATTAAATCATGATTAATTACAGTTAAGTTCTCTGTGTCTGTTCGTAAGTTTACTGAGTTCATATTTTTAACAATGTAAAACATTTCCAAACAATTCCTAGTGTGATAATTGTTTTCAATTCCTAAAACTTTAACTTTTTTCCCATGAAAGTTGAATCTATGTGTATATTCGGGGTGTGTTTACATAGTGCTGTGTTTTTTCGATGATGGTTTTGATCTGATCAATGTTCAGATACTCTAGTCCTCAAGGGTCTTTTTTTTGTCCCATATATACTCCTTCGCAGTTCATACAGGTTATTTTGTATAAAACATTTGTTTTTTGAAACTTTGGTGTAGGATCTTTTGCTATATGTAGTAAAGTTTGTTGCTATTATTTTCTATTGATAAAATCCTATGGATGTTTAATTTTTTATAAATTTTTGAAATTAACTCGTACAGTTCTTTGACAAACGGTTCTACTAGTATTCTTTTCAAATCAATTTCTTTCCTTCTGTTTAGTTGTAAGATGTTAGTGTTGTATGTTTTTAACCTTTGGTCTATAGTTTTTCAAATAAAGTGATACGGGAAGTCATTCATCACTGAATTTTGTGTAATATGGCAATACTTTCAGGGCGGAATTCAGGTTCTCAAAGTTTTATAGCTCTGTTTAACATTGAGAAAATTATTTCTTTTTTATGGTTTAAATGGTGATTCTCGATCAATAATTTGATGTTTGGCCATAGTTATAGATACTGTTTTTGATACCAATCTGTTTCGATTAACCCTTTTTGAAAAATTAGAGTTATATCTAAAAAGTTAATTTGTTTGTTTCTTGGAGTTTCTAGAGTAAATTTTTAAGATCCACCGATTTTGTTGAATTCATTTAAAATAGTGAGTAGTTTGATCTTTTTTAGCACTACAGTATCGAATCATTAACGTATTGATTATAAAGAAGAACCTTGAGGTTTTTGTTTTTTTGAGATTTCTTCTTCTATCTGTTCAGAATTGGAGTTAACTATTTGAACAAGTTGTATAAATGTGATCCAATAAAAGATGTTACTAGCCTTAGTGGTTTATCATCTTTGTGTAGTTTTATTGTCCCATATATTATTGGTGGTCGACCGTTAGTACATCGTAAGTGATGATAAGTTTTTTTATTTATCAATTCTTCTTTCAACCATTCTTGAACCATTTTGTTTAAACTTTTTTGTATCTCTTTCGTCGGGGTTCTTATTGTTTCGTACGTCTGTTTGTCATTAAGAAGTGTTTTAACTTAATATATTTATACACTTATTTATTTTTATTCATACATTTATTCTTATAAATCGGTCTTATTCGAAAAACAAAGTTTTGAGAAAGTTGTGTCTACATCTTCCCTTAATGTTTAAGCATGAAAATGATTTAATTGATTATCCAGGACCAAGCGCGTAGCGCGAAACCCGTAGCATGTCGAACACAAAGCGCGAGACACATTACACGTGCCTCACGCGCGCTCAAACTTTGCGCGAGCGGGCAGATTTTAAATCTCAACTAACACTCAAAAGCTCCCTTATTCAAATTAATCTTATTTATAAGATTCAAAGAGCCAACTGCAAGAAAAGGGAGCTGAAGTAAAGAGACTTTGAGGTTGAAGTTCAACTCAAGTCTTTTATTTTTGATAAAATTCAAATCCCACGAGACAAAGGAGAATGTTATCTTGATCTAAGAAACTTGAGGTGAGTCACAATTTTCCTGGCAACGTCTGCGTTGGTCCTTATTTGGTTGTAAATAGCGGGTAGCATGTGTTCCGCATCGCAGAGAGGACAATAGGAGTTGAATCCTTGTCGTACTTGTTCAGTGGGATATAGCATTAAATGCACCGCGTTTCCCTTGGCGACGATTCCCTCTGCAATCGATATTCGTTCAGACAATGAATTGCTGATAATAATGAAATCAACAATGCCAATTAAAATGACCTCTCAAGGTTCAAAAGCACACGCACGACGTCTACAAACTTCTTTCGCATTGCATTCTTTTTGCATGAGAAATGAAACCATTCATGTATGTTTTCATCCTTTCTGTTTCTTCCTGGATATTTTTCCTCTTTCATCTGATATTTAGACTCGTATCATAAAAACAGGGCTCGGACTCACGCCAGTATTGACACTATTTGACACTTTTTTTGAGCGATGCTACTATTTTGCTTCTATTTTGTGGATATGACACTCATGACACTATTTCTCCACTTTTCCTCTGAAAATTTTTCAAAACTTCTTCTCAAGTTGGCTAAAATAACATATGTAGCATCTCGTATGATAATCATTAGAATGATTATTATACCATAAGGCAAAATCCCTTTCGGAGTATGCGTAACTCGTTCAGTTCTATTCTCGTTACACTAACGGGAATCAAGAAGTTTATAATTAGATGTAGGAGAAGGCATAGATTTCAGATGAATCTAGAGGACGCTTGTTGCTCATTCATGAAGGCCCATGAGAATCCAAAGTCTTTCGTTTCAGGCTTTACTCTTCTTTTTATGAGCAATTGTTCTCCATACATCCATATTCCTGCATACATCTTTTGATTTCATTACATCCATATATCTTTTCATGCAAGCTCTTGTATCTTTATCTTTTGGCTCTGTATACGCTACCGTTCACTTTACCTACATACATTTGCTTCGTTAAACGTCCTTTATTTATTCTTTCAGCATGAACAAACCATCTCAGAAAATTTCTCTCACTCTTGTCTATTAATGTTTCTTTTGCACCATATTCTTTGAAAACCCACTCATTACTGACTTTGTCACTTAGCGTTTTACCGTACATATTTTGCAGGAAATGTATGCCAACCGCGTTCACATTACTTCTATCTTTTTCTTGATATGTTCAGATTTCGCTTCCATACAGCACAGTGGATACAAGCACAGAATCATATATTGCAATTTCAGCTTTGTTTGTTACACTTTTACTTCCAGTAATACCTCATACACTGCCAAAAACATAGCCACACAAAAAAAGTCTGGTACTTTTGACGAGAAACATATATTTGTATGTATTTTGAGTCACTGAATCGGAATCTGAGGTCAAAATAGCATTCTTCACGATTGGTTTTCGGCACAACCTCAAAAAATCGTGTTTTTGAGAATATGAGGGTGAAACATGGTTTTATTAGAGATTCAAAGCTTCTGAATTCATGAATAGTATCAGTTCAGTGATATAATTAAAATATCTGGAACATAACCTCAAAACAAAATTCTCTGAGCGGTGCTTTGCAAGACAAAATTAGATTTGTGTACTTCCAGGCATCAAATCCGATATGTAAGTTAGGTTAGCGTTTGTTTTGCATGAATGTACTCCCTGAATCAAAATCAGTGGATTTTCATTTATTCCTCTGTAGCATACTTTTCACTGATGAGACAGTGGAATTTCTAGCCGTTGATTAGATACTCCGTAGATGACGTGGCTTTTATGTATAATTCTGCATACCACTCAAATCGATGAGAGAACAGCTATTTGTTCGTATCATAACGCACTCTTTTGGATTCGAAAGATCTTCGTAGCAGCATTTTTCTCTTGTTCTGAGGCAAATTCCCTTTTAACATCCAACAGTAGTCCGTCATCATATTTTCATTCCATCTGCCTTGATATCTTTGTTCCATCCCTTTGATATCTTGGTGGAACCTTTCGCTCTGCTCTTCACTATAGTCCCCAAGGTTTCAGGAAAGTATTCACCATTAGAATCCATGAAATATATGAAACTCCAAACTAATTAAATATTTCCATTTTTCGAAACTGCCGACCATGCTCGAGACTTGTTTTTTCAATTCTTGGCTTTTATCGTTTCCAAGGAATTGTTCAACGACGTTTTTGTAGTCAAGCAATGCTCTTTTTCCAGTCGAAGTCATTCTAGTAAGAAAAACGTCGTTCTTCGACAGTTTTCGAATTCGAAGTGCATCGAATATTCCTTCTTTTAACTTAGCATCGGACAATCGGGAAAACTGAGACATTATATACAGAAAACATTGTTTTCTTTATTCAGTGCTTTTACGAATTGTTTCATTAGACCCAACTTGATGTGAAGAGGTGGAAGAAGGACTTTTGATGGCTCCAATAATGGGTCATCAATGACGCTTCTACATCCTCGTTCCAGTGACATTCTTTTCGGCCAATTTTTTTCACATAATGATAACCACGATCTCAGCTGTCCCATAGGCACAAGAAACAAGGATACTTCGTATTTCCTAATTGTTGTCCCAGAAGCATCGTAAGAACTTTTAAATCTCCACAAATTTGCCATTTATGTTGTTCGTACATGATTTTTTCCAAGACGATTTTAACATTACTGTAATATTCATTGAGTTTTGTTGAATGAGCTATTGGTATCAATGCATACTCGTTTGTGTTGTGCAATAAGACGGCCTTCAGGCTTCGTTTAGAAGAGTCTATGAATAACCTCCACTCTCCATC
>JAUMHM010000031.1:55797219-55825383 GCA_032362435.1 Melikaiella ostensackeni
GTTCCACATCTAATCTTGGAATCTTCACTGCTGCCTGTAAAATAGTCTGTCTCATGTTCCAGAACCGTCTTCTTTTTTTTAGTGTTTGAATGAGAAGTGCCAGCGTCTACTGGAATGTCTGCAGGTTTTTTATTTGTGGTCCTATCGCCGAAGAGGTTGTGTTATACGTTATTGGTTTTTCGTTAAAAATTCCCGATTTTTTCGCATCGCTCATGCAGAAGTAACAATCCCTTTCATTTTGCGGTTTTTCCTAAATTGTTGGTACAATAAACTTCAAGCTTGCATTGTTTTCACTTTCTTCGCATTTGTGCAACATTAAATTGCAAGCGGAGCATATTATATGAAGAGCTCAGCTTCATCTCGTTTTGGGCTGTGCGCAACAAACCACGTGACTAACGTTTAAACCTTCTTAACTAACTTGTAAATCCCTGTTTTTCATTTTCAAAATATGCGAAAATATATACCTAGTCTTCCAAAAAGTTTCGTCAAGACACCTTGAAAAATAAATTCTCGAGAATCACTTCATTCATAGCAATTTTAACAAAGAAATTACTTCATGAATAAAGATAATAATATTTAGAATAAGTATGCAATAAATTAGACTAAAATATTCAGTCGTTTAGCCGTAAAATCTGACCCCGCAAAACCGGAATCAAATAAATGCCTTTGATCATTTCAGCGGTAATACCATCTACGCTATTAGCAGCCTTTCCTTTCTTCAGCTTCTAAATTGCAGATATGATTTCGCGAATATTCATTCCAGGGATCACAGTCTGTCCCCTATTCCCCCTTTTCCTCATATTTTTCTCGAAATCCCCTATCATCCATATTTTTAAAAAATGTTATATTTTTCCCTCTTCTTTCACTTCCTCTTGAGTCTGCGATTAATTTTTCAAAAAGAAGCCTATAATATTCAAAAATCGCACCACAATCTATACTGATGCAGCTATATGAGCAATCCGCACCTCAAAGAAGTAGAAAATTCAAAGGAAATCAAATTTAAAATTATTCACATTTAAAGACCTTCACCAAATAATTCTTTAAACACGCAATTTGATGAAGACTTATTGAAGTCTCTGAATTTAGAAGCCTTCATATTCAAAAACATTTAAATTTGAATGAATTGTGATAATATCAAAGGATACCCTAAATAATATTCCTTTTTATGAGTTAGTCCTAAATATCTCAATTTTGAAGCTTAAAATTTGAATTTTGAAATGGATATAATAAATTGAAGAATGAAATTTAGAACCAATCAAATAATTCAAAAGCTCTCAGATTTCCAAAGCCTTAGTTGGAAAAAACTATCAAATTTGAAGTTTTCTAATCAACAAAAAAAAATGTAGAAACTCCTGAATTTAAAATTTTGAATTTCAAAGGACTTGCAGTGAGCATACAATTTTAATTAAAAAATTTTAAAACACAAAATTACAAATGAAGGGTTGCAGTACAGAACTAAGTAACCAAAATATTCATATTTATATTTTTTTGCAGAAAGCTAAAAATTCTACTTCTAATCGCTGTCCAAGCTCCGAAGCCGATTTTGGAAATCCATGGAATTTTTATCTCAAAATTATCGGTCGATTTTCTTGGAATAAGCAAACTTTTTTGCATGAAACTTCATTCACCCGCATTTAAAAACTCTATATCTCGGAAGCATTTTTCATGAATATTTTTTAACTTTTTCTGATACATTTAAATTTTTGGAAAATATTTTATGTAGAGAATTCCGCAAATAGATTTGCTATCCTAATCAAAACATAAGAAAATGAACAGGAAAAAAATCTCTTCTCTTTCGGAGAAAAATTCCCCTATTTTCCCTAAAATTAAACTGCTAAACCACTGTGATCCCTGTGATTCTCATTTGGCCACCTACAACCGGACTATATTTCTTGAAAAAAGTCACTAACACAGACTTTCACTTGGTCCGTATCCAAAACCAGTCCCTCCATCCTTAATTTCCTTAACCCATTTCCAAAATAATTTCTTACTTCTTTCAAAATCGTTTGGCTTTTTTTTTCTTCTGCTTTGATGTTATCCTCGCTAGTTGTGACTAGTAACTTTGTTATTCTGTTTTTATCTCCATAATAATTTTCTATTCTAGTCCTCTTTCCACTGCTAAGACCTTCAATATTCAGTATAATGAAAGAAGATGAAGGTTCAGTTTCAGGTTAGCCCTGAAGAAGTGAACTGCAATATTCACGAAACGTCGGCCAGATTCATAGTTTTGCACACGATTGAAACCCGAAATATCTCCTTTTATTATAATCAATCATCGTGAAAGCATGAAATCTATTATCTTGATATTCAGCTTTCTTGCATACGCTTACTTTTTCTCGTTAACAACTGCGCGGATTCCATCATTCCACCAAGCATCTCCAGTCCTTTCTCCTACTACCGCTGTTCCGCACACTTCAGATGCACTCTTGTAGATGCTATCTCGTAGTATTATCCATGCACCCTCTACATTTTCATTACCTAATTTCGTCTTTCAGTCTTCTTTATGATGACATCAATATTTATTCAGCTTTTCGCGATATACTGTTTGTACTTCTGGTTTCTGCAAATTCTCTATTTTATCTCGCGTCTGCTTTCACTTATTCATAATTCTTTTTCTCCTCTATCCTTGACCTAGGTTCATTTTCTCGTTAACAGCCACGCGGAAATCATCATTCCACCAAGCATCTCCAGTCTTTTTACCTACAATCGAAGTACCGCACACTTCAGATGCGCTCTTGAAGATGCTATCCTGTAGTATTATTCATGCACCCTCTACATTTGTATTGCCTAATTCCATCTTTCGGTCTTCTTTGTGATCTCTTGAATATTTACTCAGCTTTTCACGACATACTTTTTGTACTTCCGGTTTCTGCAACTCCTCTAATTCAACTCGCCTCTGCTTCGCAAGAAATATTCAATAATATTTCCGAAATATATATCGATCAGCTAAAAATATCTTAAACTAAGAGAAAGATGACAAAGTTCACGATTTATTTTATTTTAACTTCAGCTTTCAAGAACATCGTGACATTTTACAGTAAATTACGTAAAATTAGCGATCATCATTAACTGTTATCGGAATCAACGTTGACTAATCGATTTCTAACTATACTAAAATTTTTGTGAGAATGAAATTAACAATTTTAGCCCACATTATGAGTATTTTGAATAATTATTTTTGAGATTCATCCTAAAAGCGCAATGCAACGGGATCAAACAAAGAAATTGTGGGAAAGACTTTTAAGTGATTTTTAGCATCCTCAACTCTAAAGTATTGAACTCTACTCTTAATTTTTTACTTTTTCAATTCAATATGAGTGATGTCTGTGAATCACAAATATTAAAATGATGTTGGTTATATTATTTAGCTAATTTTTTATTTTCAATTTGTAGTTTAGGGTGGGTGCATGACAAAACATTTTGTGTACTTTTGTACTTTATAATTTTTTAACTAAGTTGTCTAAAGTTTGAAAGCCTAATAAAAAGTGTTTTGATGTAATTATTTCACTGAGATTTTAGAAAAAATGTATTTTTCAAAGTAAGAGTAGAAAATGACTGGGACTTGGAGCTGTCAACCTTTTGGCAATCAGTCATATACTGGAAAATAGTTCTGAAAGCTAATTACAGAAAAATTAATTAAAAATATTTAAAATTCAGCCATTCTTTATTTCCCAAGCTTCATGTTGTACGATCTTTTCCACTTCTTTCTACTTTGAAGAAAAATCTTCCAAGACTGTACCATTTCAATTTAAATCAGCGGTTTGATTTAATCACATTTAATCAATATTTGAATATGAATTGCTTCGAGAATCAACAATGCTGAATCAAATCCTCGTTTCATTTCAACTACATTCTTCTCCAAATTCGGATCATTTTCATCTAAATTTAAATTTGAAAGATTTGAATTTTGAGAAGAATGAAATTAAAATTGAACGAGTCAGAAAATTCACATTTTTTAACTTTGCAGGAGGTTGAACTTGAAACGTTACAAAAATTTATGTCTCTTTCGAATTTTTTTTCTAAATGATGCAATTAAAGTGAAAAAGTTGCTGTTATACTTCTTACTTTTCTTGCAAACATCGAGAGCTCTAAAATTTTTAATGTTCTCAAAATTTGAGGCAGTATTAAATTTTGAACAGTTCCCCATTTTTTGTTTTCAATTTGAAATGCTTTGCCAATTTTGAACCTTTCGATTTTAAACCGTTTGTCAGATTTTGGATTTGAAATCAAAAGAGTTTGAATTTAATTTATACACTTTCAAAATTTGGATTCTTCTAAAATCTTTTTATCATTCCAAATTTCCGGCATTTGCAAGTCTTAGTTTCTTTCCAATTTCGGATACTGTTGAATTTTGAGCGTTTTTGAAATTTAAGTGCTTCAAAAAGTTTTATTTTTCAAGATTCATACACCTTGAGAATTATTTGAAGCTTCTAAATTTTAGCGTTTTCATATGTTTTCAAAATTTAGACACCCTTCGTTATAAAAACTCCCTCATTTAAAAATGTTGACCTCTTTAAATTCTGATTGTTCAAAATCAGTGCCAAGATAACTAGAACCTGGATATTATTTCAAATTGAAAAAACCTTCAAATTGACAAAAATTTGAATTCTGGCAACTCAAGTTTAAAATTCATGTGAACGATAAACTTCCCTCATTTGAAAATAATGCAATTGGTCAGTTTACAATTTTAGAAAAAAATATTTTAGACGTAGATCAATATTTTCATTGAAGGATAATTGAGATATCGGCGTCCGTAAAATTGAAAGTTGATTTATTTTTGAATAATTCAAAGTATATAGAAATCCTCGGCATTTAATAACACTTCAAAATTAAATTTATCGTGTTTGAAGAAAAGTTATTAATTTTATTGGAATTAGTGAAGTAGGAATAATTTTCTAAGACTTGATTCATCTTGGCAAATGTATCAAATCAGAGTTCAATTAGTTTTATTGTATACAATTATTCGTCTTTAATGATATTTTTCTCTTTCTCTTGAAGTCTCCAATTTCTCTTGAATAGAATTGCCAGCGTAAGGTTCAAATTATATTGTTATATTTTCATTTATTATATATTATTGTTATATATTATATATGTTATATTATAAATATATATATATATATATTATATATTATATATGTTATATTATTGTTATATAATATATATTGTTCAAATTACCTCTGGAAAAATCTGGAAGACTTTAAATTTTGAAATTAAAATTCTGTAACAGCCGTCCCATTATAAATTCAGTTAGGAAGTTTTATCACAAAATTGTATCAAATGATAATAAAATATCTAAGTATCACTTCCACTATTTAAATTAAGAATTTATACAATAACATTTCTCAAAAATTAAAAATGCCTGCATAGAATGCAAAATCATCATTTATTAATATAATTTTGTGGAATGTCTTTACAATACTGTTTTGTTAAATTTCTGTATGCTTTATGAAGTAAAAAAGGATTGGGTTCAAAAGCTAAAATCATTTGTGCAAATATACTACTTTTTTTCAACATTTCTGCCACTAGAAACACTATTTTTGATCTCTGAAGTGAGTTCGAGCTCTAGAAAGTATGAAATTCAAAAGGCATGTTCTAAAGCTTCACGTTCTAGATTTCGCTTCAATATTTTAGGATCAACCAGAGCAGAAGTCAGAGGTCATAGGTCAGAGGCCAGATGTCAAAGCCCCGGGGTCAGGAGTCAAGGGTTAAGGTATTTCAAACGAGTCGGAAGTTTTTACCTGGCAAATTACACCTACACAGAGGAATTGTTTCATGTAATAATTTCACTGCATACAAAAGTCGTTTGATAAGTGAGGTGAATCTCCCCCTAATTAGTTTGTGATATTTTATCTATAATAGAGACCCCCAGTCTGGCGACGGTTCTCCACCCCTGTCAAGACTCCTTTCAGATGACAGTTCGTAAGTGGATTCTGTGCTCGACTAGGTATTCGTTTTAATTTGATATTTTAAAAATTTCAGATGTTGAAAGGGGGCGAATTCAATGATTTTTTGCGTGGTATGAAATGACACGTCATAGAATTTTAAAGTAGGAAAGAAAGAGAAGGAAATGATAAAAATGTGTGAAGGAGTGCAGGGTGAAAAGAAAGAAAAGGAGATGGTAGAAATGTGTTATGATCATGTATATTATGTAGACGGATTTTTCTAGGCCACTAGGCTCCAAAATGAAAACAGTACTACTACTACTACTATAAACAACTGCAAATTTGACTTTTAGAACGAATCATTATCGGGTGAAGACGTTGCAATAAAGTTTATGATATCAAAAAAGTATCTCTCCTCGTAAATTAATGGTAGGCACCCCACCTCCGCGGCGGACCGTGACAACTAAAAATTTGTTATAGAAGTCTTATTTTGCGCTTCGGTTACTAGTGCGAATTTGTAGAGCGCTTGGAGCAAGGCAAAATATAAGGAATGGTCCGTGTTGGAAAGTTTATGAGTTTATGAGAGCAACCGAGAAGCGAGAGAAAATAAGAGGGGTCGCCTCCTCTAACTATCCAACTGCCATCTCGTATCTTTTTCATTTGCGCTGCTGTTTACAACTCGCAGTGTTAGGTACTTTCGTTGTTCGTGACTCTTCTGCAAATTACCAGAACAGGAGGCCACATTTGCAGCCCATATCCTTGAGATTGTTTTCGACTCTGGTGCCGATTTATATCCCTATTTCCGCTTATCTCCTGATAAAAGCATCTTAACTCTGATGTTTCCGTCAATAACAATAAAAATGTTTCAGAAAACAAACCTGAGATATGAAGCTTTCAATTTTGAAACCTTCAGCGATCACAGTCCCTTATTCCTCTTTCTCCAATATTTTCTCTCCTATTCTTCTCAAAATCCCCTATAATCCCTATATTCAAGATTTCTTGCCATTTTCACCATTTTTTTGAAGCTGCAATTAATTTTTCAAATAGAAATCTATAATATTGAAAAATGCGCATCACAATCTATGCTTACGCAGCTATGAGCATGCATGACTTTGAATAAAAAAATGTTAGAAAAGAAAATTACAAATATTCACTATTATATATCCAACATTTTTAATTCGGGAAATTATTTTCAAAATCAATCCTTTTTATTAATCCTGGCCGTGAAGCTCCAAACTACATAGCGTCGAGAATCTTACTTGTAATAAGCAATATATTGTGCCTGAAAAGATTGTATTATTTTTTGCGTAATTACGGTGCACAGTTTCATTATAAATTCCGAAGATATTTTTTATCTGAGATGAAATATTCTGGAAAGGCAAAGCCTACGTCTAAATTAAAGTTCATAACTTAGGAATTTGTGATTATTATTTGTGATTTCACAATTTTTATATATATTTCCATACAATCGGCAAGGTCAAATGTACTGTGAAAAAAAATATTTTAAATTATTTTTTGTGTTTTTTTAAGTTTTGTATTCCTGCCCATTCTGAATGGAATTAGGATATGTGTATCATCATGTATTCTTATGTTGATTTTCTAAACCAGTAACAATGTTAATTTCTTTAATGATTTTAAAATTGAGGATACTCACGATTGTCTATGCTTCTGTTAAAAATATTTGATATAAAGAATCCACAGATACATTTGTTATAATACATTACATTACATACATTTGATATGAATTTTATATATATATATATATATATATATATATTATATATCATATAATATATATATATATATAATATTATATTTGATTATATTTGATATATACATTTGATATAAAGAATCCCCAGATACATTTGTTCTTCCAATTAAAAAATAGAAAAATGAATATCTAACATGATTGAATCATCAGCGTCATGGAATTGAGAGAAAATACGTATCTCACACTTAATTGAGATGATTTGTTCTTTCAACATTTGTTTTATAAATGAAATGTAATTTTATCATTTAATAAAATGTTAGGCTTCTTGATAAACTGTTGCATTTATTAATTTTTGTTCATTAGGCTGGTATTTTAAAGTAAAAAATTTCCTCTCTTTAAAACAAAAATCACCTTTTCTCGTAGAAAAGTTGCCCTGTTTTCCCTACAATTCAACTGCTCAACCACTGTAATTCTTGATCCTTTTGAACTGAAATTCTTTAAAGTTATTAAAATTTAGATTTTTTTCAAGGGCGTGTGATTTTCTTATATATTCAGGGCTGCCACACAATTACTTTAACTCTCTTCTTTTTCTCAAATCACTTTTCAGTTACAGTTCAAATATTAAGTCACTATAGTCATTTTTTAAAATGATAATATCACTTCAGTGACTTTACTTTCAATAAATTAAAACAGAGAATCCAAGGAATAGCCACTATTGAATTTAGGCCTATACCTATTTCTGAATTTTCTTTAATTCTTCTGAATTCTCTCGAATTATTTCGAAATTCACTGAATTCAAGGAATCATTTTTGGATATTTTGTTTTTTGTCCTTCACTCTGAAGACTTTTGAACTCACCTTCAATTCTTATTCATTTTAACAAATTTTTATTCACTAATTCTATTCGTTCCTAATTATCTGAGTTCAATGGAGTTCTTTTTCGTTTTTGAAGACCAAATTCATAGATTTCTCTTGAACTTTCTTGAATTCTTCCAAATTTATTCCAATTTTACTAATATCAATGGGATATTTTGTTCGTTCAAATTTTTTTCAATTCATTTGAATTCAATTAAAATTTACCCTGAATTCTTTTCAATTCTTTTGAATTCACCGGTTTTTTCTAAGTGCACTCTATTATTCTCAATTGAATAGATTTTCTTTAGTTTTTCTTCTTAATTCACCCTGAAGTCTTTAAAATCTACCTTGAATTCTTAGGCTTCTTATCAAATTTTTTGGAATTCCCGTAAATTTTTTTAAATTCACTTCGAGTTCGATGAATTCCATTGAATTCTACTCATTTCACGAAAATTCCTCTAAATTCATTCCAATTTTATTCAATTCATTGGTTTTTTCTCATTTTTTTAATTTGTTTCCAATTTACTTTAATTTCGTTGTATGCATCCTAAATTCTACTCACTCCCATTTTATTCAATTCAATGGAAATTCATTATGTTTTAAATTTTATTCAATTCACTCCAAGTTTGATCAAATGAATGCATTTCCTATTATTTTCCAATTTTCGAAAAATTCACCTCAAATTTTTATGAATTTCATCAAATTCTTCCTCATTTCCCTGAAATTGCTCTAAATTCACTCGAATTTTACCCAATTCGATTCAAAAATTTTGCTGAATGCGCTCAAATTTTTTTACTGGAATTGATTGAATTGTTTCAATTCATTTAAACTCTTTTGAATGCAACTTTAATTGTTCTGAATAGACTTGGAGATCTTATGAATTTATCCTGAATCCGCCAAAAATTTCTGCGATGCAAAGAAGCTGCCAAGTACAACTACATGAATTTGTGAAATGAAAGTCTGTTTATAAATTCAATCCCGCCAAGTTTCATAATGTTTCACACGGCTTTTTAGAAAATATTTAAAAAATTACTATAAGATACTTTATAAAAAAAGTTCCTTTCTATATTGAATTATAAATTTTCCTTAAAATTACTTGGCCAACTCTTATTTGACAAATTCAGGTAGTTGTACTTGGCAGATTTTTCGTGTCACAGATGATTTGATGGGATTTCATATTTTTTCAAAATTCACAGAAAAACGTACTAACCCTGAATTGAACTAATTTTAATTAAATTACTAATTCACTGAATTAATTGAATAAGTCAAATAAATTAAATTGATTCATCCTTTTTCAATTGATAAGTAATCATTCAATTTTAATTTGTATTGGAATTTTCGATTTCTATTCAAACTGGAAAGGGTTGCAGGCCCACCGGACTAAACCCATACTTATTGAATTAAATTTAAATCAATATGAAATTAAATTTCTTACAATTTTGCTGCATCGCAGATGCTTTTTTAAAAATTTCTTCAAAAAATAAGATAGATACGCTCTACTAATTCAACTTTAATTGAATTACTCATTCAGTAAATTTGAAAAAATGAATTTTCTATAAGATTTTATAGAAATTTATTTTATTTTTTTAAGGTTTCTTTCCTTTTTAATAATAGAACAATCATTGAAGGAGGAATAATTTTGTTCTTCTTCTTCAAAAACTATTCAAGATATCGAAATTTCCTGCAATATATATCGAGAATCTGTTGCTGCTAACTTCTTGTTGAAAATTGGTACCGATCGGTTCGATAGATTAAAATGTCTTTGAGGTGGGCACATGTGAAAAAGTCGATTTTTTAACATAAAATATGTGTACTGTACAACCATATCAAAACCGCCCACTTTATTGCTTGCGAATAAGGTTGAACTTCAAACAGAATTCAATTTGAAATTGACCTTTATTGACAAGCGACAAAGTGGGATGTTTTAATATGGACTATGGACGTACACATATGATTAACTAAAGTTTTAAATTATGAGGCCATCGTGTTTTTTGAAAAATCTATCGACAAAATGTTGCCATAGATTTCTAGGTCAAATATTGGGCAAAAAGTTTGATTGAAAATTGCATTATTGTTGAATGATTGTAAGAAAATTAAATTTTTTTCTGTGCTCACCCCTGTAGTCTAATCTATCCAAACAATTGACACTAAATTCTAATATGAAGTCTATAGAAACATATTCTGGATATGTATTGTAAAAATTTTCGGTATCTTGAATATTTATTTAAATTTTACCATTTATGTCATCTCTAATTTTTCATTTTTAACACGGAATACGTAAATTTTTGGAAACTAATTAAGATATCGAAGATTCTTGCAATATGTATCAAGAATATATGGCTATATGCTTCTCGTTGGAATTTGGTGTCAATCGGTCGGATAGACTAGGCTGCAGCAGTGAGCACAGGTGAAAAAATAGATTTCTTAACATAAAGTATGATTAACTACAGTTTCATATTGATAAGAATATCGTATTTTTCCAAAATGCATATCTTGATAATGTTTCGCTAAGTTTCTAAGTCAAATAACAGATAAAAAGTTTGGACAAAAAATGCATTATTGTTGAATAAATGTAAAAAAATTAAGTTTTTTACCTATGCTTACCTCTTAAGTCTGATAGGAGGGTCGTTTGATAAGTTTGATAAAAAGCAGGGATTTTTTTTTGTTTAGAAGTTTTCCTTTATTCCTCAACATAGTCTTCTCCGGGGGCTACACGCTTAGTCCAGCGAGATTCCAGCTTTTTCATCCCTTCAGAAAAGTCAGATTTCTCGAGGTCTGCAAAATACGCATTTCCGGCATCGATTACTTCTTCAGTGGACGAGAATCTCTTTCCATCGAGTCAGGTTTTCAAGTTGAAGAATAGAAAGAAGTCGCACGGAGCCAAGTCTGGAGGACAGAGTGGATAAGAAATCATTTTGAAGCCCATTGCGTGTATCTCAGCCATTGTGATTGCGGAGGTGAGCCGCTGCGTTGTCGTGATGAAACAGCACTTTTTTGTGCGCCAATCGTAGCTATTTTTTGTAGCTCGGCTTTCAAGCAGTCCAATAATTAGGCATAGTACGCTTCTGATATAGTTTTACTCTTCTCCAAATTATCAATGTGGATAATTCCTTGAAAATCCCAAAACACTGTGGCCATCACCTTGCCAGCTGACAAAACAGTTTTTGCCTTCTTTGGCGCACTTTCACCAAGAAGTACCCACTGCTTCAACTGCTACTCTTCCTCGGGTGTATAGTGGTAGATCCAGGTTTTGTCCATAGTCACGAATCGATTCAAAAAGTCCTGTGAATTCCGATGGAACTTTGCCAAACACTGAGCTAAAAACGCCTTCTCGGTTGCGCTTTTGATCGGGGGTCAGCAATCGCGGTACCCATCTTGCACATACCTTCTTAGCTTCTAGTTCTCCGTGCAAGATTTTATAGACTTGTTTAGTGGAGATGCCTACAGCCTTTCCACTAAGTCCGATATGGTGACCTTAATTGGGCGTCCGAAGCGCACTATTTCTTGGCCATATACTACAAAGTTCATTTTGGCGTCATCTAGCGGAAAATTCATCTTACTTATCAATCGACCTTTGTATTCTAACCGATTGGCAAGAAATTTTATCAAGAAGTCACATATTCTTGATTTATATTGCAAGTATTTACGATATCTTGAATAGTTTTTACAATTTTGCCATTTAGGTCATCTCTGAATTTTCATTTGTTACCCGTAAAATTTTAAAAGCTAATTAAGGTAATGAAAAATCTCGCAAGACATATTGGGAGCATATCAGTTTCTCCAAAAGAGGTCTAAAATACATGATTATTCCTGATAAGGATTCTTGATAGCGTTTTTTCGTGCTTGGTGACAATTTGCTACGGCAAATCTTGATTCATCGAAATTCACCTTTATAAGTTTTATCGAATTTTTCTGAAGTCAAAAGAATATTAGTTATATTATTAATGCACATTAGTCACTTTTGGTAACTTTTGGTCACTCTTTTGGTTTATATAGGTCACTTTTACACTTTTTACAAGTAAATCATGAGTTCGTTTAATAACTAAGGTAAATTTTCCACTAGGTGACGCCAAAATGAACCTTGTAGTTTATTGCCAAGAAATAGAACTCAAACTAACTTCTACCACGTTTCATCCAACACCGACACTTTGCGTTTGGCATACATTGGAAGGGAGCATGTCAGTAGTTTTCCGGAGAATGAAGAAAGCAGAGTTCCGTGCATTCATAAAAGATTTTTATTTAAAAAAATTGGACAGCTGCGTAGATCAAGGCCGAAACACAACTAAATGTTAAGCGCGTGCCGGAGGCCCAATTGAAGTCACCACATCGGATATGGTAGAAAAAGTTCATCATATTATGGTTATCAAAGAGCGCCAAATCAAGGTGCGTGAGATTTATTAGGCTGTAGGCATCTCTACATAATGATTCTGTAACATCTTGCAGGAAAAACTGGAGGTTGAGAAGGTGTGTACAAGCTGGGTGCCGGGATTGCTAGCTCCCGATCAAAAGCGCAACCGAAAAGACGTTTTAGCGCAGTGTTTGGTGAAGTTCAGTCGGATTCCGCAGGACTTTTTGCATAGATTCGTGACTGTGGACAAAACCTAGATTCACCACTATACACCCTGGCAAAGCCGCAGTCAAAGCAGTGGGTACTGCCTAGTGAAAGTGCACCGAAAGAGGCGTAGACTGTTTTGTCACCTATGAAGATGATGGCCACAATATTTCGGGATTCTCAAAAAATTATCCTGATTGATTACTCAGAAGAGAGTGAAACTATAACGGGAATGTACTATACATCATCATCGGACCGTTTGAAGGTTAAGCTACAAAAAAACGGCGTAAATTGGCGTACAAAACTGTGCTGCTTTATCACAACGCGCTGGCTCACACCTCCACATTCTCAATGTCAAAAATACACGAACTGGGCTCCGAATTGACTCCTCATTCATCCTATTCTCGAGACTTGGCTCAGTGCGACTGCTTTCTTTTCCCCGACTTGAAGACCTGGCTCGGTGGGAAGGGATTCTCGTCCAATCAAGAAGTAATCGATGTTGTACATGCGTATTTTGCAGACCTTGAGAAATCTCACTTATCGGATCGAAGTGGAATCTCGAAGAAGATTGTCCTCGTAGAAGACAATGTTGAGAAATAAAGGCAAACTTTTCAACAACAAAAATTTGTTACTTGCTTTTTGACTAAAATTATCAAACGAACCTCGTAGCCTGTGGCAGCCCTGCCATACACTGAATACAAAGGAATAGAGTGCTTTCCAAATATATCTTCAGTCTTTGGTGTTGGCTCCGTATTCAAAGGAAAGGAAGGAAAGCAAAGTATCGTGTTTCGAAATGGTCAAAGGAAGACTATGCTAAAACGCAAAAGGAAGCTTTTCGGCTCTGCTTCTGCCAGTTGCATTCTCTCACTTTTCGACCTCTTTTCCCTTTGGCAGTACTTTGCATATCGCCGAGTCTGATTAAAGTATAAAGTACATATACCACTATAAGCCTGTTTTTTTATTCCTAAGCAGAAAATAAATTAAAAAGTGATCTAATTTGAATGAACTAGTCTGACAGAGTTGGCATGATTCTAGAAGTAATTAGTAGAGTAATTAGAGCTCCTTTTTCTCCGTTGATTCGATGTTTGTTGCACCTCGCTATCACGTAGGAAAGATACTCCCGAGTAAATCGACCAATCGGACGGCCTGTGTTGAATAACGACTACCATTGCTTTTCTGCTCCTGCAATTTACGTTTAAACTGCGACCCTACAGGAAACGAAGTGAGGCTCGAAATTTGTTCGATTCAAATCCTCCTGCGAGTGTTTAATTACTTTGCAAAAAATCCCTCCGAGGGAATCAATCTTGTTGTAATTAAAATAACATTCGAATCCTTAAAACATATTTTAATAGAAATTCTTCTAAAATAGAAAGTATTCGAAGGGTCAAAGGGCATATGGGCGTAAGTGCCAAAACCCCATTTTTTTCAGGAGACGCAAGAACTGCCTAACTTTAACGCATTTAATTTTAGAAAAAAATTACTTTCGAGTCATGACTTACAATTAGCTCTATTCCATCGCGAAAGAAGCACTTGAAACAGCAACCATCTACAAGAAAATCCTCATGAAAGGAAGGATGCGTTTCAAAGAAGCCGATTTTGACTCATTACAATTAATGGTCCGAAGTGGACCCTGAACCTAAACCCCTAAACCATTTACCCGAAAAGGATGTAAGCCAGTTGATTAATGTCGATTTTGGTGCAATCCTACCCTTTTATAAGTCTCGATTAGTTTTGCTTACCGATTTCGTTGCATTCTTAATTGCTAAAAATAAGACTTGATATATTTAAGAATAGGAGGCGTGCCTTGTGCAATAGGATAAAATTAAATGCACTACATAAACAAATTATAATAAAATTAAAATCTTGTCAAATTTTTAGGCTTTCTTTGCTTGCATTATTTGAAATCAGTAAACAAAACTTATCCAAACTGATAAGAATGCAGAAGTACACCAAAATCAAAATTAATTAACTAGCTTACATCATTTTCAGGTAAATTGAAGCTGAAAATACATTTCAGAGTACTATAGGCACCTTGAAACTATGAAAAATGTGTATTTTTTGTGTATTTTGAAGCTCAAGATTTCTTTCTGTCACCTGGTATAATTATTTTGAATTTCTTCATTATGGAGGATATTCTCTCTATATGGTGGGAGAAATTCTGTGCATATTATTTCGGTATAAAAAATGCTGAGGAGCCATTTCAGATCAGTAATTGTAATGAAATTACAAATTTCCGTATTCTCAGCCCGATAATATCTCCAAAAAAAAAATTTTATTACAGAAAGTTTAGGACTTATTCCTCAATAAATAAAAAATACTTTCTAGGGATGAAAGAACTTTTGAGTCTCAAATTTTTGTTTTTCAAATTCCAGGAGACTATTTTTTTTATAAGATGCACAGTTTTCATTTTAATCGTGATAAGTGACATAAAATGTAACAAATTTCAATTTATGGAAAAAAAACATAAGATACAATGAAATGTTTGACGGCAGGATTTTTTACCTTAAAGAGAAGTCCTGGACCCAGGTACAGAAATTATCAAAACATACGTTTAATATAATAGAGTTCAACATAATATAGAAAATTTTGCATTTTGGATATACTTTAATTGAATGCGCAAAAGGTGTGCTCAAACTCTATCACCATTATTCCTATATGCAGATTCTTTATCATTTAGAAACTATATTTTGATTAAATTTCATAAATTCGAGCTTTTTTGAATAAAATAGTTTTATTTCTGAGTGTTTTTCAGGGGACATATTGTTCTATCTCCTTTCAACCAAACTTTGGATTTATAATATATCTCCCAGTGGTTGAAATAATTTGAGACTTTTTTTATAAACGATACAATATTATGTTTGAGCATTCAGAAATTATAAATATAAACATGTTTATCGTTATTCATTAGATAAACGAAAATACCAATTTCCATTTGGCTCTCCTGAAATGTAAACAAAAACGAAGATAGAACCGTTTAAATCTCAGCCAGTGATATTTTAATATGCGCGCTTTTGAGAAATATTGGATTCCATTCCCAAAATATAATATGATAATCCGTGCAGGAAATATTGTGGACATCTTACGAAGCGATAACCTCGATATCCCTGGAATATGTCCTGAAATCTAAAAAGTTAAAATTATTATTGATTTTGAAAATTGATTTTTTTCACTAAAAAAATAATATGGTTATATAACTACTCTAAACTTTTCTTCAGCTCTATAATAACATTAGTGATAATTGTTTATAATTCAATAATTGTAACTAAGTATAATACATATTATAACTCAGACGTTGAAAAATTTACCTATCCAGATTTGAAGAGTTCAAAATTGAACGATAATTTCAAGATCTCAGCCGTAAGGCCTAGAACCTTAAAGTTTTGTTATAAGATTATTATTTATGAACTAGGGGGCTTTGCCCCTCTGCGCGTCCCGCAAGCCAACTCCTTATATTTTTATTAAATTATAGTTAAATTATCCCAACAATTAAAAAAATCATAAATCTGAAGGAAAAGACTTCTAATAATTTTAAGAAATGATTGGAAATGGCAAGGGGATCAGTAGTACATGCCATTGAAAAGAAAAGTTGAAAACTTAAGGCTTTTATTCAATTTTTTTTATAATTAATTTTAATTTAAAAGTTTTTTCAAATCAGAAACAGCTTCCAAATGATACATAATATAAGAATTTCAAAGATATTTAAGAGAAAAGACATCTCAAAATTTGCACAAAAAGCTGGAAAGGCAAAGGGGATCAGTAGTACATGTTAATAAAAAGAAAAATTGAAGAATAAAGACTTTTCTTTATTTATTTTCATAATATCACGTGAAAATTTTTTTTCTTATAAGATCGCGAGAGGTAATAAAATATTGCGTCTAAGAAGCTCAAGTTGAAAGCAAAATGTTTATTTTATAAGAAGATACTGCAAAAAGCCATCAGATTTCTATGTTTTTCAAAAATTTGAATTGCTCTGGAAATAACTGATTTTTTAAATAGTTTTTGAGCTCATATTAATGGTGAGTCTCAATGGGATATTTCCAAATTGTCAAAATATTTTTAGACTTTTTACCCTAGTATCTGCCTCGGAGTCAATCTTGTTGCCAAAAAGTCGGAAAATTGCAGAAATGTGTAAATACTTACATTTTTTTTAAGAATCATTATTCATCACAGTTTGATGGTTTTTGGTAGTATTTATAAAAATATCATTTTGAATTTTTTAAATCATGTAGTTAGTACAATCATTATTTGAAATTTCGCAACATTTTTGCACGGAGATTGATATTAAGGCAAAATATTATGGAGACTTACCTTTAAAATGATCCCAAGAACTTGAAAAAATGTTAATTATTTCCAGAGTTCATCCAATTTTTCAAAAAAAATTGAAATTTGACGTTTTTTACTGGAAGGGGAAGAAGATCAGTAGTGCATGTCAATGAAAAGGTAAATTGTAGACTAAGGACTTTAATTTACTTTAATTAATTTATTTTTGATGATTTATAATTACTGTTAATTTTCAATTTGAAAAAAATTAAAAACCACTTTCAAATAGATCATAAAATGAGATTTCTGAAGATATTAAAAGGAAAAGATTTTTCGAAATTTCTACAAAGGCTAGAAAGGGGAAGGGGATCGGTAGTGCATGTCAATGAAAATGAAAATTGAAGAATAAAGAATTTTATTCATTTAATTACTTTTATTTACTCTTTTATTTGCCTTTATTTGTTTATAATTAATTTCAATTTCCAATTTTTTTAAAATTCAAAACCGCTTTCGTATAAATCATAGAATGAGGAATTCGGAAATATCAAAAGGAAAAGACTTCTCAAAATTTCCACAAAAGACTGGAAAGAGGAAGAAGATCGGTAGCACATGACAATGAAAAGGAAAATTAAGGACTAAAGTCTGTGATTTATTTACTACTTTTTCATTTTCTTTTATATTCTAAATTAAAAGTTTCCATTTATTTATGTAAGACCTTGCCTTAGACCTTAGACCTTGAAGGCTTGTGGGCTTTGATCAGTCACCCTGGTGGGTTGCACGGGAGGACGTGAGGGCTGAGGCGATAGAGGGTATGTAGGTCTTCGGGTATACGAAAATTCCTGACACAGTGGTACTTCACAAAAAGTGTTATCTCGATTCAAAGTAGGAAAAGATAGTATCTAGGGGTGTAGATAAAAAAGTAGTATCTGGAGATACCACTCTAAAAGGAGGTATCTGGAGATACCACTCTGAAAGGTGGTATCTTAGCATTCCACTCTAATTGATGTATCTGCGGATTCCATTCTTATTCCATTCAGGTTTTTTCATGAAGATATGATCAGCTTTTTCAATGAATGTCTTCTTTATATTTCAATTCAATCGAATATTCTATGAAGATATAGTGAGGTATCTTAAATGGATCAAATTGGAATAAAATAAAATACATTAATTAAGATACGTTTAGGGATTGATGGAAAGGAAGATGACAATAAGTGGGGATGAATAGAAGAGCTCTGGAGGCCTTCGTTGCAGGGTCTGCAGGCTATCGTTGGATGCTCTGGAGGCTCTCTGAGGAGACTCTAAAGGCACTCGTGAGAAGTTTCTAGAAGTTCTCATAGGAGGCTCTGAAGGCCCTCATGTGAGGCTCTGGAAGATCTCGTACGAGGCTCTAGAGGCCCTTAGTGGGAGGCTCTCGTAAAAGGCTCTGGATGCTCTCCCAGAAGCCACCGGAGACCCTCGTGGAAGGCTCTTCAGGCCCTCGTGTGAGTGAGGAGGCATTCATGAGAGGCTCTGGAAGCTCTGGCGGCACTTGTGGGAGGTTCTGAAGGCCTTCGTGGAGGGCTCTGGAGGCCCTCTTGAGAGGCTCTGGAGCATAGCTCAGAGGGACCAGTTCAGGCCAGGGCTGGACCAGGGCTGAGTTCTTAATTTCTGATACAGCGGCGTTGGCAACATATTTTCATAATTTAGAGAAATACATACATATTTGTTATTGTAAATGAGAATGAACTCTGGTGTTACCAGCAATTATAAACATTTACTCTACTCCCTCGAAATGTTGTTGGTTCATATTAAGAGACAGCAAAATATTTTCAGCCTAATTTTGTCTTAGAAAAATATGTCAAAGAATTAAACAATTTCCATACACTTGGCAAAAAGTTTGCATGTATATTCAGTACATAATAGAAAATTTATCGGTGGAGTTTTATTGTGTCTGTTTATGACATGTAATATTTTTTATCTTTGTTTGCGCTTTTATACAAGAGACAGAAGTTTAAAAGATAAAGAATATGATTTTAATTCTTGTGTATACTTGCTTCTGCCGTGCAATCTATAATACAGGGTATTCCAGGTCAACTTGTCCGGACTTATATAGCTGTACAGAAAATCAAAAAAAAAAATGAAAATTCCCTTTTCAAAAATTGTATGGAGTTTTATTTCTTGAGTCATAAAACAATTAAGCTGGATCAATCAGGAGCTCGGTATGAGCAGTCGTGCATGCGTGAGCGGGAGTCCAGCTGTGTGTACTATAAGTGACCACCACACACCAAAGCCACGAAAAATCTAAAAAATTTTACATAAATTAGAGTGGTAGGCACCACGGCTTTTTTGAACAACTTAATGACCAAGAGGATGATATTTTAGTATCCCCAAAAAACCAACCTTGTAGTGACACTCATCTGACTTTACTTTTCAGGGTGTTAAAAAGTTTTATTTATCCTCTGCTTAGAAAGATTAAAGAATTTCAGCACTAATCAAAGTGTTTAGCACCGCAAATTTTCTAAAAAACTCAATAAACCAAGGGATGATGTTCTAAAATCTCCAGAAAGCTACCCTCGTCGTGACACCGACTTGAATTCACTTTGAGAGTTGCAAAAAAATTTTATTCATCCCCTACTTAGAAAGATCGAAGTACTTCTGCAGTAATCAATATGGTTGGTTCCTAGGATCCTTTTAATAAGTTAATGACCCAGGGGATGATGTTCTACTGTCCCTAGGAACCCAATCTCGTAGTGGTACTGATCTTAATTTCCTTTAAAGGGTGCTAGAAACTTTTGTTCATCCTCTGCTTAGACAGATCGAAGAATTTACGCATTAATCAAAGTGTTTGACATCACGCATTTTTTGAACAACTCAGTGACACAAAGGATGATGTTCTAATATTTTCACCAAATGATCCCTTAAGTCATTGAGTTGCTCGAAAAATCCATGGTGCCAACCATTTTGATTAATTGCACCCTGCAAAATGAACTCAGATTGGTGTCATTACGAGGTTGATTTCGTAGAGATAGTAGAACATCATCCCCTGAGTCATTAACTTATTAAAAAAATCCTAGGGACCTAATACATTGATTACTGCATAAGTTCCTCGATCTTTCTCATTGGAGGTAGAATAACAATTTTTAATGCTCCGCAAAGTAAATACAGATCGGCGTCACAACAGCTGTGGTTTCCTAGGGATGTTGAAACTTCATCCCCTAGATCATTGACTTCTTCAAAAAATCGGTCATGCAAAACTGCGTTGTTTACTGCTGAAATTTCTCGATATTCCCTCAAATAGGATCCCTAACAATTATTTCACAGTAGTTTTATTTTGGACGTGATTTTTTGTTGTTGTGACAAAAGCAGCCCCCACAGGGTTGACCCTTGCGAATATTCATCGCGCAATTCTGTATTATAATTTGTTAAATTTTTACATGTTTCTAAGTGTGCTAGTACAAGTGCCTAGTTTGTATCCCTCGGTATTACTGCAGGCCAACTTTTTGTGCAAAGGCTTTTCCCTTGCTTTTTCTAAATAATCATACGCCTCGGCGTGTATAACATGCAAGCGAGCACCTTGGTGGGGATACCAAAGGCAGAAGTGGTGGTCCAAAGGCAGAAATGGTGGTCACTGACACACAGTTGGCTTCCTGCTCACGCACGTACTTCTGCTTATACCGAGCTCTAGATTGGTCCAGCTTCATTGTTTTATAAGCCAAAAAATAAAACTTCAAACAATTTTTGAAAAGGGAACTTTCATTTCCTCTTTTGATTTTTTTTACAGCTATATAAGTCCGAACATTTTGATCTGGGACACCCTGTATAACTCTTATCGTAATCTTTAATAATTCTGAAAGTTTTATAGGTAATAAATCTATAGCAAATAGGGAAATATTTTCAGATCTGAGATAAACAATATTTCTTTTTCCACTCTTATTATTTTGGAGAATGAATAAACCGTTGTTATCGAATGGGAGTCATGAAAATTGATATATATAGCAGCCATTTATCAAATCATAAATTACACGAATATTCTGAAAAATCATTTGACAGTCCTCTCTCATTTTGGCTATCAAACAAAAATGAAGATTATTGCTGGTATTCTGCTTCTCACATTCGTGGATTTCCTTCATTCTGGACGTAAGTGTGATAATTATAATAATATGATTATTATTTCAAACAAATATTACGTATTTGTTCTCAAGCCTGTTTACTCAAACGCATCCAGTTCGAATTGTGCATTCCTAAAGTGTCCAAACATCAAAATTCTCTTTATTGCACAATAAAGAGAATTTGAAAAATATTGCTACGTCTTAATCGCTTCAGCATTAATTTCTGTAATTTTTAAATAATATTTAAAGTCCTCACTATATTATCTGGAAAAAATTGCGTGACAACTAATGGCATTACCTTCCAGAGAGGCATCTTTCAGGGTGACACCATGAGCCATGTCCTCGTTTCCATCACACTTTTGTCACTATCTCTCGCACTACGCAATTCTAATGGGTACCTCTGCGGCGGATCCAATAATCGTGAACATGAGGTCACTCATATATTTCATATGGATGACTTCAAGATCAATGCTTCTGGAGCTCAGCAGCTAAAGCTTGCTCTGAAGATTGTCGAGGGGTACACACGAGAAATTAGTATATGGTATACTTTGGATTGGATAAGTGTACCAAGATTCAAGTGAAGCGAGGACAACTTGTAGGAATACTCGAAGACCCTTAACTCGTAGATGGGATTCCCATTCGACATCTTGGCGTTAGAAAGATCTACCTATACACGAGAAATTGGCATGAACGTTGGATCAGACAAGTGTGCCAAGATTCATTTGAAGCGAGGACGACTTGCTAGCGTTAGCGACGACCCTGAACTCGTGGACAGGGGCGCGATTAGACACCTTTGCGCTGGAGAGACCTACCTATATCTAGGCATGCCAGAGATCCGCATTCAGGATATAACATCAGTGAAGGAGGCTCTCCGAAGCAGATACAAGCGTCTCCTTCGACAGATTTGGTCTTCCAATCTGTCGGCGGTGAACAAGATATCTACGACTAGCACCGTCTCGGTTCTCCTCTATTCATTTGGGGTGGTTTCAAGATGCAGAAGAGCTTGCATATCAACTCGCTCGTTCCGCGTTTATACATCCCACTCCGTGAAGGTGGGCGCGGACTTCTAAATGTCCAGTGTCTTTATGACCGAATAATCCTGGGTACAACTCATATCATCGTGAGGATAGTGCATTACTTAATCTAGATGTCTTACCTCTGGAAGCCTGGGTGAAGAAAAAAGAGGTTAATGACTTCCTTGAATAGTTCCTCGACAAGAAAATGCACAGGAGCTTTTACATAAATGTAAAAAGATCAATTTTTGTCGACTAAGCTAAAATGTTTGCCTCTCTCAAACCATTTGGACTCAATTCAGACACTGAGAGTTTAATTTTCTCATGTCAGAACGTGTTGGCCGTGACTCTGCCCTCACTAACGGTCCGAGGGTGATGAAAGTCAATTGCCAAGAACAAGAAGTGCCAAATTTACTGAAACTGAAAGTTCTCGACAATAGTCCGTAGTGAACACTTGAGGCCTGACATCGCTCTCCGTGTCTTTGAGAAACGAACTATGTTCGGGATCGAATTTTCGGCTCCGGCCGACCGCGACCTCACCGTCAAGGAGAAGGAAAACAAAGAGAGGTATCGAGACCTGATCAGGGAGCTGCGGCGACTGTTCGAATGATATTTGGTTAAGATGAGTGTCCTTGTGATCGGTACTCTTGGAGGTATCAAGCAATCACTGGTTCGTAACCTCGAAGTCACACCAGCGTGCCAGAAACATGCCGTGGCACTTGCAACGTGGATGCAGAGAACTGTCATTCTTGAGACTCTCCAAGTGCGAAATCTTGTCAATATTGCTCCGTCTGATCACGTTCCATAGTATGCTGTACTACGTTTTGGACCAGATGATTAACATTCATAGCTAAATTTTTCCGATTGCACATTCCCACTCAAAAATACTCGTAAGCCCGAAGTATCTTGCCATCTAACGACCACCCTTTTATGATAACACCACATGGTCTTATCCGTGGTGCAGTCTTGCAACTCTCAACGTCAGCGAAGGATATCAGCGGGAGATGAGGGACATCCCAGCAACAATAAATTGATTGTTTTTAGTCGCAAAAACTGACTGCTTCATTATACATCCACATGCCCCTCTCGATACTTACGATCAAGTAGATGTCGTATATAGGCATATCCACAGAAGTATCATTCTCTGTCACCGTGATTCTATGGGTTAACCTCAAAATAGAAGCTATATTGCGAAAAAAATTTACAGACAGACTTCCTGAAATAGGAACAGAGCTTACACTTATAACAGAAGCCCTCATAAAAAGATATAATATACCTGTATAATAGTTACACCAAATCCCAAAAACATACCTGTATAATATTAAGGTCTGGAAAGTGCGCGCAGCTACCCAGGACAAAAATCCTTCGATTTTTTATTAGACCTAGGCATCGGGAAGACTCTATATGAAAAAAAGGTGTGCTGCTGAGATTGCGTGCTGCTAACACATTCAAATATCGAAAACTTTGAATTTGTCGACAAGTTGTCCCCTCCGTTATCGTACTTTACTCCAAGACTTCTTGAAGCACTTTTCTATGCTCAAGCAAATTAAGCAGTAAGTTAGACCGAGAAGTTTGCCATGGATTGAGTCAGTATTGCAGCGCGCGCGAAAGTTATATCCATCATGTGCATTTAGTAAAAAGAACGCAAAAATGCAAATGCAAATATACAACCGTAAGATAAATTCCAAAATCCGATTGGGGCACCATTTGCTAATCTTTTTTTAAGCCTAGAAAGAAAGTACAAGCTCTTCAACCAGATATTTTTGACCAACACTTCTGGTTTCATCCATCTAAAATGATTTTTAGAAAATAAATAATTCCGTTCTCCAGCAAAATTATTTGAGATACGGAAAAAACGTTGAAAAGCTACATTTTTTATCTCAAAAAGATCTACGAATTTGCTTGAGACTACTTTTTTGATAAGGCGCATGGTTTTTTTTGTCTTAATTGTGAAAACTCTTTTTAAAAATTAAAAGATCCATTTTCCAGCCAAACTGTGCAAGATACGATGAAATCTTCGAAAGAAAATTATTTATCTCGAAACGATCTACAAATTTTGCTGAAAATATTTTCCATCAAGACGCATAATTTTTGTTTTATTCGTGAAAAATGACATGAATTTTTTTTTTGCGTATTGTTCTTCTTCCATTCAACCAAACTTTTGATTTATAATATGCCACCAAGAGGTTGAAAAATTTGAAATTTCTTGTTTCAAGCGTTTCAATACTGTATTCAAGTATTTAAAAATTCAAAATTCAAAAATGTTTATAATTATCGAATAGATGAAATTTCAATTGTCATTTGGCTCCGTTGTGAAACTTGGATCAACGGAGATAGGACAGTCCAATTCTCAGCCCGCAATGTTTCAATATGTGCGCATTTCAGAAATACAGGAGATATTGAAGATATCTTACGGGACCAAAATCTCGACATTCCTGGAATATGCCCTAAAATCTGAAAACTCAAAATTATTGACTTCAAAAATTCATTTATTAATAGAAATATTATCTTATTAATATTATTATTATTATTTTTGCTTTTTTCTCAGATGAACCCGGTATCCCATCATCAGCTACGGACCAAGTCAAGTGCCTGATGAGTTAAAGATATTCAAAATTCTATACGATGTTTGAAACCTCTTGCGATGATGTTGTAGTATTTACAAAATTAGGTGTATGGTGTAGTTGGGAGTTTTTTGTTTACTGACTTTGTCCTTATGCAGCGGCTGAGAGTGTTGAAGGAGACATTATTCGCCTCTGGATGCTTTTCAAGAGCTACCATCTGTTACTTCATGGGGTTTCAGTGGCCGATTTCCTGATGGTCTAGGAAGTTTCTCACAATGCGACAGGTGTTGAATAGAACCGCTTTTGAGCTGCTGCCAGTACCCTACTGACTCCTAGATGTTTGAGATGTTCAGTACATCTTGCGTGCACATTGCCTGTCGCCGATAGCACAATAGGATGATTAGACGCATGTTCCATACTCCTCCATATTATTTTCACCTCATGCCTTAGCTCGCTATACTTATGGATGTTGATTGTATAGGTTGCCTGCAAGTTCCTATGAAGTGGTCGAGCAATGTCGTTGATATAGACCTCTCCACCTTTTTTCTCACGCATGATAAATTTGGGTCGATTGACTCGGATATAATGATCCGCCTGGATAGTAACATCCCAGTACAAGATATAATCTTCGTTTTCTAAGACGGGCACTGAAATGTATCTATATAATGGCATCCATTCTGTTAGGATTCTTAGGTCTTGGGCCAGTTGTTGATGTATAATGCCCGCTACATTATTTTGTCTGTGCGTGTACTCTTTCTGAGCCATTACGCGACAACCATCAAAAATGTGCTCGATGGATTCATTGGTATCTCTACATAATCAGCACCTATCAACAACGTCTTCATGTGACATATGTTTGCGATAGTTTCTAGTACTGACAGCCCTATCCTGAATCGCTATCATAAATCCCTCCGTTTCCGGAAACAGGAAAAATATTCAGCCAAATATTGGATGCTTCCTTGTCCACTTCATGTTGATCTAACGTTTTGAGGTGCTTGACGTGGATAGCTTTTTGTCTCCATTGCGTTTCTAATTTCTGTATGGTTCCTGCCCTGATCTTCAAGGCTTCCTCTGAGTACAAGTTCAAGGGCGTGTAATCGAGATCTGCTTCACACATGGTGTTATAATGCGCAACACCTCGCTTGCTGTTAAAATAGTCTCGCAACTGTATAACATATGATATATAGACAGTTGCTGGATATCCACAACGCCTCGACCCCCTTTATCTCGTGGAAGATCTACCCTTTCAATTGCCAAATTACTGTGGCGCATTCGGTGCTCAGTCATTTCAACGCGGATGGTACTGTTTATCCTTTTAAGGTCGGTGTTCGACCATTTGATGAGCCCAAAAGAGTACATCAGGATAGGGATGGCATAGGTGTTAATTGCCCCGATTTTATGAGCCGAATTAAGAGAACCCTTCAGAACCAATCCAAGTCTTATAGTGAAGGCAGTTATTAGGCTTTCCTTAACTATCGTAAGCTGGATATCCTTAGACTCAAGAATACCCATACATTTATATAACTTACCCTCAACCATTGGCTCGATGTCATCCTCGTTCTCGTTCTATAATTTCGCGGTCCTTATTTCACCCCTGATCACATCCACTGTTCTGCATTTATCTATTCCAAACTCCATGTGGATGTCATTAGAAAACTGCTTTGTGATATGGGTCACTTGCTGTAGTTTCTTGTTTGAACTAGCGTACAGTTTCAAATCATACAAATATAGAAGATGGCTCAGTTGATGACCATCCGAGCCATTACGAGAAGTAAAAATGTAACGAATGAAGCTAAAATTTCAGTATATGATTCTGATCTTGGACCCACTATGCTATATGGTAGCGAGGCAGGGATTTGTCAATGAAAGATAGGAGTAAGGTGAACGTAGTTGGTATGCAATTCCTGCAAAATGTTTGCGGTAAAACGCTAATGGAGGAACTCAGTAATAAGTGGGTCCTCAAAGAATGTGGTATAGAAGACACATTGACAGACAAGAGTGAGAGAAATTTGCTTAGATGGTTTGGTCATGTTGAAAGAATGAATGAAGGACGTTCAACGAAGCAAGTGCATTTGTGTAAAGTGAATACTCGTATACTCAGAAGTAGATCGGAGAAAGGATGGTTAAAATGTGTGAATGAGACTCTGAAGCGATAAGATATAAGGAGACGTAGAAACGCAAGAGCTTGCATAAAAAAGTGTATGGATATAAAGAAAGAAAAATATCTATGCAAGGATAGGGATGTGTGTCGAAACGGTGGTGTGGAAAGAATGTGTCGTTTGATTAGCAACACGCGACTGATAGATTGATCCAAAACCTATCCCTTCTCCTATGTATTACTTGTTCACCCCTATCACTTGAATTCCTTGATCCCTGGTAGTATGACGAGGCTAGAGATTCTATTGTTTCTGGTGGTTCGGGTTCTACCTTAAGCTGCAGGTCCCCCAATCACGCACTTAGGTGCAACCTAGCTCGTGGATGATGGTGTAAAAATTATACCAGGCTACCCAATATGTCAAATTATGCACATCTCTCTTGTCAGATCACTTGATACCATTATAAAAATGCGTCTTTAATTGATAATATAAACCAGCATAAACCCACGCAGAATATTCAGCTGGGTACAAAAATCCATCTGTTGAGCCGATCTTGATCAAACGCCCTTGAACTGGACTTTAGACGAAGCCATGAATACCAGGGCAAAAACCATAGAGGAATAAGAAACGTAATGGAGACAAAAAGCTATCCACGGCGAGCATCCCAACAAGTGAGATCAACATGAAATGGACAAAAAGGCATCCAATATCTGGCTGAAAAAGATCTTCCTGTTTTCAGAAACGGGGAGACTCGTGATAGCAATTCAGGACAGGGTTGTCTGCATCAGAAACTGTCGCAAGCACGTGTTATATCAAGACATGGTTACCAGGTGCCGATTGTGTGGAGATACCAACGAATTCATCCAGCACATTATTGATGGTTGTCGCGTAATAGCTCAGAGAGAAAGAGTACACGCACGGGCATTATGATGTAGCAGGCACTATACATCAACAACTTGCCCTGAGCCTAGGACTCTTAACAGCACAGATGCCTTTCTGTTGATACATTCCCGCTTCTGTTCTAGAAAACGAAGAATACAAGGTGAAAAATTTTATATCATCGACATTGCTTGTCCACTTAACCGGAACTTGCAGGCAACCTATACAACCAAGATTCATAAGTATAGCGAGCTAATGCATTAAG
>JAUMHM010000031.1:55839762-55885019 GCA_032362435.1 Melikaiella ostensackeni
AAAGTTTTAGGCCAAGCCATAAGAATTTTAAAATATGGTCTGCCATGTTGGATCCGCGACTTCTAATTTGTAACTTTTGACGTCACAGTTGAAATCAGTAGGAAAATCTGTAAAAATTTAAAAATATTGGCTGCCAGGTTGATTCCGATATTTTTGATTTGTTACTTTTCACGTTAAAATTGAAATCAGCGACATGAAAAACCCCCCTTTTCCCAAGTTTTAGGCAAGCCTGGGATAATTTTAAAATATTGGGCGCCATATTGAATCCGCCATAGTAAATTCGTAACTTTTCACCTCAAAATCGAAATGAGCCACCTGGAAACCTCCCTTGTACCTAGTTTTAGAGACATCTGTGATAAATGTGAAACATTGGCCGCCATATTAAATCCGCCATATTGAGTTTGTAATTTTTGAAGTCGAAATTGAAATTAGCGACTTGAATAACCACCTTGTACAATGTTTCAGGTGAATCTGTAAAAATTTAAAAATATTGGCCGCCATGTTGAATCCGCTATTTTCAACTTGTAACTTTTGACGTCTAAATTTAAATCAGCGACCTGAAGAACCCCCTTAAATCAATTTTTTGGCAAATCTGTAATAATTTTGAAATATTGGCCTCCATGTTGAATCCGCTATATTAAATTTATAAGTTTTCAGGCCAAAATCGGAATGAGCCACCTGGAAAACTCCCTTGTACCAAGTTTTAGAGAAATCTGTGATAAATGTAAAACATTGGCCGCCATATTGAATTTGTTATTTTCTATGGCAAAATCGAAATAAGCCTTCATTTTGAAAGGTGCTGTCCACAACCAGTGATGGGTAAGTTACTTTTCAAAAGGAACTTTTTATCGTTACCGCTACATTACAAAAAAAGTAACTAGTTACCGTTATCGTTACTGATTCAAAATGTAACTTTTACTTGGTCAATTTTGCATAAAAAAGCAACTGCTATACTTTTTATTGAAAGTCGTAGTTTAGTGACGACCGACATAGTATTTCTAGGAAAATTACAAGTTAAATTTTTGAACGTAAGTAGGATAGTTCAATTTTCATTTTGAAAATTAATTATCAACAAATGTAACCGATTTTCAGCAACATAGATAAATTTCCAAACAAGGAGATGAATTTTATCTAAAATGACAAATCATCAAGTACAGAAATAAATTTTCAACTAAAATAATAAATCCTCAACAAAAAAAATTAATTCTGAACAGAAGAGTTCAACTTCCAAATAAGTAGTTAAATTTTCAGTGGAAAAGGTGGAATTTAAGAATTTATGGAAATATGAGAATGACAACTGCAAGGATCAAAAATAAAATAATTTCTATACTCAAAATAATGGAAGTATGTTTTAGGGAGGTAGAACCATTTTTTTCAATTTTCTGTATTTGAGGGCTGGAAAACAAGTCCTTATCCAGTTGTCATATTGATAATTTTAAAACTCATATTTTCGCGTAAGGGGAAAATAATTTGCACATAATCCTAATATTATGTGTTGATAAATATTGTCCTAAATTGCTTGAAATCGTCAAACACAGAATTTTGAACTTTGAATACTCTTTTCAATTTTTGAATACTTAAAATTGAACCGTTGCCGATCAAAAAGGAATACGCGTGAATTCAGCCTGAGAAGTATTGTCTTGAAAGCCAAACTGAAAAATTGCTCGAACTTTGATTTTAAAGATTGACACTTGTAAAAAATTTTAAGGCGCGTCTTTTCTCCTCTTGCGAAAATTTGTAGGTTCAGCAGTTCTTGAAGTGAATGGTAAAAAGTAGATTTTTCGAATACAAGAAATTTCAATCATTTTTGACTTCAACTCGTGCTAACTTAGCCAATTTTCAGAATTTTTTTATTTTAGTGATACTCAATTACGTGTTTGAGTCTTCTGAAAATACTCAAAGAGGAGAAACATAAATATTTTATAAACTGAAGAGTTATTTTTTTTTCAATTTTGCAAAAATCATGAATTTCAACCTTCAGCGCTTCTTTTTTCGAGCGAATTCTAAGCAACGGCAAACTTCCAGTAAGAGAGTTGTTGACTAAGATTCAAAGAATTTTTCTGGAAAGGTTTCGCTCAATCGGATTAATGGTTAAAGAATTATGAATGTTTTGAATTGCAAGTGGCAATCTGGACGCTGCCCGACGCACGTGCCGCCTCGGCTACGAATGTATTGTAGCGAACGATATGAAGGTCAAGTCGAATACCAAAACAAATAATAACAACCGTTTATAGTTCTCTTCTGAAAATACTATTAATAAAGTAAAGAACCAGTGAATGGATTATTTTTTGGAATAGCTGCAAAATTATTATTATTGAGATGGATTTACTTAAGCTTACATTCTATTAATTTAAGAAAAAATCTCCAAATGAATTGATGTAGAAAAAAATGGACATGAAGAGTTATGGATTAAAAATAGGAATAATTTTTTCGGAAATCAGGAACGATTAAAGACCTTTGATGAGAATTCCAAGTAAATTTTTACTATAAATGTAATATTTTAGGACTATTTCTTATTATTGATTCCTTAAATAATTCTTTTACTCAATTATTTATAGATAGCCCAAAGTAGTTAATTTTATTTTTTAATAGAAAAGTTGATAGCATTATTTATTATAGTTTAAGGGAAAAAATACATCACAAAATCTAAAACTGAAAAGAACGGTGTTAAATATATTATAATCCAAGAGATATTTTTCAAACTAATTAAATCCTGCAGTGGAAAAAAGTGTCACAAAAAATTCTAAAGTCTTCAACAAGAATAAGTACATAAAGATTTTTGGAATTTCGAAAAGTATAATGAACAAAACTTGCTTCTCAGTGGAATGTTAAAATGCAAGGACCCTATCGAAACGGATGCAGGTGAAAAAGCAGGGCGCCTAATGCATTGGATCTATTTACTATACTTCCTGCTAACGAAGAAACTGTTTCAGTTTGCACGACATTTTTTTTGTTTTTCTGTGTTTGGGAAAAAGGAGAGCTGGAAATGTTAAGAAGAAAAGATTTTGAATAAACAGCCTTTAAAAAACTTGGCACGTCGATGACGCGAAAATCGTGTTAAATTAACGGAAGATTTAAAAAGAATGATCAAAGAGCATTGTTAATCAATCCCACATTGCATTGCACATTACAAACGAAATTCGAGTAATCTAAAATATTTTGAAAATCCTTCATTAAGTCTTACAGAACTTCACAGATTGTTCGGAGAATTGGGGATTTAAACATGCTATGCGACACTGTAGGTCATCTTTACGCGAACTAACCAATATGGCCGTGGATGACATATGTAATACCCGTAAAACATCACGAAAACCAGCATAAACATGATCGTCCAACTGAGTAAATACGTTCTGAATTAAGCATCTCTGATGAGCAAAATACTTTCGAGCTGATAATTTTTTGCTCCAATAATGAAATTTGTACGTCAATATCGAAAATCAACACGTTTCGGAGGTTGTTGCGTCCGTGGTAGCGACTCCAAAGAGAATAAAAACTTCAATTTAAGTTTTCATAGAGTGCCAAAGCTTGAAAGTATTAAAATAAAAAGGCGAAACTTATTTGTAAAAATTGAAGTTGCAGATAAACACAGTGAGTGATTGAGAAATTTAAATGTGAAAGATTATAACGTCAAGAATTTACTTGTCTCCTCCTTGCATTTTATATTGTACACTCACAGTTTTATTGCAATTCTCATCGCCACTAATAATTAATAACCTTCCTGTTATTTCATGTGGTTCTGAAGTTAAAGCACTGGTTTGAAGGCACAACGATGATATTTCAACTTTTTCGCGAGTTTTTATAGTAGTCCCGCACATTACAATCATACCAGAATTAAGAATATTTTGGCCTTCGATCTTATTTCTGGATGCAGGTGTAGCTGTTGCGTAACTACACGAACTATTGAGTCCAAAAATACCATTTTCTAAACTTAAACACACTTTTTAATTGAATTATTGCTACTACTCCATATTGTCCATATGACTTCCGCGGCCATGCTTGTATGGTACCGCAGCGCCCCTTTTGGCACGGTGGATGTTCTCATTCCCAATACCATATTATTCATAAAGAACAGGGGCTGAATTCACGTTAAGTAAAACTGCTCGCTGTAATTGTTTCAACCGTCATGTTGGCTTCACCTTTAAATTACATAGAACAGAAGTATGTAACACTTGCTGTAAAAATAAGGCAGAAGGAGATATTTACAAAGAAGTAATGAATCACAAGAAGAATGCTGAAATTAATTTGATATTAAAGAAGCAATTATTTCTAAAAATAGCAGTCGGTGCTGTAAATTTGACTTTGCACAAATTTGCCATTACCAAAATTACCTGTGTAGCGCAGTTCTACCTACGTTTAGTATGACTTTCTTTATTGAATGTCCATGTTCATATTATGAGCAAGAGCTATATGTTCCCTATTTTTGAGGAACTTGTGAAAAATGATGCAAACACTGTTTGTAGTTTTATTCAATACACGATATCAAAAGAATTTCATAAAGACAAATTCAGCAGAACTCTATTTTCAGATTCATGTCCCAGACAAAATAAAAATTACACAGTGTTTTATTTTTCGGTTTTATTGGCAATTTATTCACAAAGTGAAACAAAATATGTGTTTCCATTTCGAGAACTATCCTATTGCCAGGGCGATGAGAATTTCGGCATATATTCGCAAAAATTAAATTGATTAGAACGAATTGAAACTGGAGCTGAATATGTGAAAATTATTTGCAATGCTCGTTCTTCTTCATTCACATTGGTCGAGAAATGTGAAGAACTTCTGCAGGATTTGGAAAAAAGTTTTAAAGGCAAAATGCGAAGGCCGAAAAACTTTCAATCAGTAAAGCATTCGTTTTGAATTTTTTCTTGATGGAGAAGTGGACTCTTATGACAATTACGAATTTGCAAAATCCAACCCCTTTTTTCTTTAATCCTACGCTCGAACTAGAAGAACTTTTGAAAAGTCCTCAACCTCGAATTGAATTAAAAGTGGCCAAGGTGGAGGATGTAAAAAATCTCTACAGTTATTTAAGAGCTAAAGGAAAAGAATTTCTGGAAAAGTATTTCTTTCATGTAACAACTCAGAGTTCAGAAGCCGAAGAAACTGAAGAAAGTGACGAAAACGATTGGAAGTAGTTCTTAATAAAGTATTATTTTAATAATTTATTTTTCCAAATGTCTAGTGGATGAGTTATTCTTATGATAATATCTTAAGTATTCTTTCGGTATCAGACGGTTTTTTTTTTCAATTTTGCAAAAATTATGAATTTCAACCTTCAGCGCTTCTCTTTTCGAGCGAATTCTAAGCAACGGCAAACTTCAAGTAAGAGAGTTGTTGACTAAGATTCAAAGAATTTTTCTGGAAAGGTTTCGCTCAATCGGATTAATGGGTAAAGAATTATGAATGTTTTGAATTGCAAGTGGCAATCTTGCCGCTTGCAATTTAAAACATTCATAATTTTTCAACCATGAATCCGATTGATTTTTCAACCATGAATCAAATTGTTTAGTGAAATATTTAAGTTATTCTCTCTTCAATTGTTTGAGAAGGCATATACACGTTATTTAGTATGAAAAAAATGAAAAATTCTTAAAATTGGTTAAATTGGTGCGAGTCAAAGTGAGAAAAGATTGAAATTTTTTGTATTCGAAAAATCTAATACTTACTAATTACTTCGAAAACTACATAACCTAAAATATTTCGCAAGAGGAAGAAAGATACGCCTTGAAAGTCTCTACAAGCTTTAGCTCTGAAAATTAAAATTTGAACGATTTTTAAAAATTGACTTTCAGAACAATACCTCTCAGGCTGAATCCACGCGTATTCTCTTTTGATCGGGAGCGGTTCAATCAAAATTACACCATATATGGTTAGAGAAGGTTCGGATAATAAGAAAAAAATGAAATGAAAAAACGAAAAATACCACCGCCAGACATATTGCTGTCTAAATCTATGAAATTAAGAATTAAATTGAGAACTACACGGTTTTGTTGGTGAAATTGCATGTATTTTTCAGAACTACACGATCTGTGTAGAATTACACCTAAGAATAGGTCCTGAGTGATGAGAAAACTTCCAAGTCTTTCTTGAAATCATCCTTACGGAAAAGCGTGCTAACCAGATGTTGATATTAGAAATTTATATCGAAAAATCAATTGAGTTGTAAGTCCTGTAATAAATCTACTTTTATAAATCAAAAATACTTTCACGACTTTCTTTCAATCTCAAACTCCAAACACGTACTCAGTATAAATTTTGCGAAGAAGCTGACTTGCCTTGACAAATATTACCTATTCTTTCTTCAGCACGAGAATTGCCCTAGTAGGTAATGTTGTATTCAATAAAACCTTTTAGTATTGCTTGCATAAATCATTAATGTACCTGGGAAATTGGATAGGACGGAAAAAATTGAAAATAGAAAACAACCTAACACTGAAAAGTTTCATTTTGGGTTTCTTATGACTTGTGTAAGTCTGAAGTAGATCTTTCAATATCCTCAGGTTCCGCGGAGCAAAAATAAGTTTAAAAAATTCGTACTTCTCAGAGTGTTGCAAAAAATGGTAATAATAATTCTTTTCGTATACTACATAATACGCCCAATTTTAAATGTCTTGTTAGATAATTCTTAAAGACTTTGCAAACTATACTGAACAGGAATAATAAGTTTGAGTTTTGTGGTTGCCCATTATCTATCACTTGTTATCTGTAAGGGAAAACACTATTTTGTTTAAGAGCAAAAAGCCCGATGAGATCACAATTCCTCGAGAATGACATGATTGAAGAGACGACGCGAATTTGAAAATAGGAACACTGGAAAGCAAAAAACAAAAAGTTGCATAATGAAATCGAAATTTCTTTATGATAGAAAACAGAATGTGTGTCGATATAAAAATTATATTGTTTATAGAGTGTTCGAGTGAATGATTACTGTTTAATAATTTTGTATGAATTATGTATATTTGTAACTTATATTTTCTTTATTCTCATGTTTGTACTGGCATTAAAGCCTTCTACTTTCAGCATCTATGTTTCTTCGAATTTTAGTTTATGCTTTTATATTCGTATGAATTTTGAAACGACTGAAAATGTCTGAAGTTGAATTCTCTCATAAGATGAGTCATTAAGCAGACCGAGTCAGAGAAGATTTCAGTGCAGATGTGAGAAACAGAGCTCAACACGGATCTATTGAGGGAGGTTCAGAGTCTCATGAAAACGTGCCGATCCCCGGTTTTCCCTGCTTAATAAATCACCAAATGGACAAGTTCTGAAGTTGCCGATTTTCCAAAATTTTGGATTGTACCTAGTTTTGCCTCTGAGAACATCTGAATCTAGATGCACCCTTGCCTGCTCCTCAGCGAAGGGCAGTCTTGAACTACCCGCAAGACGAATACGACCTTGCTTATTCTTATACCTCGGTTCGTGATTTTTCTGTATTTAACCACTCAGCTTGTAATGTAAATTTTAATTACCTTCGATAAATATTTTTTAATGAATGAACTTTTTTCTTTAATATGCATTTTACCGTGCAAACATAGAGCTTTTATGAGAAGCTTTTCATTTCACCAAACATATCAGGACCCTGCATCACAAAAATTTCAAAAAGCTAAGAAGTATCCCTATAATAAAAAAGGCTTTGATTGATTAGTAAGAATGAGCGTTCATGCTGCCAAAATTGTTCAATATAGACGAAATGGCGCTATTGGCATCATGAAGTTTCACCATTTTGTTTACCATTCCTAACTCCTACAATGTGTGTACTATACGAGTATAGGGTTGAATAGAGTATTCGAGAAAAAATATTTTCATCCGAATCTAGAAGAAAGAGATGTGCTTAAATGAGTTACAAATGGAGGACAAAAAGAAAGGTTAAAAAGAGGGAAATTGCACAGAATAGTGACAATATACAATTGAAAACGAGTAGAGTTAGGTGAAAAAAGACATGGAGAAGTTTGTTGAGGATGAGAAAGAAGAAATATTATTAATAGGGGGGACTTAAATACAAAAACAGGAAGGAAAGGTGATACATTCTTAAATGGTTAATGAATAGCGAGGGAAAGCGACTACTAGAGATGGAAGAAGATAGGAGGTTATATACGGTTAATATATATTATATATGTTATTATAATCAATATTACATATCATATATATTATATATATTATATATAGTTCATGGAAATAAGAAACGTGGCGGAGACGTAGAGTTCACATACGAGTATGTAAGAAGCAACGCATCAACAGTCATAGACTACGTAATCACTTATATAGAGGGTTGGGAAAGTGTAAGGAAAATGATAATAGAAGCTAGGGTAGAATTAAATCACCACCCTATGGGGATTTATCTAGGAAGCAGAACAAGGAAGGAGTTAAGAAAGAATAAGGGGAAATTATTTAGGAAAGAAGTGTGGACAGAGGATGCAAAGGAAGATTACGTTGAAAAAACGGAAAAGTTAGAGTTCGAAAAGATAGTGTTAAATGAAGTATGGGAGAAGTCAAAGGAATAGGTCAAGAAGAGTAGTATCACAAAGGAATTTAAAAAAGCACGATAAAAGATATGAATTGATCAAAGTTTGGTGGGACAATGAATGTAAGAAAAATGAGAGGCAGGTTTAAAAGAGTATAAATATTGATAGAGGGGCAAAAGGGAAAAAAAAGATTATGTCACTGTCAGAATGGAATATAGAGATATTTGAGATATTTGAATATAGAGATTATTGATAGAATGAATAAGTAAAAAGAGGAAATAGGAATGAGATTAGCATGGGTGGAGGGGGGGAAGATTTGAAAGAAATGTTTCAAGGCTCGAGTGAAATGAAAACGGATAATGGGGAGGGAAATAAATTGGAAGAAGCCAAGAAAGAGTTGGAGTATAAGGAGGTGGAAGCACAGATTAAAAGTCTAAAGAAGGGCAAGGCAGGAGGCAGTGACAGGTTAGGTAACGAATCACGTATTTACAGTAGCGGGGAAACCAAAAAAAAGTTAAGAAAAGTAGTGGAAAGAGTTTGGAGGGAGGGATTTTCTGAGGAGTGAAAGAGGGGCTTCATTATACCCATGTTTAAGAAAGGAGAAAAATGGAAAGTAGAAAATTACAGGAAAATAACGTTATCAAATACAGCGTACGAAGTATATGCAATGGTGTTAACAGAGATGCTAGAAAAAGAATTAGAGGGAAAAGGGATACTTTCAGAGAGTCAAGCAGGTTTCCGAGAGGGTAAAAGTACAATAGATAATATTTATTTCACTCAACACGTGGTAAAGAATGATTTGGGGAAAAAAAGGAGGATAAGAATGTGTTTTCTTTGTTCATTCAAAAGTAGCGTTCCCATCGGTAGATAGGAAAAAAATTGTGGGAAGTGACAGGGGAGAGAGAAACAAAGAAAGGTTTGATAGAGTGTGAGAAATTTGCAAAGGAACGAGAGATAAGGTAAATGTGGGGACTGAAACTTCAGAGGAATTCTGGATGGAAATGCGATTAGTTCAGTAGTAGTATTAGTAGATAAAGAAGAAGAGGTTATGGGGAATATGATGAAAAGATTAAAGAAGTATTTTGAATAAAAAAAACTTGGTTTCAAATTTAGGTAAGTCAAAAGTTCTCATTTTCTGGCAAAAACAAAGTAGGAAGGAAGGGAAGTGAATTGGAAATGAAGGGAGGAAAGGATTGAGGAAGTCAAGGAACTCACGGACATAAGATTTTCATTTAGGGAAAAAATAGGAATGTGAGGGATCACGTCAAGGAAAGAGTTAAGAGAGCAGACATGGTAATGAAAAAGGAGCATAGGAGAGAAATTATTTGAAAAGACTACAAGAATGGAAATACTGAAGAGTAGAATAGATACTGGGACAAAGAGAAAGGAAGAAGGTGCATGTTTTGTGAGCGAGGCAGAGCAACATTAAATGAAAAATAAACAAGGAAAGGGAGAGATGGAGGTTTGGCTAAGGGAATTGAAAAGGAAGAAGAGGAATAAAAGACGGGAGAAAAAATGGGAATAAGTAGACTTGTTAGCAATTTTTCATGAAACTAGGGGAATAATAGAGGAACAAATTCGTTCGAATCATGTTAATGTATAGGTACTATGTTTGATTCAATATGAAACGCTTAAGGTTTTAAGTCGAAATATATTGCATCTTCAACAAAATAGTTGAATTTTTAGTAAAAAAACATTAATATATATTCATGTTATTGTTTTTGGCCAAGGTAAATATTAATTGAAAATAGACGTGAAATTATTTTTGTCTACTGGCCGTTGTATTACGTTTTTTTGGAGAAATGAGAAAAAATCTACATCGGCCTGGATTTGAACTGGGAACGCCACTTTTCATGAGTGAAGCGTTAACCAATTACGCCATCGGGGCCACCGCTCCGCTCACGAAAAAAAGCGCTTCCGGTTCAAATCCGGGCCAAGGTAGATTTTTTCTCGTTTTTCTAAAAAACGTAATACTGCGGCCATTGGACAAGAAATAATTTTACATCTTTTTTCAAAAAAGATTAATTCTCAACGAAAAACGTAATATTTTATATTTCAACCTAAACATGATTTCAATTTTTAATCAAAAACAGTCGAATTTGACCAAAAGAGGTGAATTCTCAATGAAAAATGTAATAGTTCATACTTCAATCAAAAAAAAAAAGATTTTGATTTTAAATCAAAAACAGTTGAATTCAACCAAAGAAGATAAATTTTCAACCAAACAGATGAATCTTCAACCAAAAACCGATCAATTGTTAATCAAAGTGTTGCACTGTTAACAAAAAAGCGAAAATTTCTAGCAGAAGAGATGAATTTTTAGCCAAAAAAGATTTTCCATTCAAGAAAGAAGAAAAATGTCAACAAAATGGTTGAATTCTAAAAAAAGGCGAATTCTTCACAAAACCGTTACATTTTCTGCTCGAAAATATGAATTTCCAACCAAAGCATTAATTTTCAAACGAAAAGTTGCATTTTCTACCATAACATCAGAATTTTCAACCCCAAAAGACGAATCTCAACAAAAAAGTTGAATTTTCAAGTCCAAAATATGAACTTTCAATCAAAAATCGAATAGTTAAATTTACAGTTGAAAAAATTGATATTCAATTTTAAGAAAATTTCAACAGAGTAGTTTAATTTTCAATCAAAGAGATAGACCCTCAACTGAAAAAATTACTTTTTAATAAAGTAGCTCAGCTTTCAACCAAGTAGTTGAATTTTCAATCGAGAGGATTAATTTTTTTCTAAAAAGTCGAATTTACAACAGAGTACATCAATTTTAAACCAAATAGTTGAATTTGTGTTCAAAAACGTTAAATTTTCAAGCCAGAAAGTCGAATTCTCTAGAAAAACGTTAAATTTTCCACCCGGAAATACAAATTTTCATCCATACTGATAATTTTCAACCAAACAGTTGAATTTTCTACCATAATAATAGAAGTTTTAAGCCAAACAGACAAATTTTCAACAAAAAGGTTGAATTTTTGAGCCAAAAGGAAGACGAATTTGCAATCAAGGAGATTAATTTTTTACCAAAAAGTCGAATTTATATTAAAATACATGAATTTGCAACTGAATAGCTGAATTTTCATCCAAAAACGATCAATCGTTAACCAACCAATTAACCAATTAAATAGTTGAATTTTCAAATAAAAACGATCAATTTCTAACCAAAAATAAATTAATTATATTTTTAGTTTGAAAAAATTCATTTTCAACTAAAAAAACGAATTTCCAAAAAAGCTAGTTAAATTTTCATCCAAATAGTAGAATTTTTAACCAAAATAGATGAATTCTGAACCAAAAATGTAATGGCATATTTTTCAATTAAAAATAAGAACAGTTGGATTCTTTATTGAGTTCTACAAACTTAGTCTGCATGTATGCGAAAACACGAAAAAAAGGAGAAATATAGGAAGTTATTTGAAAGCAGGAGAAAAAGGAGGAATTATTTAGAAAAGGGTAAAGGGGAGAATAGGGGAAAGAGTCTCAAGCCTGTATTCAGATGCTTTACTTGTATAATAAATTCATTAATTTTCATCCAAGCATTTCCAAAAATTGTTATTCACATTTGTATTTCTCATGTGTGATGTCACATTCTGCGTTGACCCATCGCCCTCCCCCCAAACCTTTACGTCAAAAATGGCCACAAAACCTGTTACCCTCCTCCAATCCACCTGACAGTGTGATGTAGTTTTTGAACGTCCCCAAAAATGTTTGTTTAAAGATTGTTGTAAGAATCGCAGGAAAATATAAAAAAATACAAAATAAAATATTTGAAAAATATAAAATAAAATATAAAAGAATGAAATAAAATAAAATAAAAAAAGTAGAGGTACTTTTTTTGTATATATAAAGCAGGAACACTAATGGAATATTCACTTATTTAGTTACGCAAATTAAAATCAATCTCTTTTTGAATTTTTTTGACAAATGTCTTTCTCTTTTACCTCCTTTACAATGGTGCTAGTTTTCAATATTTTACCCTAGCGATAGCTAAGTGTGAGTTGCAGAATATACACTGGAACCTCGATTTAGAGGCTGTCTCGGGTATGGCCTGCGATTGCCGTGATGTCCCTTCAAAAATTTCTATATCGTAAACAGTCGGGGCTGTATGGACCATTTCCATCATGAATACATAATACTAATTAACTGTATTTCGTACAAATATAGATTTTCGCTATAATAAAGGATGGACCTCTTTTAATAGTGAAGACCAATTAATAAAAAGAGGTTTTTATCGCGTGTATTTGAAAATAAATGCGAAATATGTACGCGGGAGTGCAAGCTGCCCGCTTTGTCGCTATGGTACTGCTGATTTTTGCTGAGCTCGCAGCGCCTGTCTCTCGGCTCCTTGGACCCCATCATCACTGAATGCAGCCGGCGAAAATTCTACGCAGACGGTATATGGGGGGCCGTTAGTATAAGATTTTTGAATTTGCTGTGTGTAATCATTTGATTTTTCGAAAAACCAACATACAGGAACATGATAAATTAAATTTCAAGATGTTATATTCAAAAATGTTTAGAAAAGTAGGTAAGATGTACAAATTTTGAGCTGACTGACAACACATCAAAAAGTCTTACATTTGTTACAGTTTGATTTCAGTCAACTTTGTCTGCATGTATTGTGCTGCTTCTTCCTTCATAACACTATATTTTTACACCATGTTGAAACTAATAATTTATCTATTATGTGCACGGAAAAAATGTACGGTAAATATGTATCGTTGCTTGAAAAATCTCAAAATGAGTAGGTGCATATTAGGGTGGTCCAAAAAACGTTTTTCGAGCTAGAAGTCCCGACCCCCCCCCCCCCAGCAGAAAGTTTCCATTTCAGGAGAAAGAAAATCCGTGATATTTTTTTGAAAATTCCAATATCAACACGTGCCACCGGGTACTTGAGAATCCCATATATTTAACATGGGAAAATTTTGAATTTACGAAAAATTGGACTGATACATCAGAGTTTGATCGAAAGTTGCTAAATTTTTCAGAGATTGTACAGGAGAGTTTACGAAATAAAACCATATCAATAACTTTCATTTTCAACCTCTCCTGTCTACCCCCCACCCCCAACGCCCCGAATATGACGCAAAAATAAAAAGACTACATTTTTACGTCTTATTGTTGATTTTCAGAATTTTCTGCCGTCATTTTTTGAGAAAAAAGTGGATATCCCTGGCTCTATTTTAAGGAATTTTGAAAATAAACAATAATTAATTATTTAAATAATAAAAAGAATTTAATACTCTAAACAATGACCAAGTACTACATTTTATTCAGAAAATTCGATTATTTTTCACATTTTTTGGGAAAAAATAATTGTTTAAGTAAGTTACATTTATTTCAGCAATTGAAAATTGTTCAAAAAGTCATGGAGGATATTCAAGTTGTTCATTAGTAATTAATTGTATTAAAAATGACGGCAGAAAATGCTGAAAATTGACAATAATACGTAAAAATGTAGTTTTTTGATTTTTGGATTATGTTTGGAACGTTGGAGCGGGGGGGGGGGGAGGAGGTTGGAAATGAAAGTTGTTAATATGATTTTATTCCGTTGATACTCTTCTTCAATCCCTAAAAAATTTGGCAACTTGTGATCAAATCCTGAAGTATCAGTCCAATTTTTCGAAAATTCAAAATTTTCCCATGTTAAATATATGGAATTTTCAAATGCCCGGTGGAACGTGGTCATATTGGATTTTCGAGAAAAAAACTATGGATTTTCTTTCTTCGTGAATAAAAACTTTTCTTGGGGGTGGGGGATGTCTTGCCCTCAAGAGGGAAGAAAATTTTGCAATGCATTTTTGGACCAACCTAGTGTATATAGTTAAGAAAAAAACATTATTTGCTAATGGCTACCCGCTACTCAAAACATCGAATTTAAAAAAAATTTTTTTTGGGTTGAGTTGTTTATTTATTGAATTCTTATGCAAATTAGTCTGGAGGTTAACTTTCTTGTTGATTATTCATCTTTTCCGGTTGAGAATTCTACTGCTTTGCCAAAAATTCGTCTTTTCGCCTTGAAACTTCAACATTTTGGTTCAAATTGTTTTCATTCTTTGACAGAAAAATTTTTTTCGTTTAAAAATTTAACTCTTCTGTTGAATTTCGTCTTTTCGGTTCGATATTTCATCTCTTTTAGTAGAAATTTCTCCGAGTCTTTTTTAATTGAAAATTCAACTATTTAGTTGAAAATTAATCTTTTCCGGTTGAATTCAACTATTTTTCATTTGAATTAAATATCCTTTTTGGTAAAAAATTCTACTAGTTGAATGAAAGTTGAATTTCTTTGTTGAAGAATCATTTCTCTTATGAAAAGTCATTATTTCAGTTGGACATTCATCTTTTTAGTTGAAAATGTATATCTTTTGGTTGGAAATTCAACTATTTAATTGAAAATTCATGTATTGTGTTGAAAATTTATTGTTTCTTGTAGAGAAATGTTTTATCTATATAATTTTACATGAGATTAAATGAATATTTCAATCCATAAGAATAAATTTGGACAAGAGTAGGTTTTTTTAAAACGGCTGGCCGTTTTTTTCTCGAATTTTCAACGATTAATTCAATGTTTTGATCACAGATTCATCATTTCAGTTTAATTTTATCTTTTTTTTTTGAATTTTAACTCTTTTGGTTAAAAATTGTATTTTTTGGTTGAGAACTCAATTATTTTGTTGAAAATTGGACAATTTTGTTTCAAAGGTATCCTTTTTAGTTCAAAATTCGTTTTTTTGGTTGAAAATTCAACTATTCTGGTAGAAACTCGGACTATTTGATTAGAAACAAACTTTCTTCTTGAAATGATCTTGAAGTTGAACTTGTGAATTGAAGGTTTCTTCTTTATTCATAATGTGTCCTCTTACTCCTCTTAGAGCTTACATAACCTCCGTTCCTTTACATCTTTAATAAATTCTTTTCACATCGCTCATTACCTGACTATCTTAATATCTGATTTAACTTATTTCTAATTCTTAAAGCTTAGTGCGTCTGAGCGAATTAACGAACTAGTGATTGAGCGTTTGAGCGCACGAGCGAGTAAGCAAAACAGAAAGAAGAAAGCGCAGCAGCATCTTATTCTACTTAATTTTTACTTATTCTTACTTTACAGTTTTGGCTACTCTTATGCTTTCATATGACTTCCGTTTCTTTTTTCTCCTTCTTCCCTGTCCACTCTTGCTTTCCGTCATCTATCCCCCACACTCTCTCATTCATTTTCTTCAACTCCTCTAGCCTTTTCTACCTCCTTCATCCATTCTGCTTCCAGTCCCTCCTCTCATAGAATTTTCTTTAAATTCTCTTACCACCCTCCCCTCTCCTTCTTTTCTCTCATACAACCATCCCATACATGCTCTCATGTCTCCTCTACTCATTCATGGGTTAAGGCTAGGGGAGGAAAAAATATATAAACTGGCAAATGCGGATGAAATAGTGTTGCTGGCGGAGAATGAGGAAGTAATGTCGGATTCAATTATGGTGTTAGAAAAAAACTTAGATAAGAAAAAACTGAGGCTTAATATGGATAAAACGAAGGTAATGAGGTTTAGAAAGGGGAGTGGGAGAAAGAAAAAATGGACAGCTGGATGGAAAGGTGAAAGGTTAGAGGAAGGTATTAGGCTATGAAGCAGAGATATGGATGGGATGGGAGGAGAGAAGGGAGCTTGAGAGGCTGCAAGAGAGATATATTGAATGTACATTAGGGGTAGACTAGAAAACTCCGAATTATACCGTAAGAGAAGAGGCTCAAAGGGATAAATTAAGAGCAAAGGCGGAAAGGAGGGCGTGGTAATTCGTAGAGAACTCAAGGCAGGGAAAGGGAAGGAATCATCGACAAAGTGTGACAAAGGAGGTAAAGAAAGAGAAAAGAGAGCTATAGAGTTAACGTGATGTGATGAAGAAAGAGTTTCTTAACAGATCGAGGGACGGGAGAAGGAGAACGTGTATACCATGAGAAACTGGAAAAAAAAGAAAAAGGCAGATAATAGATAGAGGAGGATAGGAGAATCAAGATACAATAGATGGTATAAGGAAATAAGAAGAGAAGGATTGCCAAAGTATCTGAAAAGAGTTTGGAAGGAAGAGAGATGGACAAACGTAGCTAAATGGAGACTGGAAAATAAAGTAAAGGAAACAATGTACTGGGGAACGCAGGTTCCTATAATCTGATAACTGGAGATGTACTGAAATAATTTTCAACGATGAAATTAATATGGATTCCTGGCTTCACTTAATAAGCCTGGTGTAAGACAAGAGGTTCGAATTATCGCGTAGACCCCAAATAATCAACAAACTGACTTTGGTTGTACACTGAGCCCATGTAATTAGGCAATTAATAATTGGGCTTAACCGGTACTACCAATTAAGCGGTTAGTTAGCCAGTGTTACCTCGGCCGAGAAAAAGCCGCTACCCTATTTTATCACCCCACCGCTTTCTACCCTATTCTCCTCTACTCATCCACATAATGCCTTGCGGTTCATTTAAGCAGCTATTCTGACCGAAAAGGAAGGCAGAATCCATTTGGATAATAGTTTCCTGTTGAACTAATAGCATGTCAATCAAAAATTTAATTTCAGATAACATTTACAATTCCCTAATCTCCTAAGCTAATCCTTACTGAATTCTTGGATGCTGCTTCGAATAATGCTTTTAATCGATTCGACCGAATCAATAACAGAATTCCTTTTTTAATGAGCTGTAAATGCACGCGCACAAAGCACGCGTTCGCGTCCCTGGACTTTCATTTCCTACCATCCAAAATATGAATAATTTAAAAATCCATCGTTATTTTTTTTTAATATTAAGAGTTTAACCATTTTTAGGAAAATAGGACTTCGTCTGCAAATATTTTTTTCATCCTCTCTATCAAACCTCCATCTACTCCTCTCTCTTCTATGGCCTTTCATATCACCCTCGTGTTCACGGAGTTAAATGGTGCTTTAAAATTCACAAACAGTGCAACTATTTTCTCTTCCTTCCGCCCCAGGTTACTATTGACTAGAAAATTGAGGACGTGAATGTTATCTGTGGTCCCCATCCCTTTCCTAAAACCCATTTGGTTGTGTGGTGTACTTCCCTTTTCCTCCAGCTATCTTTGCAGTCCCTTCCTAAGCACTTACGCGTGAATTTTATACCCCACTGACACGAGTGTGATACCTCTATATTCCTCTACCTTTTCTTCCTCTCCTTTCTTCATCAACAGCACTGCCAGTCCTGTCTTCCACTCCTCTGGCCACCTTTCGCTTTTCTAAACCTTATCACAAATTCTCCATATTTCTTCTTTCACAACCTGTCAACCACATTACAGTGCTTCATTCACTAAGCCATCCCAACCTATTGCTGTCTTTTTTTTCAACCTTGCAATTGCCTCATGCACTTATCATGAATTCCTTATCATTCTCTATCCTCCTTCCTCTCCTCTTCTATTATACATTTATACAGAAGCCTTTTTAAAACCTATCTTCACAAAAGCCACTTTTTCTACTTTTATTCTGCTCACCATTGTTTCGTTCTTTTCTTCCATATCCTGTTTCTCTTCTTCCTCTACCACCATTCTCCTTCTTACCCCTAAAAACATGCCAACCATAACATATCCACGCTATTTTAGGGTAGCCTCTAGAAACAAAACGAAAATTCTCATCTTTTCCCGGTTAACAAAACATTTTCCAGGTCATTAAAATAAAAAAATTCCAACAATCTACCCTGAAAAATTTGGCAATTTAAGTATTGGATATTAACTACAAAATAGATGTACACAGAGTATCATAATTGTTCTGAATTTAAAGTATTCAAAATAAAAAAAAAGTTTAATTTATAAGTTTATCAATCTTACAATAATGGGAAATAAGGATTAGAAGCCCTGTAATGTATGGGGCATTATTTTTCAATTACTATCTATTTGAATGATTCATAAATCTGTTAAAACCAATAAAAAATATTTCTTCCATTACAGTTTCGATAGGGTTTCTCATAACCTTTCCATTAAACATAAGCATTTGCAGAAAAACAAGTTTTTTTCTTTCAAACACCTTCAGGTTCGAAAGGCGGACAGATTATTATTTATTCGTAAATTAAGCCTTTCTGTAGGTTTTTCGCAGATACCATCTTCTTCAACGAAATTTTTTTATCTGAAGATATTGTAATGAACTAACCTAAGCTTTCTTTTCTGTCAAAAAAAAAAGAAATATTAAGAAAAGAACCCCAAATTCGAAACAATTCGAATTCATTTTTGACCTTCAGTTAATTCTGAAAATCATTGAAAACTGTACATCTTGAATTATTTTTATCTGGCGAACAACACTAACATAGCAAAATGATATATATTTTAGAATTGCGCATTCGAAACTATAAATTTGCATTGGAATTGTGAAAGTTTTTAGGACGAATCTTATATAATTTCTAATGAGAAACTTTCAAAATTAATGAGTTCAAACTTGAAGCGTCAAAACTTGAAGAATTACACACTTGGTTTAAAAATTGAAGCATTCTTAAATTAGGATTTCGAAATTAAAACTCTTTAATGTATTGCTTTCAAAATTGTGCATCGCGATTATCAAAACTCAATCATTCTAGTTTTAAGTAAAAAATTAAGTTGAAAAGCAACATATAGCTAATTCCGAATTCCGCATTGAAAATTTCAAATTCAGCACTGCGAATGCACAAAGGCGGACAGTTTCACAAAAAAATGATAGTATTTGCATGAGAATTTCTTACTTATTGTTTATATTAGATCGTTTATTCCGAATTCCGCATTGAAAGTGCATAATTCAAAATAGCGGATACAAAATGGCGGATAGGTTCACAAAAAATATGTGATTCGTATACGAATTTATTAACGGAGGTCTTTGAGGTCCTTCTCTACGAATTTTGCATTAAAAATTCCAAATTCAAAATGGCGGACAGTTTCACAAAAATGATTGTATTTGCAGAAGAATTTGTTATCAATGGTTTGTTTCAGATCGGTTACTACGAATTTTATATTGAAAAACCAAAATTCAAAATGGCGGATGCGACTCTTCATTGGAATCCTCGGGATCCGAAGAGGGATCATTGGATCCTGTAGATAATTTATGAACCCAATCGTGTTTAGCAGTTTTGGCCATGTAAGAAGTTTTCATATCACCTTCATCAATCTCCATCTTTCACATGTGACATTTTTATATTACTGGGATAGGCGGCACCTTCTTCAAGTCTCGCGTTTCCATTCGTCGAAATTTATCTAAATCTTGTGAAGATAGTAAAATCAGTTTAACAGCAGGGACGTATTTTCGCACTTCAGTTACGAAAGATTTGGCATCGGTGATGGCTTCCAAGTGTGAATGTTTTAAATTGTGATCAGTGACAAAATATTTGACAATTCCCCCGATTCCATTACAAACTCTTTTTCCATGTCCTGCTGCATAGAAAACCCATCCTTCATTAATTGGTGATTCAGATAACTCGTAAAATTGAAATCGGTTCTTGAAGTGAGCAGGTGCTCCCTCTGTTATAACAGTAGTTTGTTGTATGGATTCTGCCTGAGAATCTTCTTCAAAATTTTCGATTATATAATTCATTGCTCAAACAGCATGCGCAGAATCATATTATGTATCGTCAGTAATAATTGCAAAACTCTGTGTTTTTCACCGCGATAGCAAACCGCTGTAAATATTGAGATCTGAAAATTTTCCAGGAAGAACTTTGAATTTCATTTTTCAAAATCCTTTTGCCATTTTCCGCAAAATCATCGTGTAGACGGATGTTTTTCGGAATACCTTTCGCTTCTTCTCTTACTCTTATTATTCCCTCCCTTTGAATGTCTTTCACGTATTTATGGACATTTGCTTTCAATATCCAATGTCCTAGTTCTTTCAAAAACGTATTGAAAGATGCTGTCCGTTTCCCTAAATCATTTTTGTTCCATGAAGCAAAAGTTACTTCTCCACAGACTACCTCTTTTGAGATGTAAAGTTTCCGAATTGTTAAACCTCCAGCACCAGGACATAACTCGCATTTCTGAAGAACGCATTTTTTCTGACGCAGAAGAAGACATCATAGCCGAAGATACTTTGTGACAAATTTTTTCTGAGTTTGAAGACTTTTCATTTCTCAACTTTCGGAAAGCGATTAGGCAGAGTTTAAAATTGACACAGTGAATGCAGACGCACACTTTCTTTGGAGGATTGATGATAACTCATTTTGGCCGCAATGAATAAACTTTAGATCTTCCAATGATTGCCGATGGGCTTCTTCTACAAAAATTTTATGCATTTCATTTATGCTCCGCGTCAAGAAACGTTTCATCTTCTTTACCTTTTCCTCATCTTCATAAACATTCATGACCACTGTATGGATTTAGCGAATTATAAACGCCTTTCTTCCTTTTTAGTTTCCGTGCTTCATCCATCATATACTTTGTGAATGGAAATTTCGAAAGCATATCATTTTTTGGAAAATCATCAGAGAATAACGTAAGGAGGCGTATTTTTTCCGGTTGTGGAGTGTCATAAACTCTTGACAGTAATACTTTTTGTTGATTCAGAAAACTCATCTACAAATTGTTTCCGCTTTCTGTTAGCGTATACCTTTTTCCGCATTCTGGTACATTTAATTCTGTACGAAAAGGTGAAACGTTCAGACTCATACGGATCATCTTGCTTCACATTGTTTCATTCGGATCATCACTAGAGCTTATGCTCTACTATGTTAAGATCATCATTTTCGTTACCCACGATATTGTTCTCATCTTTTGCTGCAACATTTGAGAGTACATGAAATCTAGATGTAAGACGTGAAGAACAATTTTTGCAAACACAAACGCGTGATCCAATATTCCTTTCGGGAAAACAGCGGTTGCAGCAGAGCAGCGAATTCTTGCAGCTGTACAAATCTGATAGTAACAATATTATGAATTTGTTTTCTGTGCACTGTTTCTAACTCAGGACACACTTTTCGTTTGGCATTCAAATTTATTCTTCGAGTTTTACCCATTACTTTGAATCTAAATTTTCGTAGACACACTCACGCTATCTTAGATTATTGACATTAATAGTTAAATCAAATGGATGGAAAACTTCATCATTTGAGATATATTAAACTGTCACAGAATGCTGTAAAAAATGAATACAGACATTTTCAAATATTATTTGTTTCTTCATAGGTAAAATGGAAAATACAAGTTGGAGGACAAGAAATATATAGGCAAATTCTGTGAAAGGCGAGAAGCCCCACCTTTTTATGTTCTTTAATATTTGAAAGAATAATTTGTTTATATAAATCAGACATCCTAAAAGTTTCATGCAGACCGAACCATTTTTGTAGTCAAGAAATATTTTGCTTATAAAAACTGAATTTTTTAATTTTTCTCGCAAAAGGTTCAAGATATAAATATGTAACAGAACTTCTTGTAGAATTTTTTAATGCGCAACCTATTTCTGCAGAAGTTTATCGTGTCCCTTGTTATTTGCGAGAAAAATTCAAAAATTCCATTTTATGAAACAAAACTCACCTGGCCGTAAAAATTATCTAGCCCACATGAAACTTACAAGATGTCTTCCTTATGAAAGTACATAAACAAAAAATTGGCAAAAAATATAAGTGTGGGTTTTTCGCGAAAATCGACTTTTAATATTTTCAGAGAAACCGCTGCCATTCTTTCAATTTTCAACCTTTTTTTAAAATTTTTAGCGAATTTCGAAATACGCATAATTTCGTTGAAAAATATTTCTTCTCAAAGCGGTAAAATACGTATTGCCTTATTTTCTCCAAAAAACAACATATTTCGTTCCCGAGAGATCCTGTTACTTCAAGTGTAGACTCTGTCTGATTTGAGATGGATTCGATCTGTAGATTATCATTAGTAATTCCTGAAAAATGAATTTTAGAAGCGGTCTCTCAGTGCTCATTAACGGAAAGTAGTATTTGAGTTGAAAGCCCATTTTTATTTCTCTTTAAATATTTTCTTTTTCTAGGTTTTTCGATTATTCAAGTGAGGGATTTTTTCTTCTTGAGATATAAATTTCTTAAAGAGACAGAATAGGGAGAATACCAATGAATATTAATAGCCGATTGGATTCAATATTAATCCCAAAGTGGACATACAACCACGGATGCATGTGTGTGACTGCGTGCGGAGACAACACACAAGCTAATCCGCGGTGGATTTATTTCACAACGTACATCATGGAACCATTGGGATTTGGAAACTACCGCAGAATCCATCCATCAATTTATATAATCCGATTATCCGTATCTTGCATTCGTCATCGATTGTGTTCCAGCATCGTACAGCAGAAGCCGCGTCGATCCTGAGCAAGATCTATTCGTCTCGTTGGCTTTATTGAAGCATCATGCTTGCGTTGACAGCGACCGTATCGCATACGCTGTTTATCAATTTTCCGAAAATACGACCTCCACAAAAATTAACGAAAGAAAGTGTTGTTTAATTACTGTCGACAGAGAAACAGTTTTGATAAAACTGCGCTAATCTGATGATGGCTGAAGCTATATTATTTTTGAGTGAGGGAACATCAGACGGAAAAAGTACATAACATGATTTATTTTAGCCAATAGGGCCCAGAAACAGGCAGGCAATTCTGCTACATCGTGGTTACATGTACTTACACTTTTTACAAACTTCCAACCATTACAAACATTGAAATTACATTGATTGAACTTACTTACTCCTTCTTTGTATTTGCCAGCTCTGTCACCTGTTCTTACCTTTATTTTTTCCCTATCTACCTTCTTTAATACTATATACCATGGCCTCAATTTGTCTTATCCCATTGTCTATCTAATATACCTTTCACGCAACTTCTCCACCTCGTCGCATTCTTTCCAACCTCATATCTCCAATCCATACATTAGAACACTTAGTACTAGCGCTTCAAACATTCTCATTATTCTCTGAGAGTCTTCTTTAAATAATTTCTCCCCTGTGCCCCATACTTTTTGCATTAATATGACTGCTCCTTCAACTCTTTTTCTTCTTGACGTGACTCCTTACATTCCTATTTTTCTTAAATGAAAATCCTAGGTACGTAAACTCCTTGGCTTACTCATTTCTTCCCCCCACCCCCTTTCACTTCAAAATAATTCTTCCTTTTTGCCTACTATGTTTTCGCCCGGAGACCGAAACTTTTGACTTGACAACATTTGAAACCAATTTCTTCTCTTCTAAATACTTTTATAATCTTTTCATCATACTTCCCAACAGCCCTTGTTCTTTAGCTACTACCACTATGTCATCCGCGTATGCCAAGGTCTAGAATTTGTCTTCTCCTGACACCAATCCTCTCTCTAACCCTTTCTTGAATTCTTCTTCCATGTCCGCTATGAACACCTCAAAAAGTAGCGGGCTCAGCGGACATCCTTGTCTTAATCCTATTACCGTCCGGAATTTCTTCGAAGATTTAGTCCCCACTGTTACCTTATCTATCGTTCCTTTGTAAATTTTGCCTCACTCTCTCTGTCAATCCTATTTTTATTCCTTCCTTCTCCAATACTTCTCACAACTTTTTCCTATCTACCGATGGGAGCGCTGCCTTTAAATCAACAAAAAAGCAGATACTATTTCTCCTTTTTTCACCAACTACTCCTTTACCATGATTCATAACAAATTATTACATTTTTTAAAAACTTTGTATCATTTTCGATATTCTTCAGAATGTCAGCATAAACGTTGCTTCGAGTTTCCTTTTGCTCACGAGTGAGCAATTTCGACACTATTTTAGCACAAACTTTTTCACGTGTAAATTTTCATTTAAAATTTGTGTAACAGTTTTTTATCGACGTTCACGAAGTGAGCAAGTGCATCGATTTGTTCACATAATTTTATTAACTTTTCCGATGTTATCGTCAGTTTTCGATGTGTAAGGACGGCCGGGATACGGGTCGTCTTCAACCACTTCCCTCCCTACCTTGAATTTTTCAAACCAATCGGAAAACTTGAGTACTGTAGCGGATTTTCCAAGTTTCACAAGAAAATTCGCGTTGACGTGCTGTTCTACTTTCACTCTCAACATAATTCCAGCAGAGCTCAGGTAGACGGTCAACTTCGAACAAAGGTTACTGCCGTATTGAGGGTCACACAGCTTTGAAATTTGAAGGGTATTCGAGGAAAGGAACAGAGATCAATATCAGACCCTGCTTGTTGTTGCCAAGGCCTCAAGTAAGCGTAAAAAAATCAGTCTAGTTATTCAATAGCCACATCTAGCAATACATTTCAATGAAGTAATTATAATTATTATAATGAATATGATTATAAATGTGAGGCGTCACAGCTTGTGATATTCTTCAATCTTAAATTTGAAAACATTCATAATTCGAGATTAAACTAATTAAAATTGAGGAATTTTTGTAAGGCAATTTCAAAGCGGAAGCACTCAAAATCGAATAATCTTAACTTCAAGGTTTTTAGACATACAGTATGTATTTCAAAATAAAATGTTCAAAATTGCGTTATTTACTATTTTTTGAGAGTGCTCAAAATTTAACAATTATAAATTAAAACGTTCAAAATTGTATATTTTTGAAAGTGTTTAGAACTGAACAATAATTTTGAACTTGAAGCTTTAATAATTAACAAATTAATGGTTGAATAAAAGCTTTTGAACCAGTCTCAGGGTCAGCTCTCATTTTTTTAAATTCTCCAAGTTAAATAGAGTTAGATTGCAATATTTTAAGTTGTTTAGTCTCAATTTTTAATCTTACTGAATTGTACATATACAAAAATTGTGCTCTTTGAAAGTGGGAGCTATAAAAATTAATCAATTTCTCATTTTTAAGCCAATTATGTTTTCGAAACTAAAGAATTTTAAGAGGACAAGTAAAATCTGAAAGATTCAAATTCAGGCTTCAAAGATTGTTTTTACGATTTTAAAATGAAAGCGATTGAGAGTGAAAGAATTTTTAATCAGGACCTTAAAATACGAAAATTTCAAAACTGAAGCTTTAAATTTGAACCACTTGAGAATGCGTATATGCATTCATTTATTTGAAGGACTCATAAAAAATTATGTAATTTGAAATTCTATTCCTAGCAATCTTGTTTTGTATTTGTATGAATTAATAATCTACTCAAATTTCTGACCGGAAATTTTGCAAATTTTCAGAAGAAAAATCTATCCAATCACTTGAAATGTCCCAAATTTCATATCACATGATATAAAACAATTTAAAATAAGTTTCATCATTTCAATTCTTTCTCAACGTTATTTTCAATTGCTCATTTTTTCAATTTCTAAATCATTCAGTTAACAATGCGTTTCAAAATTAACAGATTTGAAATTGAAAATTTTTGATAAAAAACGTTTTCAAGTTGATCATTTGTGAAAATAATTTGATTAATCATTTTGCAAGACGATTCTGAATCTGTTAAAAAAAAATCACAGGTTTTGACAATAAAAATTGAACTGTTGCAATTCGAAAGCCTCAGTTGTTAAACAAATGTGAACGTCCAATTGAACCTTAATAAACTATTTTTGATTTTCGAACAATTTCAAATTAGTAGATTCATAATTAAACGCTTTTATTCAGTTTCAGGTCCTACTGAGAAATTGTTTGTCTATTTTATTCTATTTTTAACCCATTCAATTTGAAAGTTTTTGATTGAAAAACAGAACAATTTTAAAAATATTTAGCAATATTTGACTGTACATTTGAAATAAGTAATTATAAATTAAATATTTGAAACCAAATAATTCGAATCTACATTGTTTGAAATAGAAAGCCTTAAATCGTTGAGATTTTAGGGTGCTACATTTAGACTTTAAATGTCAGAATTTTAATTGTTCCATTTGGAAAAATTTTTATTTGTAAGTGAAAGGGTTGATTTTCAAGTTGAGGGTGACGACTAAACAATTAGTAATTTTAACGACTGAAAATTGAAATAATTTAACTTCTAGTTTAAAAAGTGTTAAGTGTAGAAAATAAAATCGTTTAATTTTTAATGCTTCTAACTTAAAGTAACTTAAGATATTATAATTTTGAACATTTACAAATCTATTGACTTATTCTTCATTTTACAGCACTGAAAATGATAGCGTGGATTTCAATTTTTCAACCAGAAAACTTTGAACTGTTCAATTTATAAAAGTTCAAAATTCAAAATTTTTCAATTGAACGGCATTTTTGACACCTTTGTGAATTTTGTGAAATCTTAATGAAATCATCGAAATCTTTGTGAAAGATTTAACAACTTTCTTAACTCTTTTGAAATCTTTCTGAAACGCTTAAAATCTTCAAGAAATCTTTGAAATCTTGAAGAATCATTGAAATCTTTTTGAAATAAATCAAAACTTTGTTGAATCTTTTGAAATCTATTGAAATCTATTGATGTTTATAGAAATTCTTCTGAAATCTTTACAATCTTCTCGAAATCTTTGAAATCTTCTCAAATATTTTGAAATATTTGAAATCTCTGTGAAATTTTTTAAATGTTTATGAAATCTTAAAGAAATCATAAAAATCTTTTTGAATTCTTTAGAATCTTTGAAAAATCTCCGAGAGCTTCATATTTTGAAACCTTTGACATCTTTTGGAATTTATGGAATCTTTGTCAAATTACTGAAATATTTTGAATTCTTCTGAAATTTTTAAATGTCCTTGTGACATTTCTGAAACGTTTTGGAATCATTAAAATCTTTTCGAAATGTTCAAAAACTTTGTAAGCCTTTCTTAAATCTGTTGCAATCTTACTGAAATCTTTAAAACCTTCGAAATCTCCTGAAATCTTTTTCAATCATCTTGAAATTTTTTTAATTCAAAACTTTTGATTGAAAACTTTTGAAAGCTGCCATTTTATATGTCTATATTATCGAGCTTTTGAATTGAAAAATTCCAAGTTAAAAATTCGTTTAGTTTCAATTTTAAAACTTAAAAATTAATAATTTCCACTTAAAGTGCTTTGATTTGCAGTTTGGTTTTGATTACCTAAAATAGACATATTTTCGGCCTTAAGAGTGCGTATTTCTTAATTTCAATAAACATGAAAAATTTTCTCAAACAGGAAAAAAACCGTGAAATGACCGGAAGTTTTTTTCCTCGATTTAAACGGCCACCATAATTATGTAAAATAATTTAAGAAAAGTGGAATTCTCTTATTCGAGAAAGTGTTAAATTTTAAGTAACTTAATTTATTTCAAATGTATCTTTTATGCAGTGGTGTATCTCTTAAAGACGATGAATACCAGGCTGGTGATTCCACTTAAAAGGAGCCTTTCCAGCCCGACTTTTGTGGCAAAAATTTTTCTAGATTTCGAAATCCTGAAATGAATTCCTGAAATGAATTCGTACGCTGAAAAATTTCGATAGAAGTTGATATTTAATGAGTCTTAAGAGTTCTAATGCCATACTCAATTTGAAAAACCCAAAAATTTAAATGGTGATTATTTTCATTTCATTATTATATATTCATTTAACACGAATACGCATGTTGAAACTATAAGAATAATCTGTTACTATGATTGAATATAATATCTATGCATATTGTGGTTGATTAACACTGTCACTGCAAAACAAAATAGAATATATAGGCCGCATCAAAAGATGGTTTCGGAGATGAAAAAAATGCATATATATTCTGGTAATAGAAAAAAATGTGATGAAGTTAATTTATCGTAACGTCTTGTAATATACAAACACTTTTTATGATGTATTATGTTCATAGTATTTAAAATTATTTTGTTGTTCTTGAGAAAACAAGGCTTCAGAGATGAAACGGAATTTTTACTCGTGACAAAATAGTGATTTCAGTTATTCATCATAAAGAAACTTTTCTGCATTAATATGGATGGAAAATAAACATAGAGCTCTAAAATTTAGTTTCATGCATAATCAAGTCTAATTTACATTCTTTTAAGCATGTTGGAACAAGATATGTAATGTAACCCTATTTGGAGGAAAACCTGAAGACGAAGTTCAACGCTCTTATTATGAAGAAGGGTTTGTGCTGAAAAATTATTAGGTACCTAAAGTTCTAGCTAAAACCTTATATATTGAAAGTACACCGCTTTTAATTTTAAAAAGCTAGAAAATTCTAATAAAAAACACCGCAAAAGCTAAAAATTATGTTAGAAACATGGCAAAAAGAATTTGGAGATGAAATGTTTGAAGGTCCCACATACATTCAGCTTATGGAAACCGGTTACAGAATTTATTCTGCTATAACTCACTACCATTATGCAAAATTTTCAACAGTCGGAAATGAATAGTTTCGAAAAAAATTACTGGGACCCTGAAGAAGTCCCTTTGAGTACACTGTTAAAAATTTCTGTTAGAACTTTACATTCAATGTGTTTAAATTTTATTTCCGAGACGTAAGATGACGTTCCAATACATGATATAGTAGTTTTCAAATGCTGGTATTGTAATATTGACATACATGTAATGTAATGCTGCGGAAGAAAGTTTCTTAAAAAAATAAAAATTCACAGGCACGGTGAATCGAACCCTAACCGCCAAGCTCGAAGTCGAGTGCATTACGCATTATACTAGCAAAGCACAGTTCTTATATTACCTAAATAGAGGGTCATTTATCCGCTAGGCGGGTTAACGTGAGTGAAAGACAAAATTACATTATCGGTATTGTAGCGTGATATTGCAATACGTGTATGGTAACTGGCTAGTATATTTCGAAATTACAGTACACCTATTGCTATTTTAGCTTCCAAAACCGGTATGGGGTCGTTCAAGTACTACATAACGCACTTTTTGGCAATTTTAGACCCCCTTTCCCATAGGTAACGCCATGTAATATGCTCCAGGCCCCATTTGACGCATGTTGCTTAGACAACATTTTTACAATCTGTAAATATAATACATTACAGATAACTCTTATAATATTTGATGAACAAAACTTTTGTAAAAACAAACATTTCAAAAATATTCATGAACGAATTATTATAAAAACAAGTATGTAGTCCATGAATTTAGAACCCAGAAATTCTTCATGAGACTCTCAAAGGGAAGAGTTCGCAACCCGTGGATTCTTCATCCAATCTGAGAGGGATTCAATAATCAATAACAATAATAATCTAATAACAATAATCTCCAATAATCTGTACGTGACAGACGTCCATCAAAATAGTAAAATTTATTTCATTTTTTTCATCAAAAATAATATCATTTTTTTGGACCTATCCAGCGTCTTCCGAACCACACTCTTCACGTAATTTGCACAATTGTTCGCTCGATGAGCAGCTCTACGTTTAGGACGTACTAAAACAGGTTTAAGTAGGGTTTTTTTTGGATGTGATTTCTGTTTATGCTGTCGCGAAGCTGCGTTCGATGCCAAGTACAGAAAACAATTTTCGCCAACTCTGTCTTTCAAACGTGACTTAATCGAAGGGCAGTGGTAAACGTATGGAATTTTAGTCAAATCCTCGGAGTTTGGATGAATTTTCACTGACAATCTTGTCTGGAGCGGAGCAAACTTCGCGGTCTTATCTTCAATGCTTGGAACAGTAAGTCTAGATGATTGTTTCAGAGGATAGGGCGGTGGAGGGAGACCATCAGGTAATATGGCATGCAGGTCACTTCTCATTGGTTGACAGCAGTTTATATCATTACATTCCGAGATTTAAAGCAGACATTTGGATTCTCTTACGTGTTTATTGTACCCTTCATCAGATTCGTCTGCTTGAAGTTGATGGTTAGATGTGGTATCAGATTCGATATATTCAGCATGAACAGCGTTCTCATCCATAATCATTGCATTCCAAATTTCAGCCAGTATTTCTTCTGCTTGCTCGAAATTTTCAGGTTCTAAGGTGTTGTCTTATGTCCTTCCTTGTGCATCCAAATGTTTTCCGAGTGAATCATGAGGTATAATCAAACCCAATAATTGATGACTCAATGGTGCCATTCTTCTCTCCACACTGTTGTATGCACTGCGACCAGTTGCATTGGTTACAATAAATAGAGCGTCTAAATCAAACATCTTGAAATGTTTGATAGCGAAATTCAAATTTCCATATTTCGAAACCAACAATAATAGTTTGTTCTGACGGAGGTCCTGATGAGAATCCCAGATATAGAAGAGTGATCTCTTCTATATCTGGGATTCTCATCAGGACCTCCGTCAGAAGAAACTATTATTATTGGTTTCGGTATACCTTCTTCATTCAGAGCTAACTTCTTGAAAATCTCTAACTGTATTATCCTTCCTAAATGACAAGCATGAGTTTTTGCAGTTAAAGAAGAGTGTTTCCCGCTTCTAATCGCGATGTACGTAGGTTCTGAAAAGAAAACCGTTCAAGGATTACCCATCATATCCTTATTGATAAATATTCTAGTGTAAACGGAAGAAATGAGTTTGTGTTAATCAGCAAAAATCCAGTCATGATCCGGTAGTTGAACTCGATATTGAACGTGCATTAAGAATGGAGATTGTTTATTAACAGCCATTATTCCTTTTGGCACTCTTGCCTTATCATCTTGGGATAAGGAGAAAACCTGCTAAGGACCAAGAAGAGAAGTAAGAGATTCTAAAGCTCAGATAGTTAAAGTGCAAAATTCCTGATCAGGATGAGTTTTATACAAGTCTAATTACGCTCTGCGTAATTTGGCAGGAAGGGTTGAGACATGCCGTTTGCCTTCCGTGGAAGTTGATTTTCTTGGCAACAATCGGAAGCATGTTGCACTTTGAAACAAGGAAGCCCCCATTTCAAGTAATCAGCGTGTAAATCATCCAGTGTTCAACAAGATCCTATTGCTTCTGTTCTTCGTCTTTCATCCGCAGAACTTCCAAGCATGGCGCTTCCCAGAATAATTTTTAGTGAATCAGAGTGATTGATTTCTTTTCGCGGTTGATCAGATTTATTTCTGACTTTAAATTTCTTTTCTGTACTTTTATCTTTGGAACATATATTTTTCAAATGAGTTGATCGATTTTTATTAAATTATTGTTGACATATTGCATTATATTTTCGTATTTCAACTTTTCGCTGACCGATTCCCATCTTTTTTTTGAGTGTCTTGTTCATAGAAATTAATGCCATTTAGTCCACTGCTCCATGCTACTCCTACTCCTTTTAATTAATTTTTCAAATCCTTTAAATCATTTTCAGCTGCATCTTGAGATTGTGTATTCTTAGTCTTTTTTGAAACTTTTGTTGAAGGAGAGTCTTCTTTTTCTTGAAGATAATCATCAGCAAGAATCATTGTTTCGTTTTCTGTTCGTATTTCTGATGTTTCTGCAGAGCTACTTTCTTCAGGTTTATCTTCAATTGCCGGAACATTATTTTCTAAGATATAACTTTTTCCGCTGCTTTTTCCGAAACGTTCTGATTTTAAGTTGGAGGCCGTTCTTCCAGTGGTAAATTATTACTCATGAACAGCAATCATGACAATAAACTTACGTTTCCTTATGGAAATAAAAAAAAATAATTCTTGCAGCAAAATGTAGGTTATAATTTCTTTCAGCAGGATGGCAAAAGTATTATACAATACTTAAGTGTAAGCATTTTTTTAAAGTACGGAATAGAATAGAATGAAACATTTACTAATTTATTCAATATTCCTTTAGAATGCAAGAAGAAGGTTTTATACGTGAATTTACGAAGAAATTTTTCAAACGCCAAAACCCTTTGGTATTTCATGTTATTGATTAATTCCGTCAGTATTATTTTAGTCGGATACCTTTAAAACAAAAAATCTGAAGAAATGAAAAAATCTTGGAAATGAAGGTTTTTAAACACAATATTTGAAGATCGATTTCATCCCATTTACATATCCCTGATAATGTTGCAAGATTATAATCTGGAGGTGTCGGCCTAATTGTAATCAATAAAATGCAACTTTTAGGTTATATTTATATTACGTACGGAAACTCACGTTCATGAAAAACTTGAAGCGTGAAGCCTTCTGTTTTGTAACATTAATCTCAAATTCTCTTTTTCTTCCATTTATGTAATTGTTGAAAGACACTTTATCCAAATAGTTTGACTTTGCTTCTCTCCAAATTTTATTTGTTTCATTCTAAGCTTTTTGTCCAGAATTGTTGGGAAAACACTTTTTATAAGCATTAAATAAATTTAAGTAGAAATTGTTTCGGTTGGATATGCTAGAATCAGAGTTTATGTATTTTTTTACATAAATAAAAGTCTTGTCGAACTTAGGTTACATTTTCTCAAGTTTTTTTTTCTCTACTGCAATTATCATTGGTCAACGCCGCTGACCAATAATAAACGAATGTAATTGATCACGGAGGCGCTGCAACTTAAAACGCGAAAGCTTGAACTCAAACTTCTATCAAATGCAGGAAAAAACCAAGATTTTGAGAATACATGGGTTTTAAGGTCATGAAGGGAGCGTTACGTAACATCGACTTTAAACACCCTCCCTCCCTCATGTAACGCACAATAATATTTGGAGGATCTCTCCCCCTAAAGTGCGTTACGTAATACATGAACGGCTTCTATTGTATTTTTGCCTTACACTCGTATTGTAAAATCCCGAACATTTCAACAGTGCAGAATGACATAGATGCATTGAGAACATCTTTCGTTGATTTAACATTTTTTCTCTCTAAGTAATTAATGTTAGATTGACAAGAATGAATGGTTGAGAATGATTTGAGCAAAGTGATTTATATATAAAATGACTTTTAACTTTAGTTCGAATGAAGTTTGGTCGGGTAATTCGTTCGTTTATGCATGTCATCGAGGGATCCATTAAATGGATGTTAACATGCCTGTATTGGCAGCTCTTGGGTGAAGTAGTGTAGGATTTAGTGGTAGGAGGACAGTACAGTGGTCTGGAGAAGAGCTTCATCGATCTCGTTAAAGCTGCCGCTTTTCCTTTACTTTAGACGTTTTCTTCGTCGCTTTTTCCAGATCGGGACGAAGGCACTCACTTCTACCCCACAGGACCAGCCATCGCCACTGCCAACCTCTCTGATTCCCCAGACCACCGACTTCACAGCCAGATTACACCCAAGGGGAAAGTTTCAGCGCATGTCTTTCAGTGTAAAAAAAATATTATTATAAGACTGGTTTTCGTTATTAAGGAAAAAAAACCGAGAAAATAGTCTCACTTTAATTTGGTGCACAATAAATAACATTTTAGTACCGTAAGAGGGGTAAAGTCGCGCATGTAGGGTGAAGTCGCTCACACCCAATTTTATGTTTCAACTTCCAGCATCAAATTTCGTAGGGAGAAAAATAAAACATTTTCTATTGTTTCTATCAGTACAGCTGCCAAAATAATTTCGGAATTTATAAGGTGCAAATTCATTGGTGAGCGACTTTACCCTACATGAGCGACTTCACCTAGTTTTACGGTACAACTTTCTGGGCTTAAAATAGGATCGAAGAGATAATCAAATGTCATGTTGGTTTTTCGTGCCTTCTGAGCATGAATGTTATGAACTTTGAAGTTATGTTTAAACCGTACCATGGCTCTACATCATCTTAGTTTGCTAGCTCGTATAATTTATCAATCTGAAGTTAGCAAATTGAACCAGTCCGCATTCTCACTTCCTCCTCACTCACGCCTAGTTTGAACCAATTTTCACTGAAAAGTGCTTGCCCATCCTAATTACTTTCTGAATATGTTTTGGGGATGCCTTCCGCATCATGGCCAACCTCGATTGACTTCCACTAAAAGAATTTTGCCCTCATAATTTCAACTTTTTTTCGTTTCTGGGATAAGGAAAAACTATTTTAAGACCTTAAAGAAAGAAATCATTCGACACATTTCTGGAGAAATTTCATTTGAATATTTCCCGTGCGGAAGAATGGAGTGGGCCTCTGCAGGGAGCCCTCATGAATAGCCCTGAAGCCATAAGAGGGGAGGCTCCTCGCAGCTGTCCTGACGATAAATTTTTGAGAATGCCTTTCATAATTGTCTTCTCATCATTTCTAAGCATTTTTAAATACATATATATGTATTGTTCTCACAGAATTTTGTTTTGAATTAAAGAAAAAATATTGGAGCCTCGATCAGGATTTGTTCTCATGACCATAATTTTATCAGACTTCAGTTTTTTCTTTTGACCAACTTACAACATCGTTTATAATTTTTTTTAGACAGACGCTCCGCACACGCGTGAAGATATGTTCGAATTATCTTTATTTTCAATAACTTCACATTCAAATGAGATATTGTTACTTTTGGACACGAATGCAAATTTATTACATCAAAATTGTTTGATTTTTGAAAACTCTCGCATGAGGGCTACACACAGGGACATCTGCGGGGGCCCTTGTACAACATCTGAGAGTTCGAAGTTCAATTTCCGAAAAAATGTAATAAAATTTTTAACATAAATGCAATTTTTGCAAGTCTGAACTGATATAACACCGAATTTGTAGTGTTAACAAAATAGTAACCCTTTAGACCTGGAAATTTTAACCCATTGATCGCGAGGGAAAACATTCCAGAGAGGGGTAGGCGGAGCTTTTTCCATGAGGAACCTATTTAAATTATTCTTTGCAAATAAGAATGCATTTTCTTCTTAGTTCTAGCCCTTTTCTTATCCAGAACGTATGAGGACTACTTTACGACCAAAAATAATTAAAACCACTACACCTATACTACCCTCGTAAATTGTCGGTTACTTTAAAACTGACTAAAGGCTTTTCCGAAACTGTACCAATTGGCGCCACCAAAGGCACTGTTTCCCACACAATAATTCATTTTTGCCCCTGCATCACCAGAGTAAAAGTGCTTTTAACCTGCTAAGAGTAAACTAACGTCATCAGTCACATATCGGCGATTTTTGTCAACTCAAGCTGCGACTCAAGAAATTTGCGCAAAAAATCTGAAATTTGCAGAACATAATCTTTGCAACCTTTAATTTAATTTGAACTAATGAAACCATGAAAATCTCAACGAGTTTTAGAGGTATGACTAAAAATGTCCAAGCGAGTCTGCGTCGAGTTTCAGTCGGCAATTACCGCTGTCTGCCGCAGGAGCAGTGATCACTGAGAATTTCTCGGATTTTGTACCTCAACTTCAACTCGTGCTACGACTTGGGGAATTCGCGGAAAAAATATGGAATTTACAGACCATAATCTCTAAGACTTTTTCTTTAACTTAAACTAATGAAACCTTCAAAATCTTCACGAGTTTTTGTGATATGAAAAAAAAAAAATGTCTAAGCGTGTCTGCGTCGAGTTTCAGTCGGCTTAAGCAGCGAGGCGGGTCGATATCGGTGATCGTCGACTGAAACTCGACGCATACATGCTTGGCCATTTTCAGTCATATCATGGAAACCCGCGAATATTATTTAAATCTTATTGGCTCGAATTAAATATAAGATTTCACTGATTGCTTCTTGTAAATTTAAGATTTTTTCTATAGCCTACCTAGTTTTAAGAAGCTTTCTGAACTTTCCTTTCTAATGTCTAGCTTTATTCCCGACCGAGTTATCGTGATTCAAAGTCATCAGTATTTTTAAGTGCCGCTCGCGCTGCTAGCCATGCAGATAGTTTCCGACGGTAGTGTATTTTTTAAAATGATCTTTCTTAAAACTACTCATTTCTGGAAAGAATTTTTTTTGAATGGATGAAGGGGTTTCATTTTTTCAGGTCTTAGAATAGTTTTTACTCATTCTGAGGTTATTAGGTATATTTCCGTTCAAATCATTGAAAATTTAAATTTTGTTGGTATTCACCCTTTAGTTCGGCATAAAAAAACCTCCAAAAGTTGAACACAACATTCTGATGACTTTAAAATCTTTTGAAACATGTGCAAAAAGTCAGTTTCTTAATTGTTCTTTCTCAGTTCATTACTCGCCTAGATAGTCAAAACAAGAAATAGAGTGCACGAGATTTCCTGTTGAATAAGGAGCAGATTTGATGTTTTATATTGAATAGTTCAGGAAATATGACTTCCAGAAGAGTTTTTTATTGAAAAGTTATGCAAGAAAAGAACTTCCTATTCGTTTTGAATGCAAGTTGTACTTATATCAGTTAAAGCAGACTAAGTTTGCTGGAGATCTAACAAAAAAGATGCTCTAGCTCTGGATAGGTCTGAAGTTGTTGTGCCCTAAAAATCACCCTCTTTATTGAATTTTATTTGACATTAAAATTTTCGGAAATATCTTGTAATTGTTGCAATTCATGTGAAAAAATGTGCTTGTAAGTATAAAAGTACATGCATTTTTTAGCAAAAGTACAAGATACTGAATGACTCGTCTTTAATATATTGCAAAATATTGCCTCGAAAAGCGTTCCCTTTGACAAGAATTGACAAAACTTTGGCTAAAGGGTAGTTGGAAATCTGTTTCTTTTCACTTGATCTCAACTGTTTGCAAAAGCCACCCTAGTTATAGCCGCTGAGAAATTTCTGTACTTTTATTCTTATAGGCACATTTTATCATGTGGAATGCAACAAACACAGGTTATTTCCGAAAAACCTAATGTCTAATGAAATTTAATAAAAAGGGTGAGTTTTAGGACACAGTAACTTAAATCAAACAGAAAATGAGTTATTTCAAGGAAATCAAAATTAAATTCTTCATTAGGACATTCTTTCAATAAAAATCACTTCCGGAAGTCATATCGCCTGAATTATTCAAGATAAAACATTTTTTATTTTCATTTTTGCAGGGAATTTCATGCACTATAATTCTTGTTGTGAATGTTTAGGCGTGCAATACACTGAGAAGGAGCAAATAAAAAAACTGACTTCCTGAAACTGCTTCAAAAGATATTGAAGCCTTAGGAACGTTACATGATATCTAACAATCAGAGGCTTTTTATATGCCAAGCTAATGGGCTTATATCAATTGATATTCAATTTCCAATACTATCAACGGAAATAGACTACCGTCGGAAATTATCGACAAGGCTAGCGCGAGTGACACTCAAAATCACTGATGACTTTGAGAAACGATAACTCAGTCGTAAATCAAGCCAGACCTTTTTCCGAAAAACAATTAGAGAGTTCATGAAATTCCACGTTAAATGACTACCAGTTAAATTACTTCCGAATTCTCAAAGATGAAATATCACGTAAGAAGTTTTTAAAAGCAAAATCAAGAATTTCTCGAATTTTGTACTTCGCCTTCATCTCATGGCATGAACTAGAAAAATTACAGCATAATCCGGAAATTTACAGCATACAGTCTTTGAAATCTTATCTTCAATTTAAAATAATAAAACTTTAAAAATCTTTAGGGGTTCCCGAGATATGACTAAAAATGTCCAAGTGTGTTTTCGTCGAGTTTCGCAGCGAGTCCGACTGGAACTCACTGTAGACCCGCGTGGATATTTTGAGTGATATCTGGGGAACCCGAAAAGATTTTTTCAAATTTATTGGATTAAATGAAAATTAAGGTATGACATATTGCGTCTTGTGAATTTCAGATTTTTGCCATAACTTCCCTAGACCATGCAACAAGTTGAAGTCGAGGTACAAAATTGATGAAATTATTGAATTAGAAAAAATCTTTTTACATGATAAATATTCTGCCGAAAGTCAGAAATATCTCTTCTAGGAGTAATTCAACGTGAAATTTCATAAGCTTTCTAACCTGTTTTTTTTTAAATATCTAGCTTCATTCACGGCCGAGTTATCGTGTTTCAAATTCAACCGTAATTTTGAGTACTGCTTGCGCTGGTCGTGTAGATAATTTCGGATGGTAATATATACTTTAAAATCCCATAAGAAGAAATTCTAAATTAACATTTTTTGGAAATTCTAAACAGAATGATGGTGACGGGAAAAAAGGCGAGGAGGTAGACGGATCAATTTGTGGAAAAGTGAGAGAGCAGAATGATGGCAGAGATATGTAGAGTTTTACAACAAGAGATATAAGATGGTGGGGAATTCTTTGCGAAAGAAAAGTGATTTGCAGCAGGAGATACGAGAGTTGAGAGTGGAAGTGAAATGGAATTTTTGTACAGAGAAAAACCCGAAGTAGGAGGAGACAAAAGGGGAAGTGACGGGGGAGGGAGATATGACAGAGAAGGAGGAGGGAAATACAAAAGAAGAAGAGGAAGATTCAAGAGACGATGTCAAGGATAAGAAGGAGAAAGAGCAGGAGAAAAAACAGGAAGATTTACGGATGAAAAGGTGAGTTGCAGCAGGAGATACGAGAACTGAGATTGGAATGGAAGTGAAACTAGGGTATAGAGAAAGAATCAGAGCAGCAGGAAACAAAAGAGGGACTGACGGGTGAGGGAGAGATGACAGAGAAGGAGAAGGAGAAAACACAAGAAAAAGAGCCAGAGAATGAAGAAGATAAGAAGTCAAGAGATAATGTTAACGATAAGGAGAAGAAAAGGCAGGAGGAAGAAACTTGGAGGAATGCTCCTAGAAGATTATCGAATGATGAAAAATGATGAAATGAAAAGGAAAGATGATAGTATTACAAGTGGAAGGAAAAAAGGACCTTTCCGTTTGCTCGCGGGAGGTGAAAAGGGGAGAAGGGCGATAGGAGTGAGCAGTCGACAGAGTCGACAGTCAAGAGAGATGAGATAGTGGTGGGGTGCACGAAGGAAAATTAAGAGGAGAGAGGAAGAGAGGTCGGAGCCAAGGAGGCAGAAAGGGAGGTGAAGAGAGGCAGAAGGTTCGAGGTCTACTTGATCTTAGAAAGTGAACCGAGAAAGAGGATTGTGGAGGATACTGTCTATAAGTGAAAAGTAAAAAATGGTCAGTGTCTCATCAAAGGATGTGAAGTAGAGGTGAGGAAAGTAGAGCGTGGGAAGGGGGATCAAATATGATCAAATGTAAAAGATCGAAAGGAGGAGGAGATGGTAAAAGTGTGTGAGAGAGGGTAGGGTGAAAAGAAAGAAGAAATGGTAAAGATATGAGGTAGTATAGGCTGAGTAATGTGAAGAAGAGTGTGATGTTACGGAGATGCGCAAGAAGAGTAGAGGGCTAAAATACATTTGGTAGTAGTCAAAAATGGAAGAGTACGACAAAGATTATAAGTTGAAGTGGAAAATCGTTAGTTTTTCGTCGAAATATGTAAATTAGAGGTAAGGAATGGAGAGCGTGCAAAGAGGGGTCAAGTAAAACAAGTGTAAAGAATAGAAAAGAAGAAGAAGGGAGTAAGAGTGTGAGAGGAAGCTTTGTATATTTTGTAAATATTGTAGAAGAATTTCTCTAGGCTATCAGGCTGAAAAATAATGGCATACATATATACATACTCTGGAGGCATCCTCAAAACATATTCAGAAAAACAACTGGGATCGGCAGGCACTTTTCACAATCAGTTTCTCTTTCTTTATCTTTCTCTCTCCTTTTCTTTTCTCTTTTCTCTTCCTCTTCTCCCCTTTTCCTGTCAATCTCTTTTGCACAAATACACCCCCTTCCTCTCCTTTTTATCGGATTCCCTCACAGCTTCCTCTTTCCTTGACTTGCACTGTTTGAGTTGTACAGCTACTTCGTATGATTCACTCGAAATGACAGCTTTCACGGTTTCAAACACGAGCTATGCATTGTGAAACGGCAATCCTCTCTGCAAAAAAAAAATGTTTCGGGAATTGTCACTTGAAGACTGAGCCGATTCAAAAACGCTGACGGGAATTCCGATAATGGAAACGATAATAATATTTCCGAGATGGTGAAGTTAATTTAATTTCCGGTTCTATATGAAAAAGGATCTTGGAACAATTAAATTAATCTACAGCAATGTTCGTTATATTGAAGTTTGGAGTTGACGTTTCAGAAACTCCATTTTATGTTTTTTTTTTAAGAAAAGCTTTTTTATTCTAACGCGAATAATTCATGAATATTGATAGCAACTTTGTGAATGAGGAATTCAAATTCCATGCTCGATATTTTAAAGGAAAATGTCAAATTTTAATTACATTATTAGAGGGCACTCACTAGCGAGAAATGAACTTTAGCTGCCTTGTTTGATGAGTATCGACCGTTTTCAGTAGTTTCCGTCAATATTGAGTCAGCCTTCACTCCTAAACTCACTTTTTCATATAAAGCCTGAGTGAGGTGCAGATTCTACTCATGCTCGAGGAAAAACATGTTACAAGGAAAATACAAAGTTAATCAAACTCGACAAATATTTACTCGCGGGATTTCAGAGGATTAATTTTAGTATTTCGGGATTTCAAAGGATTGTGTATTTTCAGAAAATAATAAGATGACATAATTTTATTGAAAAAACAAAGTCCTTCATTTTAAAAAATACCAAAAATATAATTACCGAAATAGAAAATTTTCGAAGAGGAAAATTTCCGAAATTTCAAATGACCGAGAAAAATAATACTATCGAAAATGTTTATTGACGAAAATGAAATATTCCGAAAGTGAAACTTAACGAAACTAGAGAAATTCAGAAATTCGAAAATACCGGAATTATAAGGTTACTGATATTATAAAATAACTGATACTTTAGAACATGAAATTTCAAATATTCAACAAAATAAAATAATCTTGTGGACTTGCACATCTACTTCAAATTTTACATAAATTGTAAGTGACCCAGCATATAGCTTCTTAATCCTAATCTGTTTTCCATTTCAAATTGCACACATATAAAATGAAATATTATTTTAATAGATACCAGAGAGAAATGAGAATACAAATACAAATGCAGATAAAAAGTGATAAACATTATTTCTTTCATTTTTCGGTAATTTGAAATTTTCAGATTTTGAAAATTCGGGTTTCGAAATCTTGGTAATTATATGGTATCGGTAATTTGAAATTTCTGAACTTTTCTGGTAGCGCTAACTTTCATTTTCAAAGTATTCTAATTTCGTTAATAAACAATTTCGGTAGTTGTTTTCGGTAATTTAGGATTTCCATTTTCTGGAAATTTTCTATTTCTGAAATTTTATAGCGGGTATATTTTAACATTTGGGATTTGCTTTTTTGGTAAAATTGGGTCATACCGAATTAACAGGCTTCACAGCATGTCCCCTGTTTTCCCTAAAATTCCCCTTTTTCATTTATGACCCACAAAAGACACTCTTGAAAATCTTTGGAAAATCTCTTGAAATCTTTTGAATTCTCTTTGAATTTTTGACATCTTTTGCAATCTTAGCACTTTTTATTATTTTAAAATATTTTCAATATTTACATTCACGGAATGATAAATTTCTATCTTAAGATGTATTTTCATAGCTCCACTCATAATTTATTATTTACAAGTAAAAACGATATGAAATACGATTTATTCTCAAATTTATTGAATTATGAATGGAATACGGGATTGAATAGAAACCTTTTCCAATGGATTGAGGACTCCCTTTTTATGAATTGAAATTGAAAAATATCATCATCATAATTAACAAATTAAATATTTTAGAAAACAAATCATCATTTGAAAATTTCAAGTTCTAATATAGTTTTCCTTTTATACGTATATACGAGTAGAAGTGGTCTAAGTAACTGTGAAATATCTGAAATCTCTAAAATCGTTTTGAAATCTTCTGAAATCTTTGTAAAGCTTTTCAAATTTCTTGAAATCTCTAAACCTTCCTTGAAATGTTTTTAAATTTTGAAAAAATTGAAATCTGATAAAATTCTTGTGAAATCTTTGAAACATTTCACCATTTTTCTTATTTTCAAATATTTTCAGAATGACTGAATCTCTATATTTACGTTCACAAAATTTTAAGTTCGTATTTGAAAATGTATTTTTATAGCTTTATTCATAATTTATTATTGTCAAGTAAAAACAATTCATTCTCGGATTTATTGAACTATGTATTGAATAGGAATTTATTTCAGAGGATCACCCAATTCTTTCTTATAAATTAAAACTACCGGAAAGCTGTCGTTTGATTAACTGAGTTTAGCCAAGAGGCGAAAGAAAAATGAAGAATTTTGTCATCTTATTTAATGTGCATAGCATTAATAATTATTAAAGATGTAACATTAGAACATTTCTAACGCATTGTTTCCAGGTTCTTAAAAGTTGTATTAAACTCGAATTTTTTTACAAATATGTGTATTTATTGTAATTGATGTACTTCTGAACTTCCCTAAAATTTTCCAATTTTTTAATTTTGAGTTACCTATTTCCCCTAAAATATTCTTTTGGGTCATTCTGAAGCCTAGATATATAAAAATCACCACTATAAAAACCTAATAAATATTTAGGACATCAGGAAAAGGACTGGAAGACAGAATTAGGCAACAGAAGTTTAGAGGGTTCATGCATAATATTACGTAATAGCATGTTCAAGAGTGCTTCGGAAGTGTGCGGTACCGCGACTGTAGGGAGAAAGATTAGAGATTCTTTGTGGAATGACGAAATCCTCCTTCGAAATCCTTATAACTAGACTCTTATACAAACAGCTATGTGGTTTTGGAAACCACAGTTGTAGTTGTACCAGATTTTACTATTATTTTTGGTTATGACAATTATATTTATGGACCTCACTTCCATACAGTTTTCTCCCTGTGACGATCCTGGAGTGTAAACCAGTGTACTCAGGAGTGTTAGTGTGATTATCTCGGATTCTCAACTTAACTATGCTAGAGAGTCAACTTTGGTATCTGTTGTCCTTCTCTTACATACATATATATTCGTGTGAGTAAGAAAGATGAGAGACTGGAATTTAAATAATTAGATAAAATCTGCAAAACATGAGAATCGGTATAACATCCATTGAATCTGAAAACATTTTTCAATTATTTTGAAGTGCCAGATGCCTGAGATATGATTACACAGCGCAAATATTTTGACAACATATTACTTTGACACGACAGACTGAGAAAACGGCGTCACTGCACTGAAATGAAAAATTTTAAAGATCGGAAAATTCAGAAATCGATGTAAATGCGTATTACAAATCTCGTAGCTTTTGTTTCTGAATCAAAAAATGATGAAATTTTAAGCACGTTTTCAGTCGAGAATATTCAGAATACTCACTGATTGCTGAGTGACGCCTTTGTCAGTAGTCTCACAGAAGCATCGAATCGCTTGGCGTTTGGTAGAAGTCGTGACGCTGTCACTTTTGATTGACTTGCAAGTCCGTATACATTTAAACTCTGTGAATGGTCCAGAAATTAACAATCCTAGTATGTCGATTTGATCATCCTGATATTGAGTCTGATCAGCTGTGGATATTCAAACAGACTATAAAATTATGGTCTGTCTGACTATGATGGAAAAATTATGAATAGTGCTTGGTACTATCTGGAAGATCGAACTTTCTATCTTAATTTTGACTCTCCAAGTTTGACTATCCATTTTTCTTTGTATACATGGACAAATGTCTAAGAATGGCTCTCTACGACGAAGAAGGTGTTGATCTCGGCATTTGTTTGCAGATGATAAGATTTTTATGGCAGAATCAGTCGATGAGTTGTAGAGAATTATGAGCAGGCTGGATACCAGCATGAAGAGTATGGGTCGCAAGATTAAGGTAAATAAAACAAAAATTATTGAGATTGAAGGAAGGACTGAGAAAACAGTATGCTCAGTGGTATAGTAATAAATAATAATATTTCGATGTTCGCATCACGAATAATTAATTTGAACATGACATCAAACACTTGTTTTTTCTGAATCACTCATTATTCTAAAGGGAAGAAACTCTTAAATTAAAATATGAAGGAAAGAAGAAAGAAGGAAGGAAGGTCCCCTTTTGAGTAAAATTGAAGAAATAATGCCTTCTCTTTAAGTCGAATCGTTGCCGCTGGTTTTGGTGCAAACATATAACTCAGGGTGCGATCTCTCCGACCGGTTATCATTTTTACAAGCGCCATTTCTCGCGTTTTCCTTCTTAATCGCTGTTAGAGTAGAATACCCGACGGACAGGGTGTCCCGTAAAGTCTCTGAGTAATGGTCGTACAAACGGCCAAGTAACGATCCGTCGACTGTACACCTATCCATTGATGTTACTTGCCATTAGTTTATGGGCAGATCGAGCTTTAGCTTCCTCTTACTGAGGACATCGATAGTCGCCCAACTCCCTCCCTATACATGCCCTAAGATCAACGTCACTGTTCCACATACCAAACGTCAGCTCGAGCGAATCCAGATTCTCTCCCATCTACAGCAATCCTTTCCACTCAGCTTTCGAGCTTGCAATTCGATTCCCAAAAAAAGAAAGAAAAATTTCTCGATACGATGCTTTTCCTAGATTCATTCCTGTACCAGATGAATCAGCTGAGACGAATTATCTATATTTTTGCGCATAAAGAAAATCGATAGGTATGAGCGAAATCAGTGAGTAACTGAGCGATAATTTATCGTTCAATTGGTCCTCTGAAAATTGATGACGCGTTTTGCGTAATAGGCAATCGGTAGGGATGATTGGAGAGATTAGAGGAAGCGAGGCGTGAGCGATTATACGACTTCAAAATTTTGAGGTGTCAACTGTGTTTTGCTCATGTGAGCATTTATATTCTAATGCCATGTTCCTTGTGCTCAGAGGGAATCGATAAGGTATATTCAGTGACGATCGTTGAGTCTTTTCGTGAAAGCATGAGTGTTCTCTTAATTGTGTTCTACAAAATCGAATCGAATTAATTTAATCTTTGGTATACACTACATGTTTGATAGGCAACTTATAAAATTTGTATATCAGATAGTGTATAACCAAAGAATAAATTTATTCGTGATTTATTGAGTACACATCTGGAACTAAAGAGGGCCCCTATCCGAGGCCGAAACGTTTGTCAAATTCATATCTTCTACAATTTACTGCATGTGATGATACATACTTATGAGCCCCTAATGCCAATATAAAAAGCTTCTAAGAACAATTTTAATGATTGGGTCAACAAAAAACGACATCTTTTGAAAAACCAGTAAAGATGTCACAGTCATTTGGATGACACTTTTTATATTTAGAACGTATCATTTTTTAATTTATCGTGATCGTTTTTTCGAATTTATATTGTCATTGCTATGCTATACTTTCATGATTCTTATT
>JAUMHM010000031.1:55892012-55915171 GCA_032362435.1 Melikaiella ostensackeni
ATATATATGTATAAAATTCTCAATCTACGAATTAAAAATAAAGAACTTGACTATGAACATCTCTGAATTAAACCCTGAGGGATAAGTAATTTTAAATTAGAAATTGTTTAATTCTCAAACTTTGAAAAAAAAAATAATTTTTTGGTCTTGCTTTAGTCTTGAAGAAAGCCTAGCCTTCTTCATTTCACAAAAAGTGAGGAAGAGAAGTTTGTTCATATTTTGAATAATCTTTACATTGATTGAATATTATATGGAATGTATATTCAAAGAAAAAAAATTAAACATCTTCTAAAAACTGCGCTTGAATTTTTCAAATTGTTGAAAGCTGGTTTTTCATAGTTTTGAGAAAATTTTAAATTCTAGATTGTGTTTAATCGAAAAATCGATGGGTCCTAAAAGAAAATACGCAACTCACGGCGACGGATAGAAAGTACGTAACTTGCGGTGACGAATAGAAACTACGCAGCTCCAAAAGCATCACTTTCTCAGAAGATGATCACAAACTTTTAATGGGAGTGCAAAATTCAAATTTGATAATTTAGAAAAGAAAAAAGATTATTCTTTTCGTGAATTATCACATTTGAATGGTGAACTTTCATTAAAAGTTTGTAATCATCTTCTGAAAAAGTGATACTTTTGGAGCTGTGTAGTTTCTATTCGTCACCGCAAGTTACGTAATTTTTATCCGTCGCCGTGAGTTGCGTATTTTCTTTTAGGACCCATCAAAATGTCATTAAAGTCAGTTGTAAATCTTGTTATTCTTGCTACTTCTTGAAACTTTTGAATATCCCATAATTTCTTCAATTTTCATGAAATGTTAAAATTCAAAAATTTTTAAATTAGGTTCATGAATATAAATCGTATGAAATTATTTTTCTAATTTTGTAGAATATATTATGTTCATTCATATATTCATATACTTGAAAGTGAGTTAAAATAAATCATAAAATTCAAATGTCTCAGTTTGAGTTTCGTATCAAAAAAACTCTCACGCACGCAAAGCAGCCAGGAAGTGATCAAAATTCCACAAGGAAGATTACCAAATGTTTCCTCGAGGACGACCAACATGATCGTCCTAACCGCTTCAGCGTATGACTGAAATGTCATTGGTGACATTTGAATTTTTGTGACATGTGAGCAGTGAGAAATAAGAGATAAGAAATTAAAAGTGAGAAGTGGGAAAAATTACGTAATCGACGGCCAGTTCAATTTTTAGACAAAAAAGGCACAAAATTCGCCGTTATTAAACCCCTTCCAAAAAAGCAGTAAAAATGCAGTAGAAATGCTGAATAAAAATTCATGAACGATTCTGGTTTACAATTCCCACATATAAATAAAATTTCTTCTCGCAACGCTAGCTTGAAAAGTGGCAATGAAACGAGATTGTTGCCAATAACAGAGGACGAGAATGAGAATGCGATTCTCTGCTGGAGGCTATTAACAAAATGATAGAAGCTTCTGATATTCTGTACTAAAACTCACTGGCAAACAAGAAAATTCACCCTCAGTCAATAAAAATCTTATCATTTAAATTTTTATCTAATGACACTCTAAAGTTGTAGATCAAAAAATTATTAATTTAGAGTATCCGAAACTTAAATATTCAAACCTATACGATTTCAGATGTGAGAATTGGGAACAGTCCAAATTGTCGAATTTTAGGTTTTAAATAAATTGAGCCATTTTTCTAGGTTTGAATTTTTTTTCACCTAAAGTGGAAATTTTTATCTCTAAAGTAAATAAGTAATCTTTTAATTATAGTAAAGAAGCAGAATTTATATATATGGGAAGAACTTTTAAAAAACGAGGTAGAAGAGTATTAAGTTACTTTATTGCTTGCATAATTAATATCCGATAAAACCAGTCCAAACGGTACATGTAATATTTGCTCTAATTGCAACAAAAAATTTGGTCTTAGAATTAAAAAACTTTCCAGATCGAGTACCAAAAATTTTTTCAAAACTCTTATGTTTTGGTGGCAAATTTTTTTGAAATGCTGTATTTTTCCAATGAATTAAGATATTTAACTTATTTCCTTTACAACATACGGGATATTCAAAAAAGCTTACACAGCAAAATTGTGCTTTTTTGAAAGATCCACAAAAAGTTATTTTACTACTTCACAATATTCTCCACTGCTTTCGAAATTCATGCGTATGTATGCATTTTTTAAAAAAAAATTACTATTTTCTCTGTCTCTTTGAATCAGTGTGATTTATCGTCTTGGAGTTTTTTGTAGAGCTTTTAAAGGACAACGAATTGAAATGTAAACGGTTTTCTTATCTCGTATATCTTATAAAGAAAATAAATATTTTCAGGAAAATCGGCGCCATTTTCTTAATTTGTAGAAGTTTCCAATTTTCCTTTGAATTTTGTAAGTGTGTGAAATCCCTCACCTGAATAAAAAAAAAGTTAAATTTCATGCTTTTTCAACAATTAGAGCAAAATTTTCAATATCTTCAGTGTACCGCTTGGACTATCAATACCTATTCCTGATGCCACTACCAAAATTTTTTCTTTATCTAAATTACTTGATAAGTAATTATTTCAAATCAGCTTTTTGCTCCTACTTTAAGATTTAGTGCCTAATTTTAAATTTCACATCTGGGAATTTACATTTCGCAACAGCTTCTTTCAAAAATTCCGTAAAAATTTTCTCCCATTCGGAACACAAATCTGTTAAAAAGTCAGTTTTTGGAAACTTCTTCCTCACTCTTCTAGTCAATGGATTATCAGGATTAAACTCGAAGTAGGGTGTTTTGGTTCTTACAGTGTGTACGTATGATTCCATTCCCAGATCTGGATATCTCTGCCAAATCTGGAAAAGTTCAAAATTATTTTTGAATGACGAAAAATATGACTAAATTACAATATTATGTAACTTATAATAATAACAATTAAAATTATATGCATATATTAACTTTCATACCGTGAACAAGAAGGAGAAGCTTTCCGGCATGATTATTATCGATCCATTCGCCTTATCCTGATCATTTGATTGACTTTCAAACGAGATTTTAAAGTCTTGAAATATTGCCAAATTTTTCATATTAATCTCTGCCGAAATCCCAATTTTACTATTCGTAACATTTAATTTTACTGAGGGTTCTGGTTCAGGATCTACTTCAAAATTTGATACATCTAATATAAATCCATCCTCAAGGTGCAAATCACCAACCATTTTGTATCCGAAGAACTCTTTCGTTTCACTATTCAAAAAAATATCCACAGTATTTATTATTGATATTATCATTATTATACTATTAAGCAAAATCCCTTCCGAAATAAGCGTACGCCGTTTGGTTTCATACTCGTTACACTACCGGGGATCGAGTAGTTTATATGGTAAGGGTAATTAAGGGCTGTGTAGGAGAAGGGTAGGTGTTTGATCAATCTGGAAGCAGCGTGTTGATCATTCACGCAACCCACCCTTTTTCCAACCTTCACAGAGCTATCATACATCCCTATTCATCCATAAACACTCAAACTGACTGACAAGCCCATAGAAAAATTCATACTCTTTACCCCAACCACATTCACTGAGCAAAGTTTTTCACAAGGGCGCATAAGTATCCAAAATCTTTCATTTTAGGCCTTACTCTTTATCTTATAAACAACTGATTTGTATAAATCCCTATTTTGCATACACCTCTCACTTCTTTTACATTCAAACATCTTTTTAAGCAAGCTCTTGTGCTTCTGCGGCTCTTTATATCTTTTCGTCTCTCAACTGCTGCGACAAAATCAATCATACTGTGGCTTTCGCCTCTACGCCAAGTATACATGTGGATCATTTCATGTCTGAACTCATTACTTGTAATGGACAAGCTATTTTTAAGCATAAGCTAATTAATTTCTGCCCGTGACCGTACGCACTTGGGTCTTTGAGTTGATCAAGTACGCTATTCGTAACTTTGCGTTAGACAACAACCCAACCATTCAGATTTCCGAGCAGAATGATTCTTTCCCCAGGAATTCAAGCACCTATAATATCAATCAACGAGTCTCAGAAGGTATCTTTTACATCAGTACTGTTACCATCAACTGGAGGGTAACATGCCATAATAAATAGCCTCCTGATTCCCACTTTCATTCCAGCCTATAGTACTCTAGGAGATATACATTCATACTTTTTGTCAGACTGCTTTGTTCTCTCATTTATAATCAGACCGACTCCTCAGCCACCATGTGATTCATTATCTACTCATGAGGTCATAAGGTTGTGTGTCTATTCGTAACGTCATTCCCACCAGACTTCAGTTATTTAAAGGAAAGTATGAAAACAAAGCCAGAAATAAAGGAGTCATGACTAGTTTGTGTTTTATGTTGAGGAGGGCACCAGCCGCCTGCAGTTTGGTCTTCAAGGTGGGAAGAGACCGTTCATTATTACAGAAATGTGATAAGAATTTTTAACTCTGAATTGAACTTGACAAGCTTCGAAACTTTCATAATTTTTCATCACCCTTTCAAAGTTACCTAGATTTCTAAGAGCTGCAAGCATTTTTATAAATTTCAAAAATTTTCATACACTTTCATAAATTTTCAAAATAAATTCCCGTATGATTTCAAAAGTTTCAAATATTTCCTATCAATTTTCAAAAATGTTCATAATTTTCACAGTATTCAAAAAGTCCTATAAGTTTAAAGAAGTTTCAAATGCTTGCATATCTGCTAAACTGTATTGCTACAGTTTGGAAAGATTGATAAATCGTTAAGCAAAACGTTAACTGAAACACGCGTCAGTCAAATGCATCGTTAGTTTGATATGATATCAAAACAAGTTGATGCTATTAGCGTTCGTTTGTCGAAGCCTTCAATACTCACAGTTTCTACTTGCTAATGAAATATATTTGAAAACTCAATAATGTTATGAAAAATTAATAAATTTACAATTGTAATACTTACTTGAAGTTAACTTTACAATCTGGCACGGGTAAATTTGAGATTCCATAGTTTGTAACAATATCCCACATCTCATTCTTAATTTCTTCTACGTATCTATCTCTCTCATCAATTTCTATATTTTGTGCATGGTTACATTGTGAAAGAATGCAAAAAGTGAATAAAAAGAATATTCTTTTATGCATCGAGCGTTCGAAATTACGTGCCAACATTTTTGTGGATGTACTAATGAATGAGGTAACTCATCGATCGTTTGGACATACTGTCAATTATCGCTAGATAAGAGATCTTCTTTTGATAAATGTTATATCTGTATCTCACGAAATAAATCACTTTTTAAAAACAGGTATGGAAAGTTTTGGTCTATAAATTTGTTCGCGAAAATATAAACACAATTTCAGATAAAAGAGATATTTAGATTGAGCTTGGTGATTATGAATTATTTATTCGAAATTGAAAGTAAAGTCAACTATGAATTGAACTTTTATTAATTGAGTGTTCTCCAATATACTGTTTGCAATGAAACATACCCGATCATGGAAGCCAATGAATTGTTTTCATCCACTAGGTTATCAGAATTTCGAATAATTATTGTACTTATCAAACCACTGACGAAAAAAAATCAGAATACTATTTTTTTGGAGCAAATTAGAAAAGTCTGATCTAAAATTTTCAGCTTTCATTTTCACCACATCTTTTCCATTGAATTTTCTTATTTTGATGGATGATAATTAACATAAACTTCGTTTTACGACCATGATAAGAATCATGGTACATTCTAAATCTTCTCGAGGAAAAAAAACAAGGAAATGGGCGACCATTTCGGAAAATTAAATTAGTGATGATATTTTGATATAGGCAAGGTTTCGAGATCCCTCTGGTTTCTTCAGGCCTTCATAAAAAATATTTTCCAATTGTTACTATGATGGGTAATTATGCCTAAAAGGTGCAAGTTAGGGTGAGCGTTGGAAATTCGAATTTTTTAATTTTGTAAACTCTATCCCCTAATTGTGTTTCTTTTGGCAAAAAATACTGCTATACATTTTCTTTTATTTTTGAAAAATTGTTTAGATGTCCAGCCAAGTCGTCTTAGTTTTGAAAAAGAATTTTCCTATTCTTCGATTTTTTAAAAATACAAATTTGAGGCTAAAATATTCTTTTACTCCTGGAAAGTATTTGTTATTCATTGAGTAATAAGCCCTAGTTTTTGCAAGTCAAGAAGAAGTGGGAGATATCATCGTGCATAGAATGCCGTCAACACAAACGTACCTGTTGTCAATGATAAGCGCCGAAAATATCTGTGGGGTAATTTCCTGGCGTGTGTTTTTAGGGTGTTGTTTATTATGATATTAACAGTGCAGTGAAGTGCTTATTTGTCAGTGTTCTGTAAGTTCTTATACTCATTTTCCTTATCCTGCTGAAGCAAAAGGACGTCTTTTAAAGTGGATAGCAGAAGCTGGCAATGCGTTGCTCTTGAGTTTTCGTTAGATAGAATCGTCATTAAAAGTGTATGTAATGGTATCAAAAGTGTGCCTCATGCCTCTTAGCACTTATTATAATAATTTTTAATCACTGTTTAAATGTTTTTCGACAAATTTCGAGAACAGGCTTCTTCAATTTACAGTTCACTGGTGTGTGTCTTATCACTGACGACACATATCTTTTTGTTGAGGACAAATGTGGTGCCCCCAACGGACATTTACTTGTACTTTTTACCCAATTCGCCAAAAAACTTTGTCCCTCGAAAATGTATTGAAGCTTGGGGGGCCTGGTTCTATCTTAAATTTTCGAAGTCACTCGTTTTGTATTTGTCTCCGATAACTTAGTATAGGAAACACACAGGAGTAAAGCTAGCATAGGAACTTCCGGTAACAAATTTGACTTCCGGCCCAGTTCGATTTGGGGTCCTTTTTAGGGGACTTTCAAGATATCCAAATTGCGAAAATGTAGTGGATTTTGAAAACGTTAGTGTGGTAGTACTCATATTATGGCTGGAGCAAAGCTAGCAAAGCCATATTAGCCATGCAGCAACGAATTCTGATCAAAAAATAGAATCATAATATAATAAGGTAAGTGCAAATTGTTATTTTCATGGATAAATGAATTCAAATATTCTGTCTCTAAATGCTTTGGAAGTAGGGCAATCATTTTTGCAGTAAATATTTGTGAAAAGTTGCTTACGATGAACCGCGAGTAAAACCTAACCTCAAAGTGTTTATTGCATTGGGGACCTAGTTTTAGTAAATTAGAAGTTATAGCACAGATTATCGAAGTTTTTACTGATATGCTTACTGCTTTAATGTAGACTTCTAATTTATACTTTTTTTATTCACATCTTTTTCAAATGAAATTGGACTCAACGCGTTAAACAAGATTCAGAATAAACGAGACGCAGATACTGCACTTTATCAAGCGATTTCTGAACTTCCGCAACCGAATCGCGATAATCTCACTTTTCCGATTCAACACTTGCAAAGAGCCTCGAGCTGTTCAGAGTGTAAAATGCCGATTAGTAATCTTGCCTTAGTCTTTGAACCGACCTTGGTCGGTTATAATTCCCAAGAACCATCAGCTATATTGATATTTAGTGAAATGGAGATCCAAGCTGCAGTCAATAAAAGCTTTTTTAATTCTCGGAATATATATATATATATATATATATATTTAAAGAAAGAAAAATAATTGAATTCACAAATGCAAAACATGAAAACCTTGTTCAAGTAGAGGTGCATAAAACTCAAAGCGAGGTTAAAACGATAAATCAATCACGAAATAGAAAACAAAAAATTATTGTTCTTGAAGATGACAATTTGCCTTTTCCGCAAGTTGAAAACGAATATTTGTTCAATTTGGAGAATAATTTAATAAGATTTTAATGTTGATAATTCCGCACATTATTTTTTAACCACACTGGGTAGAAAATTCAATTAAATTTATGCAGTGTTGCGATTTTACTTATTCGTGATCAATGTTTCAAGCTCCAAAGAGCTTATTATCGCATTCGTTCAAAACGATACTTTACTGATTCTTAATGAAATAAATGTTTCATGCTTCAAAGAGCTTGTTATCACGTTTATTTAAAACAATATTGATTCTAAGTACTTTGAAAAACTTAGTTCAACAAAACCACATGTTCATGTAGTAAGTTTATTAATGTTCCATTTCATATTTTAAAACAATGTTTCTTTACGGTGCGTTAGATAGTTGTGCATATTTGAGAAAAAATATTTATAAACGATTTCTGTGACTTATGTCGAATAAAAACACATGCTCAAAATCTTCGTTTATTGTTTTTAAAAATTATTTTCATTGAATTCCATTTACCAATAATGTTGTCATCAATTTATAATGCTATAATTGATTTTATTGTGTACTTCAATTGTTTGCAATCAAATCAATAAATGGTATTACAAATAATTGACAACTTAATAACTAAAATATTTCAAATTTGAATATCCCGCCCGCGTGGACGCTTGCGATTTTAGTTCCCCCAGTTGTCACATAGGCGCACGTGTCGCTCCATAAACGCCATTATTGGAAATATTTGTTTCCATTCTTATCAGGCAGCATCACCCCTGTGAGGCAACATGTGAAAATCCAGTGTCACTTGAAATTCAAGATAGAACCTTATGGTTTTAGGGTCACAATATCACAGTATGACAAACATTTTTTGCTAAAAATCCGAAAATAATTTGATTTTTCTCAAGAATTTTCTATGCAGCAAACCCTTTTTCGATAAGAATGTTGGCTATCTAATTCTGTACCGCCACCCTTCAATTCTTATCTTTACGCTGCCAATTTTAAATGAAGTTTGATAGACCGAAAAACTTCGATCTCAAATTTTCAGAATGATGATTTGAAATCGTGGGTTCTCGTACGAATTGCTCGAAATAAAGCTCGAGAAATTGTAAATTTCCTTTGTAATATTCTCTCTATCTTCTTATTTTCATTTTTGAAACTCGTCCTAGTGATTGTTACGCTTGGCAAGATACAGCGCGTAATTCGTTAGTCTGCTGACGACGTTTTAGCGCTAGAGCACAGCGCTGAGTCGAATAAAAAGTGAGCTCGGTTATGCAAAAGTGAGAAATTATGCAAAGTATGCTAAGGTTTGACGTGACGAGGGTATCTGGCTGTCTGCTAAAGGTGAGGACAGGAAGGAGGGGCCCGAAGTTTTGAGCAAGTAAGAGGATGGATGTGAAGACATCCCCTCGTTTGGGGGTGGTAACGTGCCGACATGGCTCAAGAAAGCTCGGGGATCAGAGCCGCGATGTTTTGCGCACTTAACTCTATAACCTTTAAGCCAGCGACCTCGCGAACTTCCACTTCAGATTCGAATTGAATTCTGAACCTAATTTCTCATTGGGTTTCAGCTCGAATTTTAAGCGGAATCCTACTTACGAATCTCATGAATAGAGAATTAAGATTCACCGGATGAAAGCAGCTGAGGGGACGGAAGCAAGAAGAGGACCCTTGTTTACTAAAGAAGTCGATAAAAGTCGTTAGGTTGCATTGTGAGGGCGAAATGTAATGATTGAACCTCGAAATCGGTTATGCAATCAGATTTACTGCGAAGGGGAAAGTTCAAAAATAATAAATGGAAAAGTCATAAGCAGGCTTGTAGAAGTTAATTTAATTTCTAATTTAAAAAAAGGGAATACACTGGTCAAAAAATGTCACATGTAAGCTATTATTTAAAAGATATTATGAAGAAGTTAATGTTTTTATGATGATTTTTCATTCATTGAATCCAAAACGACTTCAATTTCCCGATAGGAAAATACCGTATGTTGCTCCAGAAATGTGATAAGCATTCTTAACCACAAAGAAAAACTTGAAAAGCTCATAAGCTTCCCTAAATCTCCGTTTTGAAAATTCAATTTTTGAAAACCCACAAATCTCCCAAGCCTTTCACAATTTTTTGAACTTTCCATAAATATTCAAAACTCTGCATAAAATTCCAAAAGTTTTCATAACTTTCCAAAAAGTTAACATGAATTTTTGCCAAGTTTTCATAAATTTCTAAAATGTTACCATAAATTCCCATACTTTATCAAAATATCCTATACTTCCAGAAACCTCATGCACACTTTTAGAAGTTTCGTATTTTTTTGGTGACTTTCCATAAAAGTCCGGTGATTTATCAAAAATTATCAATTTCCATTACTTTTCTTCAAGAAACCTTAAATAAAATACTCATCGTGACTTTTGTTGTTATTTCAATAATCCTGAAATATAAGCATTGCACGGAACTTGTTCGTTGGCTTTTAGAACCTCAAGAATAGTAATTTACATTTTAAACTGGAACATTCCATAGGAGAACAATGCCAACTATACGTAAAGAATATTGGAAAGCACTAAAAAATATCAAATAGTGAGCGCTTAGAAGGAATTAACGTTATTTTTCAATTTTCTTTTTAATAGCGATGTGAAACGTTTCAGAAAACGATTTTCGTAAGACTTTCTACCAAGAGTACTCGAGGTGTAATATAATGCCTCTACTGTGCTCTTTTGTGTCTATCTGGAGGAAGTTTAAAAATGTGTTGCGTCAATTTTAAAAACCGAAACCTCTAGGTAATTTATGTTTGACAGAAAATAAAATAGTACAAATAAAATACTCGTCGTGAATCTTGTTGTCATTTCAATGATTCTCAAAGCAAAATATGGTATACCTCCTAATTTATATTCGACCCCATTTCCAGTATTTGAAGAAGAACATCTATTCATAGTTGGCCACACCATAAATTTCTCAAAGCAAAATATACCTCCGAATTTATATTCGACCCCGTTTCTAGTATTTGAAAAAAACATCTCTTCATAGTTTGCCACACCATAACTTTCTCAAAGCAAAATATACCTCCTAATTTATATTCGACCCCATTTCCAGTATTGGAAAAAAACCTCTATTCATAGTTGGCCATACCATAACTTTCTCAAAGCAAAATATACCTCCTAATTTATATTCGACCTCATTTCTAGTATTTGAAAAAAAACCTCTATTCATAGTTGGCCACACCATAACTTTCTCAAAGCAAAATATACCTCCTAATTTATATTCGAACCCATTTCCAGTATTTGAAAAAAAACATCTATTCATAGTTGGCCACATCATAACTTTCTCAAAGAAAAATATACCTCGTAATTTATATTCGACCCCATTTCCAGTATTTGAAAAAAACATCTATTCATAGTTGGCCACACCATAACATGGCGATGTATTTTGATATACTGGTTACTTATATGGCCACGAAAATACCATATCTAGTCAAATTATTTTTAGCGTAATTGTGAACTTTTAATATAATTATATTAACAAATAGTAAAATGAAAAATTGTATTAACCGCATTTTGTGTAAATTTGATTGCGTGGACAAGAGACAATCTTACAGTATCCTGATGAAAATTTTCCAAATAAATTTACTGAAAAGTATAAAATGAAATGAAAATTGTGAATGAAGAAGCCGAATATGCCAGTAACTCTAAGGTAGAAAACAAGAATCTGAAAGAGGGGCCCAAAATGGCCATTATTCAGTATGCAATTGCATAATATAATTCTATAATAAAATAAATTGATATCTGCATTAGTTCCAGAATAAAATTCTAGAAATAATAAGAAGAAAGCTAATCAGCGTATTCGATAGCGTTATCATTTATGTAATAATGTTCATAAAATCATAATGCAGAACTGAAAAGTGAAAAATTAAATATCAAAACTATATTATTTATTTCAAAATAAACGATGTCGATATACCTGTATACATATGAATACATGATAAAAACAAAATATGTAACGACGGATGGAAGAATGAAATTAGGAGTAGGTATGATTTATGATAATTACATACATAGATTATATAAATAAAAAGTAGGGCATATCACATAATACTGTCGAATATACTGATTGATTTTCTTTGATTTCCTTTTCATTATTTCTAAGATTTTATTCTGTAACTTACATAGATATTAATTTATTTTGCCTTAAGATTATATTATTCAATTCCATGAATTGAATAATGTCCACTCGCGGTCCTTCTTGCACATTCTTGTTCTCTACCTTAGAGTTATTGGCGTATTCGAATTTTTTACTTTTTAAGTTTCTTCGAATTAGGTGACTAAGCTTGTCGAGCATAACTCGGTAAAATTTCGAGGAAACTGCCGATTTATATATTTCGGTTTTCGCGAGTATTGCACGAAGCAGGGATATTAGTTTGGGCAGTTTCTTCCACAGTTTGGTCACAAGAGGACCGAAGGCGTTGCCAGTTGCAGCAGCGGCCGTTTGTAATTTTCCGCTCGATGTAGCATAAGCTTCCTGGCATGATTTAGGATTCAGGATATCTTCGGCTGTTTGTCGAAGCTGGCCAAAAGGTATTTCATTACGTTCTCGATAGCCAGCAGTTTAAATATTTAGCATCGAAAATTGTTTTCAATTTTGTCTCTCCTCTTTCTATCAATTTTCCATTTTATCAATTTCAACGATACTTGTGTACCTAGTCTCTGAGAGATGGATCGAAACATGTTTGATTGAAAACTTGTATTTTTATAGAATCGAGAATTTTCATTTTGCTACTTTTTATAGAAAAAAATTCTCAGCGGAAATTAAACTTTGCGAAAACCGAATGAACAAATATTGTTTTTTAAAAGAGATTTGGATTAAACCCGATTTCAGTCAGTTATTTCAATCTTTCAATATCAGGATTGCTACAGAAAGTCTGCTTTGAAAATTCTATGACCTTGCCAGGTTTTCCAGGCCTTCTTTTGAAAAAATTTCAGGTCAGCGTTTTGAAAAAAATGCATTGAATTCTATTCAATTTCAACAAATTCTGCTGGCCGCAGACTAATTTGCCACAATTTCTAGTACGATTATTAGTCAATATGAACTCTGGTAGAAAAATTTTTTACGGAAAACTACAACGTTATATGAAAACTTCGTTTTTACATGTGATTGTAGGAAATTATAGATTTTGGAGTTAGTTTGTCTTAGAGAATTTCAAAGTATGAAGAATCAAGCTTATCAATGTATAATTATCAAGTTTTATGACTATTTATAAAAAATAAACAGTTTCTAATAAAAATTAGGGAAATCCGCAACAGCAACAATTTTTAATTTTTCTTATTCTTCGTTAGAAAATTTTCATAATTATTTTTGATTGGGTTTTATAGAAAATTATGAAATTCTACATGAAATGACGGGAATTTACGATTTGCTAAAGCTAATTGTAGATTTTTATGTTCCTTTTAAAAAAATTACAAATTTCTAGATATATGTACCAGGAGACAAAGGACTTCATTCATGCACGATATTTTTTAATGAAATAATTCCTGTTAGAAGTCATTTTAAGACTGCATGTTTTGTAGTAAATCTTACAGTTCAGGAAGCCGTTTATTTGAAAAAAAAATTTATATAGAATATAATATTTCAAGCATCAAGCCTATGAAGTTAGGGTGGGGCAGCATTCCGAAGTCAATTTGAAATTACCCATATAATTATGAATAAATACAATTCTTTACAAATGGATATGAAAATTTTCTACGCCAAAATGAAGATTAAGTTTTTTATAATTTTTAGACTGCGTCTATATTTACGGTAAACCTTGACAATTTTACAAGTATCATTGGACGAACTGGAAAAGGGTTTTCCACCAATCCCAGACCGTCGCCAGTCTTACGCCATCCTCATTTTCGCGTAACTTCAGACACTTCGTAATTTTTAATAAATTTTTGCAGAAAATTACAAATTTCTACAAAAAATAACGAGGATAAACTAAACATCTTTGTAGTTCTTTGTAGTTTTTCTTAAAGTAGAAATTTGTACACATAATTAATAATAAATAAATGCAAATTGCGAAATCTTCGTATGTAGTTTTCCATAATTTTTTTCATAAAATTACAAACATTTACACACAATTATAAATATTTATAATTTCTTTCAGGAGAGAATAGGGAAATTTACAACCCCATAAAAAAGATTTAATTTTTCACCCCAAATCGATAATTCAGATTTCCTGAATTTCAAAGTTTCACGAAAGCCGTGAAAGATACGTCAAAATTTATTGAAAAAAATTTCAGGATATCCTCAAGTGAGATGATCCTCGTCCACCTCAAACTGAGAGAGTATCAGTATTTTTAAAATTGTAGACGATGCAAATTCAAAAACAGATAATTTCGGGATCTGGAAAACTTTTGATATATTGTGTGAATGAAAAAAAAATTAAGACATACTACAACAAATAACGCTGCAATATTTTCCACGAAAAATTAATCTCTTCAAAGTGTACGCTATTTTGCGGGAAAGTAGGGAAATCTAGGATTTTATATTAAGGCTTCTAACGAAGAAACTATTCCCAGTCCAACATGCGTTGAGAATTCGTAGATATTTTCGTAAAAATGCTTACAAATTATTTCCGCCAGGAAATGTAAAGAGGTTTTCAATATTTATTGAATTCTGAACAATTTACACTAATAGTATTATAAAGTTTCAAATCATTCTGTAATGATAATCATATTATTTTTATTCGTAAAAAAATCTTGTATTAATTTGAAATTTTCAAATTCACTGTAAAGTACTAAAATGATTATGAAGACTTCGAAGAACATAGGTGCAATTTCAAGGATTTCAAGGAATTTGAAGAGATTTCAAGAAGATTCATCTGATTTTATTTGATTTCAAAGTTTTTGTAGAAGTTTGAGAAGATTTTACAAATTGCAAGACAACGAAAATTCAAAGTAATCTAAGGGATTTGTAGGAATTTCACCAGACCTTAGCGGTATCATAGGATCGCCAAGGACTTTAAGGATTAAAAAAATTTGAATGCATTTCAAAGGATTTGGAATATTTACTATAAGCATATTTTATATGATTCCAAGAAATTTCAAGAGATTTAAAAAATTTGAACTGATTTCGAAAGGGTATTCAAAGATTTTAAGTGATTGTAGGGAGTGGATGAAATTTTAAGGAACTCATAGAGATTTTACGGGATGTACGAGATATAAGATTATTCATTTATTATATAATTTATATGAGATTTCAAAGAACTTCGTAGGATTATAGAAAATTTCAAGATATTCAAAAATTTCCAAGGAGTTCCAAATGATTTCGCAAGATTTCAAAAATTTCAAGGAGCTCCTACGGTGTTTACAAAATTACAAGGAATTTCACGGAATTTCACAATATTTGAGGGATTTATAGGATTTCAAAAGAAATTAAAACATTCCATTAAGAAGTTGAGAAATTAATTTCAGAATCAATAAAAATTTTAATTTCGCAATACCTTCCAACTCTCAAATTTAACTACGAGATTTTCGAAAATTGAGAAAAAACAAGAACCTAACGACCAAGTTGACAACACAATCTTGAATATATCCATTTAAATTTGAGAAAAAAGTGAGGAAAGAAAAAGAAAGAAATCTTTAAATCCCCTTCCTTCTTTTTTCTCTCGTCTTTTCTTACTTTTATTTTTCTTCAATCATGATCAAAAAAATCTACAAAAAATCTAACAATGAACACCAAAACATTGGTAAATTTTTTGTAAATGTTTTGCGGGATACAATATGCGCAACGAACCCAGATATTTGATGCGTACTGGAAGCAAAGGAGGAGGAGTGTGAAGTATGAAGGACAGAGAATGAACTCGAACTTATGTCAGGAGTAAATAATGAATCAAGGCTATTTATTATAGCATGCTACGCTCCAGTTGTTAGTAACAATAGGTATGTGAAAGATACCTTCTGGGACTCGTTAAATGATATTGAAGGTACTTGCACTCCTGGCGAAAGAATCATTTGACTCGGACATATAAATAACTGGGTTGGTGTGCAATGCGAAGGTACTGACAGGGTACTTGGTCATTTCGGAAAGCTGAAAACGGACAGTAATGGGAATGGATCGATTGGCTCATGCTAAGAAAAAGGCTTGTTTATTAAAAATGCTTGGTTTAGACATAAAATGATCCACGCGTATACTTAGTGCAGAGGTGAAAGCTACAATATAATTGACTTTGTTGTAGCGGATGAAAGACTGAGAAGGCTTATAAGAGATACAACGGTTATGAGATGCTCTGAATGTGGAACGGATCACTGCTTCATAGTTTCAAAAATGAATCTAGTTCAAGGATGGGGGAGAAGAAGAATTATGATAAGTCAAAGCAGACGCGATTTGAAATAAGGAATTCGCAGAAACCAGAAGTACTGATAGTGTATCATGAAAAGCTTAATAAGTATTTAAAACATCACAGAATTATTCAATAAAAATATAGAGGTTGCACGGATAATACTACGGGATAGCATCTTTAAGAGTGCATCTGAAGTGTTCGGTACTGCGACTATAGGAAGAAGGACTGGAGTAGCTTAGTGAAATGATGAATCCTCGTGGCTGTCAACGAGAAAAAGAAAGCGTGCTCGAGAAAGTTTAATATTGAAGGCATTAGCGATCAGGAAAGGGCTAGATTAGAATATTAATATAGGGATAAAACAGAAAGACCAATATAATAGGCAAAGAAAGCGAGGATAAAATCAGAGCGATAGTAAATTAAAAATGCAAGATGATTCCGCAGGAAATGAGAAATTATTTTGGAAATGGGTTAAGAAGATTAGAAAAGGAATTACCAGCTCTGAGTAAGTCGGAATTAAGAATGCTGATGGTAAAATGGTATGGGATACGAACGAAAGTGAAAGAAAGAATGATTTTTTAAAGAAATTGTATGAAGGCCAAGCTACGGAGCATAACAACTGTGACACAGAGGAGGATACGTTGGAAAACTCCGTTGTGGGGACGGAATAAAAATTAATATCGACGACATCTTATCCATGATTTAGAAAGTGAAGAATGGTAAGCCTGCTGGTGTGGATGATACAACTGCTGGAATGCTTAAGAGTAGTGGCACATATTTCTTAGTGTGGCTGAACAAATTTATGAATATGTGTGCTCAGAAAGGTGAAGTTCCATATGATTAGAGAAAGCCTGATCTGGTTTTATGCTAGGGAGATCATATGTAGATGAGATATTCAGCTTGAGACAGATCATAGGAAAAAGTTTGTGAGTAAACAATAAAGTTTCCCGTGCAAATGTTGATCTGGAAATATATTTCGATAAGGTGGATAGGACTCAACTTTGGGAAGTCCTAAAAGAGTATGGAATAAATTGTTGTCTTCCTGAAGCAATAAAAGCAATATATAATGATGTTAGAGCTAATGTAAGAATAAGTGGACAACTGAGCGATTGGTTTGATATTAAACAGAGCGTTGGGCAAGGCTGCATTATATCCTCCTAGATGTTCAATATACCTGTATAGATGGATAGATGTCTTGGAATGTCGCTTCTTGATGAAGAACATGTTGTTCTCTGGAAGTGAAAGTAAGTGGACTGGTGGTTGCAGATGGTAATATTGTTACGGCAGAATCAGTGGTTGATTTGCAGAGAATGATGAGCAGACTGAATACCAGCATGAAGAGTATGGGTCTTAGGATTGGCGCAAATAAAACAAAATTATCATGTTTGCAAGGAAGGGGTGAGAAACCAGTATGCAACAGTATGCAAGAGAGGATAGAAAATGTTGATGATTTCGTTAATCTTGAAAGTTTGAAATACTGCTAACAGAAGGATAGATGATGAGATATCCAGACGTATAAGCGAGGATAGAAAAATTATCGGCAGTTTGCGAGTCATTACTAGAAGTAAAAATGTAACGAATAATGCTAACAGTTCTATATATAATTCTGCGCTTACACGCAGTGTGCTGTATGGTAGCGAGACATGGACGTATCAAGAAAAGGATAGGAGGAAAGTGAACGTGGTTGGCATGCAATTTCTGCGGAATTTGTGCGGTAAAACGCTAATAGAGAAAGTTAGTAGGGAGTGGGTTCTATAGAATATGCTGCTGAAGGAAAATTGGTTGAGAGGAGTGAAAGAAATTTGCTGAGATAGGGATGTATGGAGGACAATTGTTTAGAAGACGAAGAGTGACGCTTGAAACGAAAGATTTTGGACGCTCATGGGCCATCGTGAAGAGCTTTGCTTAGTGGATATGGTTGGGGTAAGGAGTATGGTTCTTGCTATTGAGTGTTCATGTGTGATCTGTGATGCACGATGACTTAGTGGAGATTTTCATCTGGGGTGGTTGTTATAGTGATTGATCAGCGACTCGTGTCGGAGCGGTGTTGTGGAAAGAGTGTGTCGTTTGAATGAGCAACACGCGACTTCTAGATTAATCTGAAACCTATCCCTCCTCCTACAAATTCCTCAGTTACCCTTAGGGAGCGTTCATTAATTACATAAGTCTTTTTTCGAAGGGAGGGGGGGGGGATCTAAAAAATCTCACGAATCGTTACGTTTTTTAGTGTGCAAATCTTTTGAATTGCCGGGAAATCTTTTTAAATCTCATAAAATTCCTTTAAATCTCTTCAAATTTTCGAAATCTACTTAAAATATCCTGACATTCTCAAAAATTCGTAATAATACTTCGATATCTCTTGCAATTCTTCGAAATCTCTTGAAATTCCTTAAAATCCTCTGCAAGCCCCGAAAATCGTACTTAATTCCTCACAATCTCTCAAAACGACTAAAAATCCCTCGATATCTCTTGAAATCCCGTAAAATCTATTGAAATCTGATTAAAATGATTAAGCTCCCAGGAATTTCTTAGAAATCCTTTAAAGTCTGTGAAAAACCCTAAAAATTCCTTAAGATTTCGTTGGACATTTTGAAATCTTACGAAATTTCCTTATGTCCATTATTATACTTTGGAATCTTATAAAATTTCTCAAAATTCCTAAAAAATCCGTGGAAATCATTTGGTATCTCTTAAAATCCTTTGAAATCACTTAAAACCTGACTCAATCTCTTGATTGAGAATAAAAATAATAATAAAAAAAAAACGATTGAGATTCTCCCTGAAAGATCTGCGAAACTACTTGAAAATCGTAATCCTTTGGAATCGCTTGAAATACCCTAAAAATTTTGTAATCCCTAGAAATATTTTGAATAAATCCCTTGAAGTCTCAGCGACCCCTGCAAAGCTTTGGAAATCTCGTCAAAATCCGCAAAAAGGTTCAATTCTTAAAAATACTTTATAGTCCTTTGAAACACATAGAAATCCCTTGAAATTTGTTGAAATCTTTTCAAATAATTGGAGTCCTTTCAAATCTTTTGAAATCCATTGAAATCTTTTGAATTCTCATTAGTGCAAATAATTGATATATTGTGGAAACGTTGAGTAAGAATACAATCTTACGTAAGGAAGGGGTTTATAAATATCTTACTAATCTCACAAGTCTAAAATTGCAAAAATCATCCTAACATAATTAATAGATGTTCTCTTACCGCACAAATTCCTTGATTCCCAATAGTATAACGAGGCTAGAACCTAACAAGTTACGCATACTCCGAAAGGGATTTGGCTTAGCGGTATAATGAAAAGAATAATGTTAATAATGATGTATATTGTATACAAGATTTCAAAAATAATTAACCCCCCGATTTAATGTTTAAAAAATTGCCTGACACTATTTTGCTACTATTTTTTCAAATTTATGCTACTATTGCACTATTTTGAATTTCTTGCATGAGTCTCTAGCCTGCATGGAGTTTTGAGAAGAGCATTTGACTTACGATTTGGAGGAATAGAAGGAAAGTCTTAAATATCATGAGAATTGCTCAGTCATTTATTCCAGAGTCGTTGAATATTGCATCGTTTCCGGGCGGAAATCGGATCTCTGTGCGGGCGAATGCAGTAGTCTCGTCCATTATCGATCGATGACTGTTTATTGATAAATTTGCATTGTAAAAGGAAGTACAGTTTGGCAGTTTTGCATGAAAACGGCCCATACGGCAATACTGGCGGAAACACCAGGTTCCGAATCGTGCATAATTCAGATGCTCACGGTATAGAATTTCGAGCTAGGAAGGGGTGAGAGATAAACTCTAGGCAGTATTTTATTGGCTAGTTGACTTAGCCTGCTGAAAGTAATTTATATTTTGAATATGCTAAAACTCTTCTCATAAATATGAAGCAAGTGTCACACGGACCTGCGAGATAACGAATTTTACAAACGAGTCGCAAGCAGATAATGCTTCTTTTTTCTTCCCCGGGCATGCCGTGTTCTTCCACCTCGTCCAACAAAGCCATTTGTAAAACGACACCGAAGTGCGGAATTGTTTTCTCCTTGACATAATCCGCAAAATATTGAATATATGTCAAAAAATCTCCCTCTCTCAAATTCTCGAGGGACAATTTCTCAAACATTATGAATAAATTTTAATAAATTTCTCCTTAAAATATACACATTATTCCCTTACGAAAAAATATAATATGAAATTCAGTATAGGCCTGTAATTATTTTCCTATAATGAACTTCGTACAATTTTTTTTGCGATTCTGTGAAAACGGTTATGGAAATTCCTTATAAGATAATTAGTATAGAAATGAATAATGTTGAAATATTGAAAGAATTTGTGCGAAAAATAGAGACAGATTTCAAGAGATTTTACAAGGTTCGAAAAGAGTTAAAAGATTTCAATACATACATCAACGGATTTCAAAGATTTTTAAGAGATTTTGGAGAATTTCCTCGGATTTTAGGTGATTTTATGAAATGTCACAAGACTTTTACGTGATTTTAAGAGAATTCAAGAGATTTTGAAGAATTCTAAGGATCTTGAAGTATTTCAAAGGATTTTACAAGATTTCAAAAGATTCTAAGAATTTTTAACGGATACTAAAGAGTTTCAAGACATTTGAGAAGATGTTAAGGGATTTCAAAGAATTCTGATAGGTCTCCCAAAAATTTCTGGAGAATGAAAGTTCAAGGAATTCCTAGCGATTCCAAAGATTACAAGGGTTTTAAAAATATTTGGAAGGATTTCATATGATATAGAGGGTTTCATTGAATCTCAAAGTATTCAAGGAATTTCAAACATTTCTCGGGATTTGAGCGGTTTTTTAGAGAGCCTGTAATGAATCAGTTTGAACTAATTTATATTCGAGGGATTTCAAATTATTTCAAGCTATTTCATAGAACTTCATAGATTCCAAGGAATGTTACGAGATTCCAAAAGAGCTGAAAGATTTGAATAACATCAATGGATTTCAAGGAATTTCAAGGGAGTCTAGAGAATTTCTGCGGATTTTGAGCGATTCCATCAGATATTATGAAAGCTTCACGGGATTTTGACTGAATCCAAATATTTTCAAACATTTCCATGGATTTGAAGGCTTTACAAAGAATTTTACAAGATTCCCAAATTTTTTAAAGATGGCAAGATACCATAACTGACCCCGAAGAATTTTTCAAGGGATTTTAAATAATTTTGAAAGTATTGTTCAAGGTTTGAAGGAATTTCTGTAGAACTAAATTTTAGAGAATGAAATTTCAAGGGATTTCTAGTGATTTGACAGATTTGATGGGATTTTGAGGTATTTCAAAAAATTTTAGAAGATTGGAATGATTTTATTGAATCTCCAAGGATATTGAGAAATTTAAAAGCTTTCTAAGAAATTTGAACGGTTTTTTATAGTGCTTTGATGACTAGGCTTTACTTAATATATATTCGAGGAATTTCAAAAGATATCTATTCATTTCAATATATTTTCAGGATCTCCAAACATTTCAAAGGATTTTAGGGGATTTCAACGAATTTTTAGAGAATTTTAGGAAATAAATTAAATTTCATTTCAAGGGATTTCTACGAATTTCGATAATTTCAAGGGACATGAAGGCACTTGAAAAAACATTCAAAGAATTTCGATAATTTTAAGTTATTTAGAAAGATTTTGAAGGCTTCCAAGAAATTCCAAAGAGTTTCACAAGATTTGAAGGATTGTATATGAAGAAATTTTAGGGTATTTAAAAAAATTTCACGAGATTTAAAGGATTTCATTTAAACTTCACGGAAAAAAAGAAAAATGTTTCTGGAGAATTGAACAGTTTTTTGTAGAGCTTTCATGATTAATTTTAATTTAAGTTATATTCGGAGGATTTCGAATGATTTGTACTTATTGGACTTTCATTATATGTAAACATTTCAAGGGATTTTGAGGAATTTCAACAATTTTGAGGAATATAAAAGAACTTCAAAAATTTTAAGGAATTTTAATCATTTTGAAATTATTTAAAAAGATTTCTAGAAATTTCAAGGAATGTCAACGAATTGCAAGGGTTTCGAAGATTTTAAAGGAATTCGAAAGGGTTTTAAAGATTCAAAGAATTTTAACGAACAAGAAATTCTTTTTCAATGGATTTCTACGAATTTTCACAATTTCAAGGTATATGAAGGAACTTAAAAAATCTCGAAGAATTCAATGATCTTAAGGTATTTTGAAAAATTTCAAAGAATTTCAAGAGATTTGAAGAATTTCAAGGAACATCAACGAATTGTGAGGGTTTCAAAGATTTAAAAGGAATTCAAAAGGGCTTCACAGATTTCAAGGAATTTCAACTAATTTATAGAGTCCTTTACGAAATACATTAAATTCTATTCCAATGGATTTGTTCGGATTTCAATAATTTCAAGGTATATCAAGGTACTTCAAAAATCTCAAAGAAATCAATGATTTTAAGGTATTCTGAAGGATTCCAAAGAATTTCGAGAGGTTTTAAGAATTTCAAGGAAAGTCAACGAATTGTAAGGGTTTTGAAGATTTTAAGGAATTTAAAACGAATTTCTAGGGAGCTTTAGGAAATACATCAAAGTCTATTTTAATGAATTTCTACGCATTTCAACAATTCCAAGATATATGAAGGAACTTAAACAGCCTCGAAGAATTCACTAATCTTAAGGTATTTAAAAAAATTCCAAAGGGTTTCAAGAGATTTAAAGAATTTCAAGGAATGTCAACGAATTGTGGGGATTTCAAAGATTTCAAGGAAGTTTAGCGAATTTCTAGAGAGCTTCAGGAAATGCATTGAAGTTTATTTCAATGGATTTCTACGGATTTCAACAATTCCAAGATATATGAAGGAACTTAAAGAATCTCAGAGAATTGATTGATCTTGAGGTATTTGAAAAAATTCCAAAGGATTTTAAAAGATTTCAAGAATTTCAAGGAATGTCCAACGAATTGTAGGGGTTTCAAAGATTTCAATGAATTTCAGCGAATTTCTAGAGAACTTTAGGAAATACATCAAAGTCTATTTCGATGAATTTCTACGGATTTCAACAATTCCAAGATATATGAAGGAACTTAGAAAGTCTCGAAGAATACACTGGTCTTAAGGTATTTAAAAAAATTCCAAAGGATTCCAAGAGATTTCAAGAATTTCAAGGAATG
>JAUMHM010000031.1:55919052-55944036 GCA_032362435.1 Melikaiella ostensackeni
CAATTTCAATAAAAAATGTCTTACACCTGAAAAAAATGTGGGAACCTTACTTTTTACTTGCCCCTCGTATATTGAAAGGAGTCACCTTGAGCCTCAAAAACGCTGAGATAATTAAGATGGAAATGTTTTTTTCTAAAATTTGGTGAGTAAAATATAACTTTGGAACTCAAGTGAAATAAACTATTGCTTACGAAATATACACATTATTATTTTACTTCTCATCTTACATCACCAATTACGTAATTTTTCATATTTATGTGCAATTTATAGTAATTGTTTATTTTAATTTCATTAATTGTTAAGTATACCCTGTTTGAATTGCGCACCAACAGCGGCCAATGAGGACCGCAGCGCCAGACAAGCGCAAGCTAAAGATGGAATCTCTAAAAAATATTATCATTAATTGAAAAACATAATCAGCGACGCCAATGTAGACGCCCTGAGCTATTGCGCTAGCGTTAGAGTCGCGCGCTGGTTAGTCGCAGTTGGCGCGCAATGCGGAATGGGTATTGAATGCAATTCTTTTAATTAGAATAAATAATTATTAAAAAGTGCATAAGAATATATACAAACTTTATAACTTTTGATTTCAGACAGGAAACATATTTATAACATATACATTTTCCAAATAACAGTTCATTTTCTTTGAATTCCAAAGACTAACTAATATTTCACAAATCATTTTTTAATAGATATCATTTATGAACATTACTGGTCATTTTATATTGACTATCCATCTCAAATGAAAGAATTGTTATTGATACCCATTTTGAATTGCGCGCCAAATACGGCCAATCAGCGTGCTGCCCTAACGCAAGTGCAATAGCTCAGGGCCCCCACATTGGCATCACTGCTCTTAATCCACCATTTGCACAGCTGTTTGCAATTGTACGACGCTACGATGTGACTGTATCAGTTCTCTCAAATTTTACGTATATTCCAGTCTGTCTTGAATTAAATTAAATATAATTTGATTTTTTGATTCAAGTGCAAAGTGAACTTAGTGTTCATACGAGTAATGGACAACAAAAGTGATAACTGAAGTGAGAACATACTTTGTATTTTTTCGGAGTGTGATTATTCCGTCAAGTTTTTTTCGAAAATGCGGTTAATACGAGTGAACGAGTATATATGAGATTCAATATTGAGATACAGTTGTGTGCGTAGAATGTGCAGCTGATAAAGATGTATGAATTTTTATGTTAGAAAATTTGGAGGATTAAAGGAGGATCTGAAGGCGAACCTCTTCGACGTCTCTGTTATTTTCCTCGATACTGTTTATTCTGAAAATTTGAAAATTCGCAAAGTAGTAATTGTGCCCGAAAGCAAAAATAGAAAAAATTTTGTAACCGGTTCTTATAAGTTATATGCATGTGGGAGCTTCAAATGTTTCATTTCCGTAGCCTTTTTGATTTTTTTTTTTTGATTTTTAACTTTCGCGGCATTTTTTATTGAAATGTCCTTGCTTTTTAATTCAATAATATAATAATTCTCATCGTTTCAAATTATATATTTCTGTGGAATAAATGACTTAAATATGAAAAAGTAAACATAATAAAGTAAAAAGAAATAAAAATGTTGACCATTTTAATTTTTTGAATTCTGCAATTAAATATGGCATTAGAAAACTCAAAACTCCCCGGATATAAATTTTGATCAAAATCGGTTGAATGAAAAAAAGTGAGAAAACTGATGGGATGCAAAACTACGCCTAAAATCGATCCTAAATCACTAGTTTGGAAAATGGATTTTGCGCAAATCTTTTTCTCGCTTCTAAAGGTCGTACGAGTTTATTTCAGGGAAAAAATATTCAAAAATCTAAACATTTTTTGCCACAAATTTCGGATAGAAAAGGGTCACGTAGAGTAGAATGATCCATGTGGAATATAAATATATTCTACGACATTGAAAACAGGGGTGCTACAAGATCTAGATACGTGGAGAACATGGAAAAGTCATGAAATTTTGAAAAATTCACCGAATGGTTTTATTCGCACCTACCGTAGAATCACCCAACTTCATACACTGGCCCAAAATTCGGAGGCCTATTTTTCTCGAATTTATACTTTTTTTAAAAAACAAAATTGGCTTTTTATGTCATTCCTGATTTTGGACTCAAAGTTTTTATTGCTTTCTTACTATTCGGTTACGTAGGAGAAAAAAAATGTGTTTCCGAAGTTTGGACCAATGCCCAAAGTTAGGTGATTCTACGGTACTTCAACGTCTTAATGATTATTTTAGTATTTCACGGCGAATCTTGAACGTAAAAATCGATATGCATTGATTTTCCTAAGAATAAAAATAATCTGATTATAATTGCAGAGTTCTTTAAAAAATTTATAATAATTTTAGTGAAAGTTTTCTATAATCCAGTAATTATTGAAATGCCCTTCACATTCTCGAGTGGAAATAATTATTATGAAATTGTACGAAAATGTTGATGAACCACTATGAAGACTTCTGAGAATTTCTACGAAAATAGGATTCTGACATAATTTTTTTATATTATTAATTATTCTATTTAATTTGAATAGCACATCAAAAGTTTCTCAAGAACTGAAATGATCCGTTTTTCGATTTGCATTGTCGAAAATTTGGCAAGAGTGGCTACTGTTAGTTCGAGTTGCATGTGGATAATTCTCCTCTAAAACATTCTCAAAATTTTATCAGTTTTCACGTATCTCTCGCTGCTTTCGTGAAATTTTGAAATTTGAGGGATCTGAGTATCCTGGAAAAATTCTTTACGAAAAACTACAGTGTTCTACGAGGGTGAAATTTTGATATAAAACTGTACAAAATTATCGATTTAGGGTTCTACATTTTCATAATTTTCCATAGAAATATGCAATAACGTATTAATTAAATTTTGTAGAAATTTGTAATTTCTTACAAAAACCTACATAGTAAAAATTATGAAAAACTAAAACTTAATTTCGGATTCGTTGATTTTTCTATTTTTTTCTTTTTTAGAAAATAGCATTTATTCATAATTGTGTGTGAAAATTTTGTAATTGTATAAGAAAAACTGAAAAAATAAAAATAGTGTCCTTATTTTTTGTAGAAATAAGTAATTTTCTACACAAAACCTTTTAGAAATGATTGAAAACTAGACCTTCATTTTGGAGTCATTGATTCACCTATTTATGCGTAGAGATTTGTATTTATTTATAATCACGTGTAGAAATTTGTAATTTTCCGAGCAAAAATGTGAAAAAAACTACAACTAGCTTTCGTAGAACAGAAATATTCCCTATTTTTTTATAGGAATTCATAATTTTCTATATAAACGTATTAAAATTGGATTGAGGACTTTCCTATTTTTTCGTAGACAACTGTAGCTGTTCTACTAGTTTTTTCAGATGTATATTTCAGTAAAATTTCATACCATGGTATGATTATTCTTGAATCTTTGTCGAAACACGTAATTTTATACAAAAAACTTTACAAAATTAAGATTGTGTTTTACTGCTGCTGATTTCCCTAATGTTTCTTGGAACCTTTCAATTTTTCATAAAAATCAAAAAGTTTCGTAATTATTCAGTCAAAATCTTGATTTTTTATATTTTATAGTTTTTCATCTTGAAATACCGTAGAAGCACCTAACTTCGGACACGTTGATTAACTTCAGACGTCTGGTTGTTTTTCAGTTTCCTTAAAACTGGGAGGAACTGATTACTGAAAATTTTGTTTAAAAAATGATAATTTGAAACTCAAGGTTTCAAATTATACTTTCAGTAAGCGAGCAATCGATTCTTAAGGTAAGTACAGCTGGAAAAAATCAAGAAAAATTTTTTTTAAAAATTAATCTTCTTGATATAACGATATAACTTTGTCTATGAATAATAACCTAATCAACTCATAGAATTCAGGCTTTCCCAATATTTTTTTAGGCTAATTTTGGACATGCCACGCGTAGCCGAAAAAGAGCTTATGGGATCGATATACTCGTACCTAATATAGCCAGAGGATGTTATCGTGGAAGCAATGCTGAAAGTTGAATCCCAAAAGTTGTCAATCCGTAGAGCATCAATACAGTATGGAGTGTCCCAAAGAACAATTTCTGACAAATTGCGCGTGAAGCACCCTTTGACACCAGGAAAACCAACAGCATTTTCAATTGAAGAAAAGAACTATTCGGAAAGTGGGTTACGAAAATGTGCTGAATGGGGACTTCCTTCAACGGTGAAGGATATTTGTTTGGCGGGTGAACTCACGTCTCAACACTTGACAAGACAACATCTTTCGTTTCCAATAAACCAGGAAGGCATTGGGTAAAAAACATTTTAAAAAGACATAAGGGATTATCGCCGCGGTTTGGAAAAAATATCGAACTAGTACGAGCTGCAGTCGGACCCGATGCAGTCAATTGTTATTATAATGAGCTTGAGGAAAGTGTAGCTGATTAATCGTGAATGTCTCTCTTAATGTAAATTATGGAACTACGAAGGTGCACTGTTGAATGTTCGTTAATTAATAAATAAATGCTGATTGTAACACTGTAAAACAATCTCGTGTATTTTCTCAAGAAGACAGAATGGCTACAATAACTACAATGATTATAATAATACAAGCGCATCTAGTGGCGGACTAATCCTTTCATCTGTCGATAAAACAGTGTTCAGTCGGTATACTTATTTCACGACTAGACAGCAGCTGACATTACTGCAGAAAATATTGTAAACTATGATGAAACAAACTGGTCTGTTGACCCAGGGAAAGTTGAAGCCTTAGTAAAAAGAGGGAGTAAGCATTCTGATAATGTGCTAGATTCTTCAAAGACTAGTACGTTGTAGTAACATCTTGTCTATAAATCGAAACATTTATATCCTACGTGGCTTGAGGAGGTATTAAAGGAGCCATTAACAATCGATCTCAGAATTTATGGTTTGAGATGGAGTCTTCCAATGATTGGTTTACAACAATAAGTCTTTCATATATGAAAAAAGTGAAAGGTCCAGAGGTAATAATAGGTGACAACCTTTCTAGTCATACATCGTTAGAAGTAATCCACTTTTGTCAAGAAAACGATATTCGCCTCGCAGTTTTGCCTCCATATACAACTGATTCGCTGCAGTCTTCGGACATTGTGTTTTTTGGTCCAATGAAAAGGAGCTGGCTTAAGCGCCTTCTGGAATGAAAATTAAAAAATAAAGGTGTTTCATCTAAGTCAAATTGTTTTTCGAAAGATATCCAATGGAAAACAAGTTCCTGACCCCACACATTGGACTGATTCGTTTGTGAAGGTTGTTCAGGAAAATAGGCTGGGTGCGAAAGAAACTCAAACTGACAAGGACAGAAAACGGTTAACTGCATTGTCTGGATGCAGTGTTGATAATCTGGATCCCTGTAACGACAAGGAAAAACATCTTGAAGATAATGTACCCCTAGCGAATCGGTTGGAAGAATAAAGTCTGAGTATCCAGAGGAAGGAGAGAGAAGACCAGCTGAAGAAGCCTGTTTTTGTAGAAGCGACATTTCTTTTAACAAGGGAAAAAAATTCGGAAAGCCTTCAGATAGGCAAAGTATTTAAAATTATCAGAGAGCGGACGAGCCCAGTATGAAGTTGCGCACCGAGCCTAGGTTCGGTTTCCTCGTCGCGGAGAACTGCCGCATGTGAGGATGTGGTGGGAGAGCGCGCGCCGGGCACATACGACGCTCTATTTTCTTTTCCTTCTAATCAGTGCTGTCCGCTACTCGCAGTCACTGGCATTCAAATGCTCGCGCGCACTCTCCTACCTCTTCCCGCCATGCGGTGGTTCTTCGCAACGAGGGAGCCGAGCCTAGGCTTGGTGCGCAACTTCAGACTGGGCTCGTCTGCTCTCTGCAAATCACTAACAAAACCACGCTTCAGGTTTCGTTAATGTAACAAAAAACTGGAGAAAAAAAATAGATTTTTCTCATTCTTAAAGACTTCTAAAGTGAAAACGATATCTCGAGAGACGTACTTTCAATATTGAATGTTCCTTTAGAGCGATGCGGTAATTTTTGCTTTTTAGCTGCAAAAATCGACGGCATTTCGTAGACAAAAAAAAAAAACAAAATTTTATCGAGCAGGGTTTGCATTGATTAATAATTGTACAAGAAATTGTTAGCAAATTATCCTGCGACCATTAAAATGTACTTAAATTGAATAAAATGGACTGGATTTTTTGAAAAGCTGACCTCAAGCTTTTCACAAGTTGACCTGAAAACCCTGGAAAAGTGGAAAAGACTGAAAATCGAAAAATTACATTTATATTTTCCTTTTGCAGCAATTCGAGGTGATTGGGCGTTAAAGTGTTGAATGCTCGTTAAATTATCAAATAACGAGGGTGTAAAGTAAAAATAATTTTTTAATTGGAATTATACGAGCATCTTTATGGAAGCTATTCTCTTCGAAATTAATACCGTCGATCTTATTTTACCATAAATGGCTAATATAATAGAACTACATTGCGACATAAATTTTCTCTGACGTTGCCATTATTTTCTTTTTAAATTGCCCGGCTACTCGGAAGATGCGGTGGGTGGTTAACACGACAATATTACATCCGTTCAACGACAGCCCCACGAAGAGGTGAGAAAGCAAAATGATAATCTATTTTACATCTTTATGGTTTTAATATAGAGTCAGCTTATTACGTGTTTTGCATTCAAGCGCAGATTTATTGATTTGCACTTTTTCAATCGCTCCATAATAAACGGCACAAGAAAAGTTGCAAAGTTATCGGGTAATTGTTGCAAAAATTGGAAAATCGTCTGCTTTAAACTTTCGCGGCGAGGCGACATAAGAGGATAAGCCGAATATTTACGATGCTTGAGAAACTCGATCGAAGTTTGGAAACTTTCGGGTGCTACATAAAGTTACGAAATTTTCACACTTTCAGGGTTTCGTGTACAGCTTCCATTAGTAATATACAAAGGTTGTCTCCCGATAGTCTAGAATTCGGTTTATAATTTTTTCCTAAATCCTCAGGGTAATTAGCTTTCAATTATTGAAAACCAAAAAAGGGACTTTTGTTTGACTCTATTGGAAAAATTAGCTTCTAGGTTTGTGACCGGAGTTTTACGATCAGTTTTCCTCAGATTTGTTTGTCTTTCGAAAGTCGAGAACTTTTTAGTCTTCCGATGGTCTAAAATTCAGTTTATAATTTTTTCCTGACTTCTTGGGGTAATAGGTTTCGATTACCGAAAACCAGATAAGGGACTTTTGATCGCTTCTATTAGAATAATTATCTCCTAGGTTCACTATCGCAGTTTTAAGATCAGTTTTCTTCAAATTTTGTTGTATTTCGGAAGTCGAAAAGTTTTTAGTCTTACGATAGTCTGAAATTTAGTTTACAGTATTTTGCTGACTCCTTGGGTTAATAGGTTTCGAATACTGTAGACCAGATAAAAGACTCTTGATCGCTTCTATCAGAAAAATTATTTCCTAGGTTCATGAACGGAGTTTTGCAACTAGTTTTCTACAAAATTGTTTGCTTTTCGAGAGTCAAAAAATTTTAGTCTTACGATAGTCTTAAATTTAGTTTTTGATTTTTTCCTGACTCTTCGGGGTAATAGCTTTCGATTAATGTAGACCAGAAAAGAGACTTTTGATCGCTTCTGTTAGAAAAAATATCTGATAGGTTCATGACCGGAGTTTTACGATCAGTTTTCTTCAAATTTGTTTGTCTTTCGCAAGTCGAAAAGTTTTCAATCTCCCGATAGTCCAAAATTTAGTTCATCATTTCTTTCGTACACCTGTACGTGAGGAATTTAACATCTGGGGTCGTGGGCGGCGTTTCACGATCACTTTTCTCAAAATTTGGGTTCGTGAGCGCAGTTTCACGGTCAGCTTTCTCAAAATTTGATTATCTTCCGAATGTAAAAAATTTCATTGCTCTCCGGCAGTCAAAAATTTCGTTTATAATTTTTCTCTGACTCCTTGTTGAAATGGATGTTGTTTTGATAGCCGATGAGCAGGAAAGAAAATTTTCTTCGATTCAATTAGAAAATTGGTTTTCTGTGAAAAGTCGAAAATTCCTTTGTCTTTTATAAGTCGAAAATTTTGTTTATAATTTTTGTCTGACTCCTTGTTGTAATAAATGTTGTTTTGATAGCTGATAACTAGAAAAGGGAATTTTGTTCGGCTAATAGCTATCTATAGCCAGAGACCAGAAAAGGTACTTTTTTCGGTCTTATTAGAGAATTCCACTTCTGGCTTTGTAAACCAAGTTTCACCGTCAGTTTTCTTAAAATTTGGTTGTCTTCCAAATGTCGATAATTTCTTTGTCTTCCGACAGTCGAAAATTTTGCTCATAATTTTTTCTGACTTTTCATGGTGATAGCTTTTGATAGCCAATGACCAAAAAAGAGACTTTTTTTCGGTTTAGTTGGAAAATGTAACTTTTAAGTTCGTGAGTAGAGTTTCACAGTCTGTTTTCTCCTTTATTAAAGCGTCTATACCAAATAAAATGTGTCAAGTTTGAAAGCAGAAATAAAAGGTTCTAGGAGGCTGTGGAAAAATGAGACTTGGGCGGATAGAAAGTAATGGGAGGGTAGGTGGGAGGATAGACGGTATAGTGTCAGGAGTTAGAAGGGAACTGATGAAAAGATGAGAGAGCGGACGAGAGAGAAGAAAAGGTGGAGAAGATGATGGTGAGAAGAATAACGGTAAGAAGAGGGATGGTCGCTATCGTTTGCGTGTATAGAAGGAGAGCAGAAGATGACGTATGAAGAGTAATGAGAAAATGGCTGGAGGAAAGGAATGAGGGGATGGTTTGGATAGGGAGAGATTTTAATGCCTGGACTAGAGAGTTGGGGGGAGGGGAGGTATGGGATAAAGAAAGCGAGAAGTTTAGAAGAAATTCGAAGCACTGGAAGCTGGTCCTGGAGGGTAAAAGACTTTTGAAGCTGTTAAAAGACGAAGGGTTTGTTTATATGCAGTGGAAATATGAAGAGAGATGAGGAAGAGGAAGAAACGTTTCTAGGCAAAGGAGAGATGGTGATAGAATACATACTGGCAGAAGAAAGCATAAGGAAGAGAATAGATCAAATGGAAGTAGATAATAAAATAGGCTCTGAGCACTTTTCCATGATAAGGGCATCGAAATTTTCAGGATGAGAATAGCATAAAGAAAAGAAAAAAGGAAATGAAGGAAGGAAAGTGAAAATGGGTACATTAGGAAGAACAAGTTGAAAGAATTTAGAGAAAGTTTACTATTTCATGAAGATTCAAATAATACATTCTTGCAAATTGAAATAATAATTGAGTTACTCCTTGGCTTAAAATTTATTATTACTGCCAAAACTAGAATTTTTAGTTGACCCAATTTAGGAAGAAATCAACTCAACAGGATTCGAATTTTGATTTGAAAAATAATTTTTTTCAACAATTTAGATGCTTCACTTATATGTGAATTAAAAATTATGTAAAACTAAAGGCATTTGAAGTAACTTATAATCCAAATTCGAAAAGACCCAACCAAAAGTTGTTACAATTTATTAAAGAGCTTTCAATTTTAGATGCGTTAAATTGAGGAATTATACCAACTCTCAACGTTACAAAAAGGTGGTTCTAGTTTCGAGGCATTTTCAGTTTTGTAAAGTACAAATTAATTTCATATCATGTTGCTGGTAATTCAAATTTGAAAAGAGCTAACTATAATCAACTATAGTTATTAAAAACCAATTAAGTTTAGATGCGTTCAAGTTAGGAAGTGATATATAAATAAACTTTGTGACTCTAGTTTCACAGTAATATCAATTTAGATAAAAGAATTTCAGAGGAATTTAATATGAATTATAACTATTTCGTCAATTGCAATTGATATAATTAATTTTATACGTCTAATCCTTTCAATTAATTAACCTCATTAATGTAACTTCCAGCCTGACTATAAAGGACTTTTACTACTTCCTTGAATCCCTAAACTATCCTCGAGAAACTATAGTAATGTCTGATTAAGATAGTCTACTCTACTGTGAAAATCTATAAAAGTAAAATACGTGGCTTCCGTCCGTTTAACATGAAATTACTGGATTTCCAAATTCATTTGTTTCAATATTTGCTTATTACTGATTCATGAAATAAAAAATTCAATTTTAAAAGAATTAATTTCTGCAGTGGTAGATTATTCGATAGAGGAAAATAAAGGAAAGCTGGAGACCTTTTCATATAGTTTTATTTGATAGAAAATCTACTTTTGCTTGGAAAGCAAAACATTCAACTTTAATTTGAGCAATTTTTGAAATTCGCGCCGCTTTTTCCTTCACAGCATTCACCGTCTCGAATAGTTGTCGAAACCTCCTTATAGTACACCTGGTTAGCAGTCTGAACTTTAGGTACCATCCTTAGCATCGATTTGTTCGAATAATTTTACTCACTTCTTCGGAGTTATCATCGGTTTTCGATGTGCGAGGACGGCCGGGACACGGATCATCTTCAGTCGCTTCCCTCTCCTCCTTAAATTTTGTAAAACAATCGGCAAATTGAGTACGAGATAGACACTCATCACCATAAGCTTCCTTCAACAAATTATACGTTTCTGTAGCATATTTTCCAAGTTTCACAAGAAACTTCACGTTGACGTGCTGTTCTACTTTCATACTCAACATAATTCCGGCGGAGCTCAGGTAGACAGTCAACTTTAAAAAAGGTGACTTTCATATTGAGGGTTGTACAATCTTGAAATTTGGAGGATATGGGGGCGGGGAAGAACACATATCAATATCAGACCCTGTTGCTGAGGCTCCAAGCATGCGGCAAAAAATCAGTCCGGTTATTTAATAGCCACACCTCGTATCTTCACCAAACTTGGTGAGTATATAAAAACCGCCAAAGTACGAATATTCTGTATATTTGGAAGATATTGACTGAAAATTGAAGAAGTGAGCTATGATCGAATTAAAGAAAAATTTCTCAACAAAAATTCGTCTGAAGGCTATAATTATATTCTAATGATTGTAAAACATTGACAATCACATCTTATCTTACGATTTCATATAGTAATCAGGACGAAATGAATTCGCAGTTGCATCCGTTGAGAAAAGGAGAGTTGAAAGCGTGATTTTTTAATTGCAGACAAAGCTGCAGGTCACACGCTTTTATGAAATGAACTCAAACTTTTTTTTTCAAGATGTCATCAAAATCGAAAAATGGTTGCAATAAATTTGAAATACATTGACTTATATTGAAAATTTTTCATTTTTTAGTCATTTCACTCATTTTTTAACGATGTCTAACATGCAGACGCACCTGCAGCCAAAACCAATTGATCGATTTCGATAAAACTTTGCAAAAATATAGTAAATAAGGTGTACGTATGCCGCTTTTGCGGGAGAAAGTGATCCATAAGCGTACCACAGAATTAGGTACAAATTTATATAAAGAAATAACAATTCCCAAAATCTGCAGACACAAACCTATCATCGCCTAAGATACACCGGTTTTCTACGAGATTCTTAGACAAAATTGTTCGCGATAATTATTCCATGAGTTTGAATGATATTAACTGAAAATTGGAGAAACCTGTTGACCCCAAAATTTAAAAAAAAATGTTTAAGAAAAAGTCGACTTTAGATTACAATTGTATTCAAATGTTGTCAGAAATACTCATTACTGTATGCAGATCTGTTATCATTGCGAAAAAATTAATGAAATCCCACAAAAAACACTAGGTGTGAAAAAATTCCACATAACAATAATAATAACAATAATAATAATAAATTGTATGACAGGCTTCAAAAATGTTTCTTTTTCATTCTTCTACGCTATCAATTAATTTTTTTCATTAACAAAGAAAAAATTATCCAATAAACTAATTCATTGTGATAATTCCTCTAATTGGAGAGAACTTCTATTTATGAATTTTCTACTATTCGTACTTAGCTTTTTTTTATTTTAATACTTTGAATACCCTAAACATAAATAAATAAAATATTAATAGTAATGAATTTGGCAGAATTCTGGCACACGTAGTGTTTTTGACGGGATTATACTATTTCATCTAACTTTATGTTATTCAATAGTCAGGACTTCTTAAGCCAAAAAGACAAATTTGCAACAAAAATGTTGACTTTTCAACAAGAAAGGATGACTCCTTGACAAAATCTTTGAATCTTTAACAAAACAATTAAATTTGTAACCAATTACTGGAATTTCCAATCATTGAGATACATTTTTAACCAAAAAAAAATATTTTGCTATCAAAAAAGACAAATTTTCAACAGATACATAAATTTTAAACCAAATAGTCAAATTTACAACCAAAAGGACTAATTTTCAATTTAAAAAAATAATTTCTAACAATGTAGTTCAACTTTCAACGGAGTAGTTAAATTTTGAACCAAAAAAGAGGAATTCTCAATGTCTAATGTAATAATTAATATTTCAACCATACGGATTTTAATTCTAAATGAAAACAGTTGAATTCAACCGAAAAAGATTAATTTTCAATCAAATAGTTGAGTCTTCAACCAGAACGTAATAATTTCCAACCAACCATTTGTATTTTCGACCAAATAGTTGAATTTTCAGCCAAGAGGATTACTTTTCTACCCAAAAAGAAGAATTTTCAACAAAATACATGAATTTGTAACCAAAGAAGATAAATTTTCAGTCAAAAATGGAATAGTTAAATTCTCATTTGAAAAATGAATTTTTAAGCAAGAAAAGAACGAAATTTCAATAAAATATTTAAATCTTCAACCAATGGAATGAATTTTCATCTTAAATGATGAGTTTTGAACAAAATAATTGAATCCTCAACTGAAACAGACGAATTTCTAACCAAACATTTGTATTTTTTGCCCTAAAAACTGAGATTCCTAACAGAAGACATGAATTTTGAAATCAAAAAGAAGAATTTCCAGCAAAATAATTTTGATTAAAAAACAGTTGAATTCAACCAAAAAAATACAAACTTGGAACAAAATAGTTTAATCTTCAATCAAAACAGATTAATATTTAACTAAACAGTTGTATTTTTACCACAAAAATTAAATTTCTACCAGAAAAGACGAATTTTCAAACCAAAAAGACGAATTTTTAACAAAAGAGTTAAATTTTCAATCAAGAAGGATTTTTCAGTCATGAAAAAAAACAAAGTTCAACAATTTTTCATAAAAAGGTTGTATTTTTAACCAGAAAGGATGCTACCAAAAGAGATGAGTTTTCAAACTCAAAAGATGAATTTTCAACGAAAAAACATTTTTCAATCAGGAAAAAAAATTTTTAACCAAATTTTTGAAGTTTCAAGCCAAAAAGACATATTTTCCTCATTAATTTTTACATTAATTCCTTCAATGTTTTTCTGTTATTAATTCATTGCTGATTATCCTATAATCATTTGCTATATAATGATTTAACTGTTGAAAATTCAATTGTTGGAAATGCATGAAAAAAGCGAATTTTGTATGGGATAGGATAGGATAGGATAGGATAGGATAGGATAGGATGAGATAGGATAGGATGGGATAGGATAGGATGGGATAGGATAGGATGGGATAGGATAGGTCTTAGATCAATCTAGAGGTCGCGTGTTGCTCATTCAAACAACGCTCTTTTCACAACACCGCTTCGACACGGGGCGCTGATCAATCTCTCTAGCAATCACCCCAGGTGAAGAGCTCCACAATGCCCTTAACTTTGAAAAATTAAATATACTTATTTTAGATTCACAAATTTTGAGAAGACATACAGATTTTAGTCTCTATTAAAACTCAGGTACGCATTGTGAGAATCATAAATTACAAATTGATCTCAAAATGACTAGAAACCATAGCTTCTTCAAGAATGTGGAACGATTGTCTCATAAATTTTCTTTACGCTACCATTATTTTCTCTTTAAATTGTGTAGCGCTTAGAAGCTGCGGTAGGTAGTTAATGCAATACTGCCTCATTCGCTGTAAAAGTACCTCGAGTCGATAATCCGAGCACTCATCCTCTACTATATCTCCCATCACTACAAACCTAATTCTTTCCCAGCTACGTATTTTTTTTTAAAGATAAAATCGATATTTTATCCATATTCATCAGTGCTTTTTTTTCAAATTAATTTTCAGTCACTTTTTTAAAATGAAAAGATCACCTTAGACACTTTTCTTTCAATAGATTAAAACAGAGAAACTAAGGGTTAACCACTACTGAATTCAGGTCTATAACTATTTTTGAAATCTCTTGAATTTTTTGGATTTCTTCCGAAATTCACTGAATACAATGCATTTTTTTGATTTTTAACAATTTTATTCGATTAACTTGAATTGTTTTTAATTCACTCTGAATTATCTTGAATTTACCCTGCATTATTTAAAATTTACCCTGAATTCTTTTGAATTCATCTTGAATTTGTACGAATTCTGAATTCGAATCAATTCAATAGATTTTTTTCAGTTTTTTTTGCATTCACCCTTCAAGCATTCAAACTCACATTAAGTTCTTAGGCATTTAATCAAATTCTGTTCGAATTTCCTTGAATTCGTTTATTTTCTATTCCAAACATTTATCTTGAATTTTCATCAGTGTCATCGAATTCTTCTCATTTTCCTTAAGTTCTTCCCAATTCACTAAAATTTTATTTTATTCACAAATTTCTTTTATCTTCTGATTTTTTTTTTATTTTACTCATATTCTATTGAATCTATCCTGAATTCTGTTCACTCCCAAGTTATTCAATTCAATGAAAGTTTTTTATTTTTAAAATTTTGTTCAATTCATCGAAATTCTCATGAATTTCATCAAAGTCTCTGAAATATCCTTGAATTCTTCTAAATTGACTTCAATTTTATTGAAATCTGTGGGATATGCGTGGGATTTCGATTTTCTTCAATTCGTTTAAATTCATTTGGAATTCAACCAGCATCCTTATTAATTTATCCTGGAATCTTTAAAATTTTTTGGAATTATCTTGCATTTTTCAATTCACCCTAAATTCTTTTGAATTTTTCTACATTCACTCCAAACTTAGTGAATTCAATGATTTTTCTAAAAGATTTTTGAATTGGTTTCAGTTCACTTGAATTTTTATCAATTTCATTGAACTCTGATTTCCCTTGAACTCCTTCAAATTCGCTCTAATTTCATTTTATTCATCGTTTCTTCATATTTTTGTTATCTTTTCAATCTTTCTAAATTTGGTATTTATTTATTTATTTGGTGTTTATATTTGGTATTTTGTTCACTCATTTGAATTAATGTGAAATTCAACCTGAATTCTCATTAATTTATCCTTACTTCTTTCAGATTCTTCTAAATTATTTGGAATTCTCTTGAGTGTTTTTGAATGCACCCTGAATTATTGTGAATTTCCTTGACTTTCTCTATATTCACTCCAAATTTATTGTATTTAATGAATTTTTAGAATATTTCTGAATTGGTTTAAATTCAGATGATGTTTTTTTTAAATTCGTCATGACTCTTCATCAATTGCATCGAATTCTTATTTTCTTTGACTTCGTGTAAATTCACTGATATTATATTTTATTCATTGTTCTTCTATTTTCTGAATTTTTTTCAGTCCACCTAAATTTTGTTGAATTCGCTCTGCATTCTGTTCACTCCCAATTCATTCATTTTAATGAAAATATGTTGATTTTTGAAAGTTTGTTTAAGTCCCTCAAATTCTTACGAATCTCATCAACGTCTCTTGAACTTCGTTGAGTTCTTCTAAATTCACTCCAATTTTACTGAAATCAGTCAAATGTTTTGGAATTTTCAAAAGTCTTTCAATTCATTTGAATCCATTTTGAATTCAGTTAGAATTCTTATTGATTTATCCTAAATTCATTTGAATTCTTTCGAATTCTTGGAAATTCTATTGAATTCTTTCGAATTCTTAGAAATTCTCCTAATTTTTTTATTTCACTCTGAATTATTCTGAATTCCCTGGAATATTTATAAATTTACTCCAAGTTTGATCAAGTCAATCAATTTTTCAAATAATTTTGAATTGGTTTTAAGTCTCTTGAGCTTAAACAAAATGCATTCCAAATTTCTATTGCTTACATCGAATACTTCTCGTTTCATTCAAATTTCTCTAAATTCACTTAAACACTGTAGGATCCACTCTAGTTTTTGTTCACTCCCAATATATTCAATTCAATGGAAGTTCTTCGATTTTAAAAATTTTGTTCAATTCACCAAAATTATTACAAATTTCATCAAAGTCTCTTGACTTTCCTTGAAGGCTTCTGAATTGACTCCAACTCTGACGAAACCAGTGGAATTTTTTGGAGTAAATTTCTCACCAATTCATTTGAATTTATTTAGAAATTAAGCTTATTTCTTATGATATTATTCTGAATTCTTTTACAATCTTATGAATTCTTTGAAATTCTCTTGAAGTTTTTTTAATTCACTCTCATTTCTTTCGAATTCATTTTAACTTTTCTAAGTTCATTCCACATTCAAGAAATTTAATTAATTTCTTAAATCTTTCTGAATTTGTTTCGATTCACCTGAATTTTTCAAAAATTCACCCTGAATTTGTATTTATTTGATCTTATTTTTCTTATTGTTCTTAAATTCTGTTGAGTTGGCACTGCATTTTGTCCAATTCAATAAGAATTTTTTGACTGAATTCGCCATGACTTCTGTTCACTCCCAATTTATTAAATTCAATAGAGGTTTTTTTATTTTTTAAATTTTGTTCAGTTCTACCAAATTCTTATGAATTTCATGAGAGTCTCTTGAATAACCATGAATTCTTTCAAATTCACTCCAATCTTACTGAAATGAGTGGAATTATTAGGATTTAAAAAATTTTGTTTCAATTCATTCGACTTCATTTGGCATTAAACATGAATTCTTATTGATTTATCCTAGATTATTTCACATTATTTTTAATTCTTTGAAATTCTCCTGAAGTTTTTCAGCTTATCCTCATCTCTTTCAAATTCATTTGAATTTTTGTAAATTCTCTCCAAATTCAAGCAATTCAAAGATTTTTTCAATATTTTTGAATTGGTTTTAATTCACTTGAGCCTTTAGTAATTTCCTCTAATTTTTATTATTTCTCATAAACTCTTCTCAGTTTACTTTAATTTTTCATTTTATTGTTTGTTTTTTTCCATTAACTTTTCTCTAATTCACCAAAATTCTTATGAATTTCACCAAAGTTTCAAGGAGAAATTCTTCTGAATTTGCTACAATTTTACTAAAATCATGAGAATATTTTGGATTTAAAGAGTTTGTTTCCATTCATCTCAATTTATTTGGAATTCAACGTGAATTCTTATTAATTTATCCTGAATTCTTTTAAATTTTGATCACTCCCAATTTATTCAATTCAATGGAAGTTTCTTTATTTATGAATTTTTGTTCAATTCACCAAAATTCTTATGAATTTCATTGAAGTCTCTTGAATTCCCGTGAATTCTTTTAAATTCACTACAATTTTACTGAAATGATGGGAATATTTTGTCCTTAAAAAATTTGTTTCGATTCAGTTGAATTTTTTTGGAATTCAAACTGAGTTATTATTAATTCATCCTGGATTCTCTTGAATTGTGTTCACTCCCAATTTATTCAATTCAATGAAAGTTTTTCGTTACTTAAATTTTTGTTCAATTCACCAAAATTCTAATGAATGTTATTATAGTTTCTTGAATCCCCGTGAATTCTTTGGAATTCACTACAATGTTACTGAAACCACGGGAATATTTTGGATTTGAAAAATTTGCTTCAATTCATTTGAATTTATATGGAATTTAAACTAGACTCTTATTAACTTATCTGAAACTCTCTTAAAATCTGCTCACTCCCAATTTATTCAATTCAATGCAATTCTTTCGATTTCTGAAGTCACTCAAATTTCATTCAAACCAGTGGAATTTTTGGAAAAAAAATTGTTTTCACTTCATTCGAATTTCATTATGATTCAACCTGAATTCTCATTGATTTATCCTAAATTATTTTACATTCTTTTTAATTCTTTAGAATTCTTCTGAAGTTTTTTACCTGAGCCTTCATTCTTTTAAATTCATTCGAATTTTTCTAAATTAATTCTAAATTTAAGCAGTTCAATGAATTTTTAGAATATTTTTGGATTGGTTTTAGTTCACTTGAGTTTTGATTAATTCCATCAAATTTTTATTATTTCCCATAAATTCTTCTCAATTCACTCTAATTTTATTCTATTCTTTGGTTTTTCTTTAATTAATTTTTTTCCAATTCACTTCAAGGATATACTTTCGAAAAGCGCATACCTCCGATTAATTTGAAAATTCGTAGATTTATGTATTTTGATACGCTGATTACGAAAATGATAGTAAAAAAAAGGCGCAAATTTCATTTCATGGTGAAAACCATAAGAAACCCATAAAAATCATAGTTTTTTGCTTTTATCTTAGTGAATAATAGAAATTTACGAAAATTTTTTTCATGAAAGTTGTAGATCTTTCAAAAATACATATCTTACGTGCAATACATTTTTACTCTACGACCAATAGTTTTTGAGGAAATGGACTTAAATGATATGAAAAATTCCTAAAAGGCTGAACACGCGCTCGTAGAATGGTTAGAAGAAGCGAAACTTTCGAGAGCGGACATTGGTTTGAAAGGGGTAAGGAATTGACCTACATTATTCTTGTGCGACTAGTCACAATGGCGACTTTTCCCCACGAGATGTTGGAAAGGGGCAGAAATGTGACCTACACTCATTCTGTGACCAGTAACAGGGGTGCCACAAGTTCCATTCCAAGCAATTCTACACTTTGTACCAAAACTTTCCTACCTTTCTCGAAAAATATTGGTTTTTCAGAAAAACTTCATTTCATATAAAAGGTGTATTTTGAGTAGATCCACAACTTTTGTTTGAAACTTTTTCAAAAATTTTTCTTATTTACTCGGATAAACGTAAAAAATACCACGATTACCATGGGTTTATCATGGTTTTCACCATGGAAATCGAATTTACGCCAATTTTCACTATTGTATTTGTGATCAGCGCGTCAAAATACACAGGTATACGGAGTTTCAAATTAATCGGAGGTATGCGCTTTTCGGAAGTACACCCCACTTCAATTCTGTTGAAGTGGCCCTGTATTTTGATCAACTACATATATTGAAATTTTGTGTTTTTTTGAAATTTTGTTCAATTGACCAAAATTCTCATGAATTTCATCAAAGTTCCTTGAATTTCCGTGAATTTTTCGAAATCCACTGCAATTTTACTGAAATCATGGAAATATTTTGAATTACAACGATTTGTATCAATTCATTTGATTTTATTTGAAATTTAGATTGAATTCTTATTAATTTATCCTTAATTCTTTCAAATTTTGTTCACTTGCAATTTATTCAATTCAACAAAAATTTTTCGATTTTTGAAATTTTGTTCAATGCCTCAAAATTCTTATGAATTTCATCGAAGTCTTTGATTTCCCGTGGATTCTTCTAAATTCACTACAATTTTACAGAAATCATGGGAATATTTTGGATTTAGAAAATTCGTTTCGTTTCAGTCGAATTTATTTGGAATTCAAGCTGAATTTTTATTAATTTATCCTGAATTTTTACAATTTTCGTTCATTCCCAATTTCTCAAAATCTGTGGAAGTTGTTTAGTTTTCACAATTTTGTTCAATTCACCAAAATTCTTATAGATTTTATCAAATCATAGGAATATTTCGGATTTGAAAAAATTGAATTTATTTGGAATTCAAACTGAATTTTCATTAATTTATCCTAAATTCTTTTAATTTCTGTTCACTCCATTTTATTAAATTCAGTGGAAGTTTATTGATTTTTAAAATTTTGCTCATTTCACCAAAATTCTTATAAATTTCATCAAAGTCTATTGGATTCCCTTGAATTCTACAAAATTCACTCCAATTTCACAAAAGTTAATGGAATACTTCAGATTTTTTGATTTTTTTACCAATTTATTTGAATTTACTCTGAATTCTCATAAATCTATCCTATATTCGTCAAAATTCACCTGGAGTTCTTATAAATTTCAACCAGTTTTTAAAAAAATTCTTTTGAATTCAAAATAACACGAAGTCATCTCACTGATGAACGTTAGTCACTTTTAGTAAATTTTAGTCACTATTTGGGAAAAAAATTAGTCACCTTCGATCATGTTTTCGGTTTGAATAGATCACTTTTTCCACTCTCTATAAATAAATTAGGCTGTGTCAGCCCGAAATATAAAAGAAGTAATATACAAAAGAAAAATATAAAAGTCCTAATTTAGCATTTCAAACTTCATGTGATGCGAGAAAAATTCACGTCATCTTCAATAGTGTCCAAGCAAATGAGGAACATGCATACTCCATTTGCGCTCTAGTATTCGCTTTCCTTCCTCTGTTCCCTATTTCTATACACTCTGATTTTTTGTGCTTTGTTCCAACTTTGCCTCTACCTCGTACTTTTTCTGTCACAATCAGGTGTTTTGAATCCCCAGCTCTATTGGTGCTATCGGATTTCCTTTCCATTGGTCAAACCTACAGATGTTAATTTCAGCACTCACGATATTCCATTTCACAAAAACATTTTTGGAATAAGAACTTCTATCAGATATATCTCAATGAAAACATAATCTGCTTATAATATTTTGAGTTTTAGTTGTCACCGAATCAGAATTGAAACAAAAGGCAAAGTAGAAATAAAAGGTAATCTAGAGAACAGACAGTTTACAAACAAAAGACACAAAAGAACAAAGGGATGGTAAAAGGGATGAAAAACGTATGAAAATGAACTTTTTTTTCGACATCAAATTAAAATAAGAATGCAAAATCTTGGATAGGTAAAGCTACTGAGAAAAAAGGGATAAGAGAAGGTTTAAGGAAAAAAGTAGCAGAGATATTAATTTCAGATTTGGAAGAGGAGATGAGGAGAAAAGGATGGGGAGGAGTGGGGGTGGGGGAAGAAAAAAAATATATATAATAACTATGCGGATGAAATATAGTGATTTTGGCGAAGAATGAAGAAGGAATGGCATATTTAATTACGGAATTGGAAAAATACTCGGATAGAAAAAGACTGAGGCTTAATATGGACGAAACGAAGGTAATGGGGTTTAGAGAGAAGTGAGGGAGAAAGAAAGAATTGACAGCGGAAGGGTAAAAAGTTAGTGGAAGCAAAGAAATTCAAATATCTTGGTTTTGTCATGCAGAATGAGGAATATGGAGCGCAAATTTGGGAAATGATTAGGAAAGGGGCGAGGATAATGAATCAGATGTGAAGAATAGGAAAAAGAAGGTTTAAGAAAGATTGGAATAGGCGAATGAGGTCGTTTGGTACGCTGCGCTGGCATGACCAGAATTAGGTTATGGGGCAGAGATTTGGGATTGAGAGGAGCGAAAGCAGATAGGCATGTTGCAAGACAGACACATTAGATGGACATTAGGGGTAGACTGGAGAAATCCAGGTTACAAACTAGGAGGGGGGGTTGAAATATAGGGATTTAGTGAGAAAGTGTTGCAAAGAGTTGGAGGAAAGATGAAAGAGGGCCGTAGAGGTAACGTAATGGAAAGAAGAAAGAAGGGAGTTTTTCAGAGATCAAGGAATGAGAGAAGAAGAAAGTATAGACAATTGGAGATTAGAAAAAGAGGTAGAGAAAGGCAGGTGATTGATAGATGTTGGAGGATAGAGGAATCAAGATATTATAAATGATATAAAGTGATAAAAAAAGGATTATCAAAATATCTGTAGAGATGATGATAAGAGATGGATGAGAATAGCTAGATGGAGACTGGGGAGTAGAGTAAAGGAAGCAAAGTATTTAGAGAAGGATGAAAAGAAAAAATGCAGAGCATGTGAATGAGTAGAGGAGACATGAGAGCATGTATGGGATGCTTGTATGAAAAGAAAGGAGGAGAGGGGAGCGTGGCAAGAAAATGTTGAGAACATTTCAGAGAAAGAGGGTCTGGGAGAAGAATAGATGAAGTAGGTAGAAAAATATGTATGAGTCAGAATAAGCGATGTAAAACGGATGTAATAAAAATGTGAAGGAACGCAAGTCATATGAACCATAAAGAGACACATTTAAAGAAAGTATGTACTATCAGGAGTTGGAAAAAGAGGTAGAGAAGGGCAGGTAATTTATAGGTGTTGGAGGATTGAGGAATCAAGATGTTATGAATGGCATAAGGTGATAATGAAAGAAGTGTTGCCAAAACATCTGGAAGGAAAATGATAAGAGTTAGATATGAATAACTAGATGGAGACTAAGAAATGAAGTAAAAGAAGTAAAGTATTAGGAGAAGGATATGAGAGGAAAGGAGGAGTGGGGAGGATGGCAAGAGAATGCTAGGGAAACTTTAGGGATTGAGGGTCTGGGAGAAAAAAAGATGAAGGAGTTCAAAAAATATATATGAGTCAGAATAAACGATGTGAAAAGGATGTAATAAAAATCTGAAGGAACGGATGTTATGTGGACCATAAAGAGACACATTCAAAGGAAGTATATACTATCAGAAATTGGAGAGAGAGACAGAGACAGGCGGGTAATTGATAGGAGTTGTAGGAAAAGGGAAGCAAGATATTATAAATGGCATAAGGTGACAAAAAAATAAAGATTGCTAAAATATCTGGAAAAAGGATGATAAGAAATAGATAAGAGTAGCTAAATAGATACTGAGGAATGAAGTAAGAGGAGCAAAGTATTAAGAGAAGGATGAGAAGAAAAAATGCAGAGTATGTGAGTGTGAATGGAATAGAGCAGATGTGGGAGCATGTATGGAATGGTTGTATGAGAGGAAAGGAGAAGAGGGAAGGATGGCAAGAGAATATTAAGAGAATTTAAGGGAAGGAGGGTCTGGGAGAATAATAGATAGAGTAGGTAGAAAAATATATATATAAGTTAGAATAAGCGATGTGAAGAGATGTAATGAAAATGTAAAAGAAAGGAAGTTATGTAGACCCCAAGAAGACACATTTAGGGAAAGTTTATACTTTCAGGAATTGGAAAAGAGAAGTAAAGAAAGGCAGGTAATTGAAAAGTGTTGGAGAATAGAGGAATCAAAATATTACAAATGGTATGAAGTGAGAAGAAAAAAGATTGCAAAAACATCTGGGAAGAGGATAATAGAAGGTGGATAAGAATAGCTGGATGGGGACTGAGAAATGAAGTAAAAGAAACAAAGTATTAAGAGAAGTATAAGAAAGAAAAATTCAGAGGGGAGGATGACAAGCGAGTGTTAGGAAAATTTCAGGAAAGGAGGTTCTGAGAGAAGAATAGATGAAATGGGTAGAAAAAAATAAATAAGTAAGAATATGCGATGTAAAAGGGATGTTATAAAAATGTAAGGGAACAGAAGTTACTGAGTCTAAAGGGACACATTTGAGGGAAGTAGATACTATCAGTAGTCGAAAAAAGATGTAGAGAAAGCAGGTAATTGATAGGTGTTGAAGGATAGGGGAATGAGAATATTATAAATGGTATAAGGTGATGAAAAAAGAAAGATTGGCAAAATATCTGAAAAAAGGATGATAAGAAATGGATAATAATATCTAAGTGGAGACTGAGAAATGAAGTAAAAGGAGCAAAGTATTGAGGGATGAATGAAAAGAAAAAATAGAGCACGTGAATGGGTAGAGGAGACATGGGAGCTTGTATGGAATGGTTGTATGAGAGGTGAGGGGGAGGGGGAAGATGTCAAGAAAATGCTTTGAAAATTTCAGGGAAGAAGGGTCTGGAGAACAATAGATGCAGAAGGTAGAAAAATAAATATATAAGTTAGAATAAGCGTTGTGAAAAGGATGCGATAAAGATGTAAAAAAAACGGAAGGTATGTAAACCCTAAAGGGACACATTCAAGAGAAGTATATTCTGTTAGGAATCGAAGAAAGAGGTAGAGGAAGGAAGGTAATAGATAGGTGTTGGAGAATAGAGGAATCCGGATATTGTAAATGTTATAAGGTGATAAAAAAAGAAAGCTTGCAATAATATCTGGAAGCAGGATAATAGAAGATGGATAAGAATAGCTGGATGGAGACTGGGAAATAGAGTAAAAGAAGCGAAGTATTAGGAGAAGGATGAGAAGGAAAAATACGGAGCATGTGAATGGGTGGGGGAGATATGGAAGCATGTATAAAATGGTTTTATGAGAGAAAAGGAGGAGAGGGGAGAATAACAGGAGAATTTTTAAAAAATTTCAGGGAAGAAGTGTCTGGGAAAAAATGGATGAAGGATGCAGAAAAATATATATAAGTTGGAATGAGCGATGTGAAATGATCTAACAAAGATGTGAAGGAACGGAAGTTATGAAAATCCTAGAGGGACAAATTTTAAATAAAGAAGGGAAGTGATCATGTAGTAAATTTGAGTAACCTAGAATATACTGAAAAGTAATTTCTAGCTAAAAGTAAATGCATAGGTGGAACATATGCGGTAACTATAGATGAAGGAGGTCGTGAAATATATATATATATATAGGTTAGAATAAGCGATGTGAAAAAGGTTGTAATGGAAATGTAAAGGAACAGAAGTTATGTGAACCCTAAAGGGACACATTCAAGGAAACTATGTACAATCAGGAGTTGGAAAAAGAGGTAGAGAAAGGCAGGTCATTGATAGGTGTTGAAGAATAGAGAAATTAGGACATTATAAAAGGTATAAGGTGATAAAAAACAAAAGATTTCCAAAATAACTGAAAAGAGATGACAAGGGGGTGAGGATATTTTTGGGGATCAAAACAGATTTGTGTGAAAGTTGAGGTTAGGTTGCCTTGAGGTTTGTAACGGGAAGGGAGGACTGGGTTGGTCGTAGCAGGGCAGGGTGGATGGCAGTGCAGGGTAAATAGCAGGGCGGGGTAGACAGCAGGGCAGGGTTGATAGCAGGGCGGGGTAGTTAGCAGGGCGAGGTAGATAGGGAGAAAAGCAAGGCAGGTAGGCGCGACGATAGAGACAGAAAACGATGGAAGGCGGGAGCGTTTGAATTGGATTCATGGCTAGCAGAGCGAGTACTAGCAAGGAAAAAGGGGATTTAGAACAGGAAGTCTTTAGCACACCGAAAGGGGAGAATAAAGAAAGGAAGGAAAAGGGAAAGTATAGGAAAACGGTAGAAGGGAAGCGATTGAG
>JAUMHM010000031.1:55944136-55961281 GCA_032362435.1 Melikaiella ostensackeni
GACATGTCCCAAATTGCGCTATCGAAAAATAGAAATAAGGATCTAGATATAAGAATTTAAGTAAAAAGTTGTGAATAACTGTAAAGAGTAAGGATAAGCTAGTATAAAATATGCATGCGGGAGTATTGTAAGAAATGGAGGTCATGTAAACCCTTAGGGGACACATTATGAATAAAAAAGATAAAAAACAAAAGATTGCCAAAATATCTGAAAAGAGGATGGTGAGAGATGGATAATAATAGCTAGATGGAGACTGAGGAATGAACTAAAAGAAGCAAAGTATTGAGAGATGGATGAGAAGAAAAAATAGAGCATGTGAATGGGTAGAGGAGACATGGGAGCTTGAATGTCATGGTTGTATGAGAGGAAAGGGAAGAGGGGAGGTTGGCAAGAGAATGTTAGAAAAATTTTAGGGAAGGACTGTCTGGGAGGAGAATAGATGAGATGAGATGAGATGAAATCCCTAAAGGGACACATTTTAAATAAAGAAAAGAAGCAATTACACACTAAATTGCAGTAATCTAGAATATACTGAACGGTAATTTCTAGCTGGAAGTAAATGTATAGGTGGAACTTATGCGATAAATTGCCGGATTTCTGCCAAGCCGCAAGTTTTGTTGTTATCGTAAGGCTTTAAAAGTATCGATGCAAGAAAGCTCTAGATAGAGAAAATTCTTGCTGAAGTACGTCGTTCTAACCAAGAAGGGCATTTAGAGAGGCTCAAAGAACCTTGAGGAAAAATTCTTCTACAAACTTTTTCTAGTCGTTATAATTTTCTTTTAAAAATCCCCTTTTAATGTCTTTCGCTGCTCACGGAGAACTGATTACACTAGCTTACAAATTTTCGGTTCATAGCGTGTACCTGAAAGAAGTATTTTCTAGACTAATTTTGGGTCGCTGAAAAAGAAAATGTTACTTATTTATTTTCCCAAAGAAGCGTTTTCGAGATATTTGCAAAAACCTGTTATGTGACTCTTTTTTCAGTTACTGGCAGAAATCTCGAGAACGGTTGATCCAACTAACATGAACTGTACATCATTCGAAAGGTATGTTGTTCTTCTTTCCGAAGATTTACTGTTTGTGTCAATTGGATCAAAATTGATTGGGTTTTAGGCGATGAAATCCAAAAAAATGAAACAACTGAAAGCGAGTGATTTTTAAACAAATTCGGAAAATCCATTTTTCTACTTTCATCGCTTGTAACCAAAAAAATGTTATTCCGACTGACACAGACTGTATATAGTCGGAAAGTGAAAGATCATACCTTTCAAACGACATACAGTCTATGTTAATTGGATCAACCGTTATCGAGGTTTATGCCAGTAACTGATAAAAGAGCCAAAAACACGTTTTTTGCGAATATCTCGAAAACGCTCGCTTGGAAAATTAATGAATGTCATTTTCTTTCTCAGCGACCTACAATCAGTCTAGAAAAACCTTTTTATCTCTCGTAAATTTTTCGATTAAGGAAAGTGACTAATTCCTATCCCAAAAAGTGACTAGAATCTATTATAAGTGACTAATGTGACTTAGAGTGCTCTTTAACTCAAGAAAAACCAAAGAATTTGATAGAATATAGGATGAATTGATAAGAATTCAGTTTTAATTCCAAATAAATTCAAATGAATTTAAACAAATTTTTCAAATCAAATATATTCCCATGATTTCAGTAAAATTGCAGCGAATTTAGCAGAATTCACGGGAATTTAAGAGACTTCGATGAAATTCATAAGAATTTTGGTAAATTGAACAAAACTTGAAAAATCAGAAAACTGTAATTAAATTGAATAAATGGGGAGTGAACATTATTTTAAAAAATCCAGAATAAATCAATTGAAACTCAATTTGAATTCCAAATGAATTCAAAATAATTGAAACAAATTTTCTGAATTCAATATATTTTCATGATTCCAGTGAAATTGTAGTGAATGAAATTCATAAGATTTTGGGTAAATTGTACGAAACTTTAAAAATCAAAAAAATTCCATTGAATTGATAAAATCAGGAGTGAACAGAATTTGGGTCTAATCAAAAGTATTTAAGTGATCAAAAGTGACTAATTTCTATCCAAAAATTCAGACTAAAATTTACTAAAAGTGACTAATGCGACTCAAAGCTCTTTCGAATCCATGAGAATTCAAAAGAATTCGATGAAAGTTATAAGAATTCCAGGTGAATATAAACGATTTCATGATAAATTCATAAGAATTCACAGTGAATCAAGAACAATTCTAGCTAAATTCAAGGAAATTCAGAGTAAATTCAATTTAATTTTTAAAAAAATCAAAAACATTCCACTGATTTCTGTGAGACTGGAGTGAATTTAGAAAAACTAGAGGAAATTCTAGAGACTTTGATGAAATTTATAAAAATTTAGAACAATTTTCGAAAAAATTCGAGTGAACCGAAACCAATTCGAAAAAAGTTAAGAAATTCATTAAATGTGGAGGAAATTCAGAAAAATTCAATGGAATTCAAAAGAATGAAGGATGTATTAAAAATAATTCCAGAGAATTTTAACGAATTCAAAAGAATTTTGAAGAATTCAGGTGAAATTAATAATAATTCAGATTGAACTTTAAATAAATCCAGATGAATTTTAAAAAATCCAAAATATTACATTGAGTTCAGGGAAATTGAAGTGGATTGAGCAAAACTTTAAAAATCAAAAAATTTCATTGAATTGAATATATTGGGAGTGAAGAGAATTTATAGCGAACTCAACAGAATTAAAGTAACTTGAAAAACAAAATTAATTAAAATAAACCAAGGAATGAAATAAGGATAGAGTGAATTTAGAGAAATTGAGCGAGTGAATTGAAGAAAATTCAAGGGTATTGAAAACAATTTAGGGTGAATTAAAAAAAATGTAGAAAGTTCCAAAGACTAAAAAAATTCAGGATAAATTATCAAGAATTCCGGTAAAATTTGAGTGAATGAAGAAACATTTTTAAAATAAAAAAAATTTCATTGAAGTAAATTGATGAGAGTGAACGGAATGCAAGGCAAATTCAACAGAATTCAAGTGATTTGAAAAATGAATGAAATAATAAAAAAAATAATAACGAAGAATTGATTACCAGTGAATGGAATAAAATTAGAGCGAACTTAGAAGAATTTAAGAGAAATGAGAGGAATTTGATGGAGTTGATAGATATTCAGGATTTTTTTTAAAAATCCAAGTGAATTAAAACCAACTCAAAAATACTAAGAAATCAGTTGAAAATCATTAAATTTGGAGTGGATTTAGGAAAATTCAAGTAAATTCAAAAACGTTTAGGGTGAACTCAGAAAAATTTAAGATAATTCCAGAAAATTTGAAAGAATTCAGGATAATCTATTGAGAATTCAGGCGGGATACCAAATTAATTTAAGTGAATTGAAAAAAAATTCACACAATACAATAAAATCAACGAATAGAATAAAAGTATAGTGAATTTAGAGGAATTTCAGGGAAATGAGAAGAATTCGATGAAATTGATCAAAATTCAAAATGAATTTTGGTTAGTTTAAAAGATTTAAGAGTGAATTTTAAATAAACTAGGAAAAATCCATTAAATTGAGTAGAATTGAGGGAGTTTGTGAAAATTCAGGGCAATTTGAGAGAATTCGATGAAATTCGTACGAATTAAGATGAATTTAAAAGAGTTCAGGGTGAAGTAAAAAAAATCAGGGTGAATTTAAAATAATTCAAAGGAATAGAACAAAATTTCCAAAATTCAAAAAAATGACAGTGGAATCTGTAGATTTCAAGGGCATTCCAAAGAATGCAACCGAATTCAAAAGAGTTCAAAGGAATTCAATAGTAGTTAACCATTAAGTTTTCTGTTATAATTTATTGGAAGGAAAGTGACTAAGGTGATCTTTTTATTTTAAAAAGTGACTAGAAGTGACTTAAGTGTCTGTCTGGCATAGTCGGTGCGGTACACTTAAAAAAGGCTCAAATTGTGAAGGAGGCATGAAACTTGGTACATGTGTTCTCTGACCTAAAAAAAGTTTTAGGAGAGGCTCACAAAAAATTTTTGAAAATTTTTCTCCAAAAAAACGGGCATTTTTTTGAAAATCTGGTATTTCCAAAATAATGAAGATTACTAAATTTTTCTTCTTCGTTTTGAAAGAAGTTCCCCAAATTTTCAAAATCCAGAAAAAAACTAAAAAATTTACAAAGTGGCGGCAATTTTTGTGAAAACTAAAAATTTTTTTTTCTAAAAATACGCAAGATACGAGAAAAAAGTTCCAAACGAAGATTGTTCTTCTTAAAGAGATTTACAAAAAGGTTTTTTCCATTTTTGATATTTTGAACCGTTTATTGAGTACGTTTTCTAAGTAAAATTTAAAGAAAAAAGACTTTTTTCATTTTATTATTGTGGAAGGTTCTCTAAATTTTCCAAATACGGAGAAATTTAAAAGAACTAAAAGATTAACGAAATGGTGGCTTTTTTCTGTAAATCAAAAAATTCAAAGTAAAAGTATGTTGAAATGTAGAAGGACATCTTGTGAGTACGTTTTTTGAGCAAAAGTACACATTCTTGCAAGTGCTTAAATAATGGGTGAAAATATCGGAAAATTGAACAAAAACTTTTTATATAGTAGGTCTGTTTGAGGTTAAAAATCTTCATTATTTTAAGAAATATTATGTTTTTGAAACAAAAATGCCCCCTTTTTTGGGAAATAAAATTTCAAACATTTTTTTGCACACAATTATAAAACTTTGTTAAGGTTAAAAAGAGCACATATACCAAGTTTTATGCCTTTTTAGCAATTTGAGCCTATTTTGGATAATTTGCGTCGTACCGCACCGACTAGCAGCCCACGTGGGCTTGGATTGAGTTCGACCCAAAAGGGCTTGCACCCCTCGTTTTTCTTCTGAAATCATTACAGTGATGCCTCACGATTATTTTGAGACCAGGAAAAAATCGCTGAAGAGATTATCAAATAAACTTAATTTTCCATTTTTATTTTCAGGTTATTATGCACATTTTCGTAAAAATAACTCCAAAGTGGTGCTTTTGTAGCTAAAACTCTGTAGTTTGGCATCGAAAAAAAGTATCTGAGGGTAAAACACCTTTAAAAATCCGGGAACCATTCGAATTTTGGAAAAACTGTGATAAATTGCAGTTTTATCACTTTTTGGAAAAAATTTTTACCACACAGCGTGGTATTTCAAATTCGTCTGAGCAAAAATTGAAGTACATTAAATTCTCCATAAAACCAGAAAAAATTATTTATCTCATATATTTTAGCTGATACTACTACTACTATACTATGAAAGTTCCTAGAAAAGTAATTTTTTTCTTATTTTCGCACTTCTTCTGAAATTTGTGTTGAAAGTTGTTCTTATAATAATTAAAGTATATGAAATAGCATTAAAATCTGTGAAACTGTAACAACTTCTCAAATAAATCCAAAAAAATTAGTTTTCTTTTAGAAGTTTGTGTCCTCAATTTTTATGGATATATTTAAGAAATTATAGAAGCTTTTCAGACTTGTATATTATTGAGTTTACTTTTATTATTATAAGAACAGCTTTTAAAACAAATCGCAGTAGAAACCCGAATATTGAAAAAAAATACTTTTCAACGAACTTTTATAAAAGTGTGTATTTTTCAACATGCTGTAACTTAGGACATATGAGAGCTATAACATATTATTTTTTGTAGATTTGCTTAAAATCAAGTCTGCTTTAACTCATACGCTGACCATTTTCGTACACAATGCATAGGAAATATGCTACTATATCTCACAAAAACTAAAACTGAATATTTTTCAGATAAATATCAGAGGCTTTACTCCTAAGCTATATGAGATGAATGATTCTTTTCTTTTAGTTTTATGGAGAATTTGGTGTATTTAATTTTTGATGAGACGAATTTAAAGTAATATGCTCTGTAGTAAAAAAGTATTATAAAAACTGATCAAAATTGCAATTTTTCACACTTTCCAGAATTTTAATGTGTCCCGGATGTCCAAAGATGTTTAATGCTTAGATACTTTTCTTCGATGCCAAACTGCAGTGTTTACTATAAGTTCGAAAGCACCGCTTTGGAATATTTCTTTTTGGTCTCCAAATAATCGTGAGGCATCACTAAAATAATTTCAGAAGAAAAACGAGAGGTGCAAGCCCTTTTGGGTTCAACTCAATCCAAGCCCACCGTGGGCCATGTTCATATCACCCACTCTTTTCACTCCTTGTAAATATCAAAATGGGTGAAATAATAACCTTTTTGTTGGAAATTTATATTTTTCGGGTTAAAAATTCCACTGTTCTGTGCAAAGTTCGTATTTTTGGCTTGAAATTCCAACAGTGTGGTAGAAAATACAACTATGTTCTTAAAAATGATCTTGTTTATTGTAAATTCATATTCTTGGCTTGAAGATTCAACTCTTTTTTTGAAAACTCGTCTTTTTCGTTGAAAAATGTATCTGTTTTATCAGCAATTATATATTTTTTCGTTGAAAATGCAAGCGTTTGGATGAGAAATAAACTGTTTTGAATGAGGAATTAACTGTTTTGTTGAGAATTCAACCATTGGTTGAAAATTAACATTTATATTGCAAATTCTTATTTTCGGGTAAAAATTTAATTCTTTTGTTGAAAATTCGTCTTTCTGGTTTGAAAATTCATGTTCTTTAGTAACAATTTCATATTCTTTGGTTGAAAATGCAACTGTTTGGTTGAAAAATAATCGGTTTTGATTGAGGAATTAACTGTTTTAATTGAGGATTCAACTATTTTTTGAAAAATCAACTATTTAAAAATTGACTTCTTTATTGTTTGAAAATGCATCTCTTTTGGCAGCAATTACATCTTTTGTCGGCAAAAATGCAAGTATTTGGTTGAAAAATAATCTGTTTCGAATGAGGAATTAATTATTTTGTTGAAAATTTAACTACCTGGTTGATAATTAACATTTATATAGTGAATTCATATTTTCGGGTTGAAAATTCAACTATTGGATTAAAAATTACCTTATTTATTGTAAATTCATATTTTTTGCTTGAAAATTCAACTTTTTTGTTGAAAATTCGTCTTTTTCGTTCAAAAATGTATCTCTCTTGGCAGCAATTACATCTTTCTTCGGCAAGAATGCAAGTGTTTGGTTGAAAAATAAGCCTTTATGAATGAGGAATTAACTATTTTCTTAAAAATTCAACTTCTAGATTGATAATTAACTTTTTTGTTGAACATTTATTTTTTCGAGTTCAAAATGCAACTGTTTTGTAGAAGATTAGTCTTTTTGGCTTGAAATTTTATTTTTACCTGTTTTGATTAAAGATCCAACTATTTTGGCAAAAAATTCAACTCTTGACTTGAAAATTAACATTTTTGTTGAAAATTCATATTCCCGGGTTGAAAATTGAACTGTTTCGGAGAAAATTCGTCTTTTTGGTTTAAAAATTCATCTCGCTTGGTGGAAGTTTCATCTTTTCTGGTTGAAATGCAACTTTTTGGTAGGAAATTAACCTGTTTTAGTTGAGGAATCAAACTTTTTTGTTGAAAATTCAACTATTTGATTGAAAACATATATTTTGTAAAAAAATCGAGTTTTTGATTAGATTCAACTGTTTTTGATTAAAAATTTGAATCATTTTTTGTTGAAAATTAAACTATGTGGATAAAAATTCATGTATTTTCTTGAAAATTCGTCTTATTTAGTAGAAATTTAATCGTTTTAGTTGAAGAGGCAACTGTTTTGTTGATAATTAATCTGTTTCAGTTGAGTTTTCAACTGATGTGTTGAAAATTCGTCTTTTTTTGGCTGGAAGTTCAACTACTTGGTTGAGAGTGGAACTATTTTGTTAAAAATTAATGTTTTCAGTTGAAGATTCATCTTTTTGATTGAAAATTGAACTATTTTGTTGAAAATTAGTTTTTTTAATAAAAATTAATTTTTTCAACTAAAAATTCAACTATACCATTTTTGGTTGAAATATGATCTTTTTTAGTCGAAAATTCAACTATGTGGTTGAAAATTTACGTATTTTCTTTCTTTTTTTTAGTTGAGTATTTAACTATTCTCTTAAGAATTCGTCTTTTTTTGGTTGAATTCAACTGTTTTTGATTTAAAATTAAATTCTTTTTTGGCTGAAATATCAACTATTACGAGTTTTGCTGAAAATTCATCTTTTTTGGTTGAAAGTTGAACTATATACTTGGTTGAAAGTGAGACTACTTTGTTAATGATTCATTTTTTTTTTGGTTGAAGATTCATGATTTAATTTGAAAATTCATATTCTCGGATAAAAAATTCAACTCTTTTGTCGAAAATTCGTCTTTTTGGTTTGACAATTCATTTCTTCCAGTAGAAATTTCATATTTTTTCGTTGGAATCACAACTGTTTTGTTAAGAAATAATCTTTTTTGGGTGATGATTCAACTAATTTGTTGGCAATTCATTTTTTTCAGTAGAAAATTAATCATATGTCTGATTTAGTAAATTCCTGTATTTGATTTAGGGAGTTTTGAAAAATGATCACAAGATATTCTCAAATATATTGTTACCATCGTTGAGTGAATAAATTGATAATACAAAAAACATAATTATTCATTTCTTAAATTTGTCCCTAAATTACATGAATTTGAATAATAATTGAAACAAATTTCTATTTTATTTTCATACTCAAAATTCAGTTCATATTTAACATATTAATTCTTTAAATAAAAGATATTTTCCGAAAATAATGAAAGTGATACAAAGAAGTTTGATTTAAAGCAGTATAAATCCAGTACTATAAAAGTTACGCTCCCAAATAAAAAATTATTATTATTTAATTTTGTATTGCAGCTCGGAGTAAATTTTGGCAAACCCGAAAAAATTTCCTGACTTAAGAAAAAGTTCCCTGACATATCCATGTTTTTCCAGGTAAATAAAAATTCCCTTACCATTCCATGTTTTCCAGGTTTTCCGGGTGAGTAGACACCCTGTATCTGCATGTAAATAATTTAATATCATTTGTGACTACGGTAGTGATAATCTGATGTAATGCAGTGAAGACTTATGTATTTCAAATCGAGTAGAGTGGTCGAACGTGAAATCAAATTATAAAATTAATGGGCTCTCTTATTAGCTGTCCGAACCGACGATGCATCCGATGATGCGACTAATTATCGGAGATAGCAGAGTCCCATCACTGGTTTTATGGGTCTGAGGATAGGATAGTGACGTTTCAAAATTAAAGGGTTCACTTCAAATTGAAATTCCTTGACTCATGTCGGAAATAGTCAGAATTGAAAATTGCATTAAACAATTTCCGTTCAAGACCAATTCCATTTCAAATCAAGCAGGGAGGTGCTGCTTAGTGTTTGTTCTTTTTTACGATCATTTCAAGATCACCAGTGAATTCTCAAAAAATGACAGAAATTTTGTTCAAAATGCAGTATTTCGCAAAAGAGTATAGGTATACGGGATGTCAATATTGTGGCCGTTTTTCTAAAATTCTTAAAAATGGATTTTCTCAAAAATCCATTTTTGGATTTTTCTGAATATTCTTGAATTATTCTGAATTATATCAAACTTACCCTGAATTCTCTAAAATTCCCTTGAAATACACTGAAATCAATGAGTGTGACTGCATTTTTCATTTTTTAAAATTTAGTCTTTAAACTTTTGGAGTCACTTTGAATTCTCCTAAATTTACTTCAATTTTACTGAAATCAATAGAATATTTTGGTTTTTGTTCAATTCATTTAGAATTCACTCTGAACTCTCAATAATTCATCCTGAATTATTCTAAATTATTTTCAATTTTTTTGAATTTTCTTGATTTTTCTTAGTTCTTTCTGAATACTTATTAATGTGTCCTGAATTCTTTGAAACTTTTCTGAATTCTTATAAATTCACTCCAATTTTAGTGAGATGACTGAAAGATTCGGGATACTTTACATTTTTTTTTTCAATTAATTTTCTTGTGAACACGATAACTTGAAGATAATTGCAGATACATTGATGAAATTAGGAGGGCTTATTTTCACAACTGATATCTGAAAACTGACCAAAGGATTTTCAAAAATAATCATTACAATTTTTTTTAAACACTTTATAATATTTTCAAAATGGGTTTCTTATAGTAAAAATTTTTTTCTTTCACATAATTCTAAGTTGATACAAGAATATAAAAGATTCTTTGCCTTAAGACGGATGGATTGACCTATAATATTAATACACTTTATCAAAGAGTTAGAAAATTATGGTCATTTGTAATAGTTGAAAAATTTGTTCTTGACAGTAAAAATTTTTTCTTACACATAATTCGAAGTTCATGCAAGCATATAAACGATTTCTTGCCTTGAGAAGAATCGATTGACCTATTAGATTATCAAATTTCTTCTAAGAGTGAGGGAGCTATGGTCATTCATAATATTTAAAAATTTTCGTTCATTGTAAAACTTGTTTTGCTAAAATAATTTGAAGTTGATGTGAAGATTAAAACGAATCCTTGATTTAAGTCGAATCGATTGACCAATAATATTAATACGCATTATTGAAAAGTAAGGAAATCATGGTCATTTATAATAGTTGGAAAATTTGTTCTTTACAGTTAAACATTTTTCATCCACATAATTTAAAGTTCATGTAACGACATGAAAAAATCCTTGCCTTGAGACGAACCGATTGACCTATTATATTATCAAATTCCTTTGGAGAGTGGGGAAGCTACGGTCATTTATAATATTTAAAAAAATTCATGAACAGTAAAACTTTTTAAATTAATATAATTGAAAGTTGATGTAAAAATTAAAACGAATCGATTAACCTATAATATTAATACACTTTATTGAAGAGTAAGGGAATTATGGTCCTTTATAATTATACTTCCCGCCTCGTTCTCAGAATTACTGTTGTAGTACGACTACTCTCCGCTAGCTTGTCACAATGTTTAGAGACAAAAAATCCTGGAACACCTTCTCTATGTTCTCCTCCTGACTTCATTCGTTTTTTTGTGCTAGCTGTCACAACACACGATAAAGACGAAATTCGCGATTTGGAACAGGAAGTGAAGCGCTTGAAGAGGAATATGGAACGTCGTCACAGACATCAGAGTGATTCACCTAAATCTCGATACTCCGATTCAAGAAGTAACTCACGGAGTTATTCAAGAGAAAGATATAGAAAGTCTCGTTCCGCTTCTCGAAGATACTCTTATAGCGACTCATCAGGCTCTTTCGATAGTAGGCGTTCTTCAGATTTTCAAAATGATAAGACTATCAAAATTTCATACACGGCAAGGCTCATTTATGAGATCAGAGAACGTTGTTGTTTCATAGACAGCAAGGCTCATTCATAAGATGAGAAAATGCTGATCTGATGACTGGTGAGCCTGTATATAGGTATAGGACTAATCCAGATCTATAGTTATCCAGAAGTTCCTCCTGAGGAGGAAGGAAACAAAGCCAAACAAGAGACATATGGAATGGGAAATGATAAAGGAAACAGCATGGCGGACGGCAGTGACATATGGACAAAGGTCAACGGTAAGAAACTAGAGGTTCTAGGAACAGATCCTACAACGCTTGATACCTCTCAGATTAATTTACATCCTGATATTGTGTCGAGATGGGAATTTTGGCTCACCACAGGTCTTAAACCAGATGCTAAACAGGATCTGTTTAATAAATAACCAAGAAAAGGAAATATTCTTGTAGCCCCCCCCCCCCAGAGATCAATCTAGTTATGTTGCTGTGAATGAGCGAACAGGCCATTGAAAGAGATGAGTATTTCCAGGATACGCAACGTCTTGCGGGCTCAGCACTGTCAGCTGTAGGAACAGCAGTGAATATGTTGCTTGAAAAATCCGAAGAACAACTCGACGCTTTAAAACTGCTGGAACTGTTGTCAGATGCAGGCTAGTTAATAACGGACCTTCATCATGCGGGGACAGTAGCTAGACGTACCTTTATCGCCCCTGAATGGATACAGCAAATCAAAACGATTTTAGACAAATCAGATAGAGGCAAATTCCGATTCGGTGATAATATAACGGACAAAATGAACGAAGTGAGTTCATTAGAGAAACTGAACAAAACTCTTAAGCCTCCAGCACCACCGAAAAAACCGTTCAATAAAAAATCCGGTTTTTTAAACTCGAGGAGCTCATCTGCGAAGGAACAAGGGTCATCGTGGGCGAGCAACCACCAGAAACCTCGACCAACAAATCCTCACCCTCGGAGGTCTTACCAACAGACTCATCAGACATCTCGAGGAAATCACCACAGCCAGACATCGAACAGATACAGATCTTCAATTCGATCGAGCAGGAAGTAGAGGTACGTACAGCTGGTAGGTTAAGAAATTTTTTGGAAGCCTGGAAACATATTACTACAGACAAATTGGTTCTCCAGTGCATGAAGGGATATAAGATTTCGTTCAAGCGGAAACCCCAACAAAATTTTCCGCTTCAACCTCGAAATTGGACAAACGACGAAATTTTCTTGTGAAGGGCCGAAATTAATATTTTATTGGAAATAGGAGCAGTAGATCCCTGCTTTTCAGAGAAGGGAGAATTTCTATCATCCTTTTTTCTTGTAAATAAGTCAAATGGATCAAAAAGATTCATTTTCAATTTGAAAAATTTAAAAGAGTTTATAGAGGTACTTCATTTTAAGATCGAGGACTTTCGAACAGCTTCTAAGCTACTCAAAAGGGACTGCTTTATGAGTTACATAGACTTAAAGAATGCCTATTTTCTGGTAACGGTTGATGAAAGGTATAGAATATATTTGAGATTTCGCTTTGAAGGAGTTCTTTACGAATTTAATTGCCTACCATTCGACCTAAATATCAGTCCCTACGTTTTCACAAAACTTATGAAACCGGTAGTAAGTTTTTCAAGGAAGAAAGGTCTGTTATCAGTGATTTATCTAGATGATTTTTTCTTCATGGGTACATCATTTGAAGCTTGCTGAAAAACATTCACATATCGATCGCATTGCTACAGTCCCTGGGGTTCGTTATAAATTACGAGGAAAGCAATTTAGATCCGAGCAAGATTTCTGAATTTCTAGGGTTTTATTGACATTCAGAAAGAATGACAGTAGGTCTACCCTCGCGAAAACGCGAATCATTGATAACATTAATAGATTCTTCCTTGAGGAAAAAGTGTTGTACAATACGAGAGTTTGCTCAACTAATAGGGACTTTAGTTTCAAGTTGTCCAGCTGTACCTTATGGAATGGGATACACCAAAAGTTTGGAAAGGGCGAAATATCAAGCTCTTATATTGGCTAATGGGAACTATAACGACCGTATGTCTGTGCCAACTTCCTTACATGACGATTTGAATTTGTGGGAAGTAACACTACGCTCTTCAGAAAGCTCAAAATGACAGTTTTTATTTCAGAGAGATATTTTCTGATGGATCTACTTCCGGTTGGGGTGCTTTTTGCAACGGCAAATCAGCCCATGGGTTTTGGAACGCAGAAGAACAGAATTTACATATAAATTCTCTCGAAACTCTGGCTACTTTCTGGGCTCTCAAAACTTTTGCATCACAATCTTTCGATTGTGAGATCCTGCTACGCATTGATAATACGACGGCGATTGCGTATATCAACAAAATGGGCGGAATTCAATACCCTCATTTGGATTTCTTAAGTAGAGAAATTTAGAAGTGGTGCGAGAATCAAAAGATTTAGATTTATGCGTCTTATATCGCCCCGAAGGACAATGTGGAAGCAGATCGAGAGTCCAGGCTTAAAAATGTTGACACCGAATGGGAACAACCGGACTTAATTCCAAGTGTGAATTATTTTGTTCTTGGGTCAAAGATCCTAAGGCTATTATTATATTATATTATATTATATATTATATTATATTATATCCTATTTCATGGAAGAAAAAATTCTTCTACGCTTTTCTACCCTTCTCAATGATATTAAGAACGTTAAGAAAAATAGCAACAAACGAGGCTCATGGTATTCTAGTTGTTCCCCAGTGGACCTCACAGCCTTGATTTCCAGTCGATGGTTATAGGCACACCATTAATTTTCGCACCTAAATCAACACTGCTTTTGTCTCCTTGCAGGATCCAGCAACATCCCTTGGCATCTTCGATTACTCTGGTTGCAGGTCTGCTATCAGGGAAAGTTTAATAGAGAAAAATCTTCCAGAGTCAGCTGGAAATATATCACTGGAATCACTGGCGGAGTCTTCCATCAAGCAATATAACAACGCCTTAAAAGATTGGTGGTCATTTTGCAACAAGAAAGGTTTAAATCCTTTTCAACAGGAAACCAACGCGGTATTGGAGTTTCTAACCAAAAATGTCGACAGAGGCGCATCTTGTGGCAGGTTGAATACAGAAAGATCAGCGATAGCCTTAATTTCATCGAAGAATATCTCGGACTCCACGATACATCGTTTCTTTAAAGGAATCTTCAGGCTAAGACCTTCCCGACCAAAGTACTAAAAAATTTGGGATGTTACACCGGTATTGGATACAGTTACCACCTGGTTTCCACTCGAGTCAATTACATTCCAACAGCTAACAGAAAAGCTATTAATTTTGTTAGCATTAGGAACCGGACATAGAGTTCAAACCTTTTCTCTAATCAACATTGATCACATCACGTTTTCCACAAAAGGAGCTGAGATCAATATTGAAGCCCTTATTGAAACTTTGAAAATAGGAAGCTGTCAACAGTGTTTGATCTTACCGTTTTTCAAAGACAAACCGGAACTTTGCTTGGCAAAGACACTTAAACGTATTTAGAAGTTACGAAAAGAAAAAGGAAGGATACTAGAATGCTTTTCATTTCCGTTAAAAACGATAAATTGATAGAAATTATATGGCTCATAGCACTAGACATGCTGCTACTTCGATGGCCTTCAAAAATGGGCTAGATTCAAATACGACAAGGAGTACAGTGTGCTATTCAGAAAAATCTTCAGCATTTGTGCATTTTTATAATCGGCCGATTTCCGCGTCAAACGAAAGTTTTTGTAACGCGGTACTAAAAAATAAGCCTTAGTTCTGTTGCCATTGTATACATTCAATGTTTAAATAAAATGAGATATAAAAATTTTCGACTCTAAACATCTACAACAGTAATACCTAAAACGAGGCGGGAAGTATAATTGTACGATCAAACGAACTAACCTAAGTGAAGTTCGATCGAAACTATACGACCGCCTTGTTCGAAGGGATTACTCTCTCCCAGAAAGATTTAGTTACCCGCCCAGTTTTTCGGTAATCATTGAAATTACCTTAGACAATTTTCTAAGCAACTCTAAAAATAATGAAGTCAGGAGGCGAACATGGAGAAGGTGTTCCAAGATTTTTTGTCTCTAAAAATTGTAACAAGCTAGCGGAGAGTAGCGATACTACAACAGTAATCCCTTCGAACGAGGCGGTCGTATAATTTCGATCGAACTTCACTTAGGTAAGTTCGTTTGATCGTACAATAGCTGAAAAATTTTTCCTTTGCTGTAAAACTTTTTTCATTCACATAATTCGAAGTTCATGCAAGGATATAAAAGATTCCTTGCCTTGAGATAAATTGATTGACCTATAATACTCGTATTATCAAATTTCATTGAAGAGTGAGGAAGCTGTGGTCATTTATAATAGAAAATTTCGTTTGCAGTTAAACTTTTTTTATCAATGTAATTCAAAGTTGATGTGAAGATAAAAACGAATCCTTGATTCTGGACGAATCGATTGACCTATGATATTGATACACTTCATTGAAGAGTAAGGAAATTATGGTCATTTATGATAGCTGATAAATTTTTTATTTACAGTAAAACTTTTTTCATTCACATAATTCGAAGTTCATGAAAGAATATGAAAGATTCCTTCTCTTCAGATGAATCGATTGACTTATAATATTATCAAATTTGATTGAAGAGTGAGAAAGCTATGTTCATTTATATTATTCTAAAATTTTCGTTTACAGTAAAACTTTTTTCCTTCACATGATTCGAAGTTCATGCAAGGATATAAAAGATTCGTTGTCTTGATAGGAATCGATTGACCTCTAATATTATCAAATTTCATTGAAGAGTATAAAAGCTATGGTTATTTATAATATTTAAAAAATTTCGTTTACGGTAGAACTTTTTTTATTAATATAATTAAAAGTTGATTCAAAAATTGAAACTAATTCTTGATTCTAGACGAATCGATTGACCTATAATATTAATACACTTTATTGAAGAGTAAGGAAATTATGGTCATTTATAATAGCTTAGAATATTTTCCTCTACAGCAAAACTTTTTTTATTCACATAATTCGAAGTTCATGCAACGATATAAAAGATTCCTTGTCTTGAGATGAATCGATTGACCTATAATATTATCAAATTTCATTGAAAAGTGGGGGGGCTATGGTCATTTATAATATTTAAAAAATCACGTTTACGGTAAAACTTTTTTTATTAATACAATTCAAAGTCGATGTAAAAATAAAAACAAATCCTTGATTCTAGACGAATCGATTGACCTATAATATTGATACACTTTATTGAAGAATAAGGAAATTTTGGTCATTTATAATAGTTGAAAAATTTGTTTTTCACAGTAAAACTTTTTTCATTCACATAGTTCGAAGTTTATGCAAGTTTTAATATGATTCAAAGTTGATGTAAAAATAAAAACCAATCCTTAAATCTAGACGGATCGATTGATCTATGTATAATATTAATACATTTTATCAAAGAGTTAGAAAATTATGGTTATTTATAATAGTTGAAAAATTTGTTTTTTACTGTGAAAGTTTTCTCATCAACATGGTTAAAAGTTGATGCTATGCCAGAAAAAACTCTTCGATTCGAGATGAATTGGTTGACCTACTTGGATTTTTGTATTTTTACTTCCTCCATGAGGCAGCAAATATATTCGCTAATTAGTCATGATGAACAAGCAAAGTGCTCATAAAAAATTAGCACCATACAATTATAAATACAAACAAAGTTGAGACACCCGAGATCGAGTTCACAGATAATTTTAATTGTTTCCAATTCACTTGAATTTTTTTTTTTAATTCACCTGGAGTTTTTATGAATTTGATCGAATTTTTCTTAGTGTTCCAACTCCTATAAATTCAATGGAATTTTATTTGATTTATTGTTTTTTTTTCTAAATAACTTAAATTCTGATATTGACCCTGCATTCTGTTCACTCCAAGCATATTTAAATCGAAGAAAA